>WOXC01005488.1:430000-637500 GCA_011680675.1 Gymnobelideus leadbeateri
TAGCACGGACCTCACACTCACCCTCAGGTTCTCCTCGGGGTCTCGGGCATCTGTCCGCTGTCTATATTGAGCTGTAGAAATTCTCCTAACAGGATTCTGTGCCTTCAGCTTGAATGGGACCCCATTGAGGATGCCCCCTTGGGGTTTTATGCACTGACTGATTTGGGAGTCTCGGGCCCTTCCTTGGCTACGGCTGGGCCATTGCCCACGAGGGGCTCAGGTGAGAACGGAATCCTAACGGGGTCCTCTTCTTCTTTGTAGTATATCCTGCCCACATATGAAATGGCCATGAAGATGCCTGAAAAGGACCCACCCCCTCCTTATATCCCTGCCTGATGGGAGGAACAAGACTTTTGTTAATAAACACTACACCAGCCTTTGGGGCTCTTTTGTTTTCTAAAATGCTGATGTAGGAGCCCCACCTACAGCCTCTACACACTAAGGCATTTTTTCTAATCGCTTGAACCTTTGTTATTTTAAGAGTATTATGGGACATTTTTGGAGGGGGGCAGGGAGGGGCGTTCATTTGTAGAGTGGACTCTTTGTTTTGTTGTGGTTGGATTTTTGGTTAAAGTGCATTGGTTCCAGTAAAATAGCTCTGGAAGCCAATGTGGGCCAGGCCAGAGCCCGCCCGGCGGGAAGGGGTCTCTGGGCATCCTTGTGGCCCTTGTGTTCTCTTGGAGCTTGATGTTTCCTGTCCTTAGGCTTGGCTTGGGCACCACCTACCTGGAGATGTTTTTAGGAAGGCTCAAAGGCTGTTCACTTTCAAGGAGCCAGAAGCTGGTCCTGGTTGGAGGCCCCTGGGCTCTCTCTGTGGATGCCCAGAGTGCCCACAGCCAAGCCAGGGCTGGGCCCCTGGGGGCTTCATGTCTCTGATTTATATATACTTCTGTCTCTCTCTCTGACAAGATGCATTAATAAACCTTTTCAAAAAAAAAATCGATCTGGTCTCTTCTTGTTCAGTTGTGTCTGACTCTTGGTTTGGGGGTTTTGTTGTCAGACTTACTTGGAGGGGTGGGGTTCACCATTTGCTTCTCAAACTCACTTTATAGATGAGGAAACAGCAGAGTGAAGGGACTTGCCCAGGGTCACACAGCTAGGAAGTGGCTGAGGCCAGATCTGAACTCAGGAAGAGTCCAGCTCCCGGCCGACAGTGGTGCCACCTTGTGTGTTCTCTTCTCCAATTAAACTGTCCTCTTTGAGGGCAGGGAATGACATTATTAATTGTGTGGAAATACTTTGGAGATGCCCTCTTTTCCGGAGCTAAGGCCTCATAAGCAGGCTGTGTCCTGAGCTTGGTCTAACAACAGTTCTTTGTGCTTGGGATAGTCTCACCCTATGGCAAAGGGTATTTCTTGGACCAACACTGGGTGTTCCCTGCAGGACTTGGCTCCCCAGTTCCCAGGGCCATCCGCTTTTGCCGTGGGCTGCTTAGTGTCCAGCACTTAGCATGATTCTGAGACGTGAATAAGAAACGACCAGGCCATGTGGCTAGCTCAAGGTAGAACCATGAACTCCATTTATTGATACTCAGGGAAAGGTTTTTATGGAGCAAAGAGACAAAGGACGGGAAGGAAGAGAAATCATTATCTTAGTCTGTTGTATCCTGGAAGTAGCATGGTAATAAGGCCTATTGTTTCCTAGGTGCCATAGAGTCTTGGGCAGTTATCTCTTATCTCAGTTACATCAGAAAGGATGCTCTTGAGAGCTGGCCTCAAAGCCTAATGGCCAAGGCCGCATCATCAAGAACATCTGCATTAGAACTGACTTCCTGCAAATGTTCTGGACAACTAAAGTTTTGGGGCAGAGCCTCTTAGCCTCCAAACTCAAATACCATCCTTATAAGTGTAACCCATATCAAAAGAACTCCGGAGCTGACTTAGTGAAAAGTTGCATCTCGAAGAGGTCTTTGTTGTTCAGGTCCACTGATATCAGGGTAATTATCTGAAGTCCTGGCTTAGGCCTCTTTGGCTCACCACACCCGTTCCTCATCACTGATGAGTGCTGCTCTTGTCCTGTCACAGAGCTCTGGTTCTGTGCCCTACAGGGTGGGCATAACTCCCCCGAGACTGGAGACCGGGATTTCTCACGGTGTCCACTACATAGTGGGTGTGTCTGGATTGAGTTGCATCTCCTGATGAGGAAGGGATTTATTTGATAGCTAAAATACTTCCTCTAAATATTTCTAATAGACACCATCTGTGTATAAAAAGTCCCTTACCCCCCCCCCCCCCAACTGGCTTTAAAGAAAAGTCCTGCACTTGAAAGAATTAATGGCAGGAGAGGGGCTTCTATTCTAAATTCTATTCTAAAATTCACAGGACGGATGTTGAGGAGGCAGTGGTGAAGGCTGGCCCTGCTGTTAGGAAATAACAGTGGCTCCTTTGAGGCTTTGCCAGACAACTTGGCCTTTGCACAGATGTTTCCAAAGTCATGCATGGGACAAGATGAGTCTGTGGATTCAGTCAGCAAGCATTGATTACTGTTACTAGGTGCAACTCACTGACCTAGGCAAAGGAGAGAGGAAGATGAGCTTAGCCCTGCCCTCCAGAGCTTATGTTCTCTCCAAGGGTGAGGAGATGCCCCTATAGAAATGTGTGCAAAATGAACAAGGGATACTCCTGATGGAGGGGCTCACCCAGGGGTTGTGTTGAATGTTCTTAAGTCTGGATTCTGAGAGTGGGAGATAAGATGCAGAGCCTCCTGCCAGAATGTGATGGATTTGGGGGAAAGAGATGTTTGGGACGTGCTGAATTGAGGTCCAAGTGGGTTGGTCAGGCAGGCAGCTGCTGAGAGCTTATCTGTCTGGGAGTCATCGGCATATGATCCATTGGATCCAGGGGAGCTTGTGAGATCAAGTGAAATTGTGTAGAGAGGGGCGGAGCCAAGATGGCGGAGTAGAAACAGCTCATCCAAGCCACTCTGCCCTCAGATTCCCCCCAAACTATGTAAAAGGGGACTCTGAACAACTTCTGGAGCCCCAGCACCCACAGAACGACAAAGAGAAGCTAACCTCCCGCTGAGGACTGCCCAGCAGCCCTGCAGGAAGGACCAGCACAGCACTCTGGGAGCTGGCAGCGGGCAACTCGCAGAGCGCAGGAAGCAGAGCGGAGAGGAGCCCAGGTCCGCGTGAGCCGAGGATTTAGCCCCAGGGCGGCAGGGCCAGCAGCCGGCTGGAGGAACCCCAGAACACTAGCAGCCGTGGCGACTCCAGAATTATCAACATAGACATGCCTAGGACAAAGTAAGAGGTTAGTGTCCTATGGACTTTGGGACCTGTTTTGGGGGGAATGCGTCGCCTCCCTCCCCTGGGGGCTAGAAGCTGCTGAGGACACACGCCATTTTGTAGTTTTCAGAGGCAGCTCCAGCTCTTGGCCTGCAATTAATTGCAGGGAGATCCAGCGATCAGTCTTGGGGGGTAATCGCTCTTGCTTTAACCTCCCTGGATCTGGATTGTGATCTAGGGTGGAAGTCGTGGGTGGGTTTACAGCTTGCCAGAAACGGAAGTTGCCCCCCACATGTTCGGGACGAAAATTCCTCTATCTGGCCTTAAAGCCATAGTGTGGCAACAAGCCCAAAAGTCAGGTAATCAAGTGGCAACATGCCAAGGCAAAGGAAACAGAAAAATGCAACCCTAGACTCCTATTTTGGGGGCATAGAGCAGGAAAAGGACTGTGAGGTCAGAAGTCCTGCTCCAAAAGCCCCAGGGGAAAACATGAGTGGGTTGCAGGCCATAGAGGACCTTAAGAAGGACTTTACAAATCAAATAAGAGAAGTGGAGGAAAAATTGGAAAGAGAAATGAGAAGGATGCAGGAAATGTATGAAATGAGGGTCAACAGCCTGACTGAGGAAAACAACACCTTAAAAAATAGACTAACTCAAATGGCAAAGGAGGCCCAAAAGGGCAATGAGGAGAAGAATGCCTTAAAAAAGTCGAATTTGCCAGATGGAAAAGGAATCTCAAAAGTTCACTGAGGAGATTCATTCCTTCAGAGTTAGACTGGAGCAAATGGAAGCTAATGACTTTATGAGAAATCAAGATGCTGTTAAGCAGATCCAAACAAATGAAAGATTAGAAGGCAATGTGAAATATCTCATGGGAAACCACTGACCTGGAAAATAGATCCAGGAGAGACAATTTAAAAATTATTGGACTACCTGAAAGCCATGATCAAAGAAAAAACCTAGAAATCACCCTTCAAGAAATTCTCAAGGAAAACTGCCCTGATGTTTTAGATCCAGAGGGCAAAATAGAGGTTGAAGGAATCCACCGATCACCTCCTGAAAAAGATCCCAAAAAGAAAACTCCCAGGAATATTATAGCCAGGTTCCAGAATCCCCATATCAAGGAGAAAATACTACAAAGCAGCCAGGAAGAAACAATTTCAATGTTGTGGAAACACAATCAGAATAACCCAGGACCTGGCAGCTTCTACACTGAGGGATCGAAGGGCATGGAATATGATATTCCAGAGGGCAAAAGAACTGGGAATGAACCCAAGGGTCACCTACCCAGCAAAACTGAGTATTTTGTTTCAGGGAAAATATGGTCATTCAGTGGAATAGAGGACTTTCAAGCATTCTTGAGGAAAAAACCAGAATTGAATAGAAAATTTGACATCCAGACACAAGAAGCAAGAGATGCCTGAGAAGGTGATCAGGGAAAAGAAATCAAAAGGAACTTATCAAAGTTGAACTATTTACATTCTTATATGGAAAAACAATAATTGTGAGTGATGATATCTTTCTCACTATGAAAATAATGGAAGAAGGGTGTGTGGTCATATGAATACATATGTGAATGTGTGTGTATGGATAGAGGGCATAGGTTGAATTTGTTGGGAAGGGAGAATACTCAAGGGATGAAATTATGAGGTGAGAGAGGAAAGTGGCAAGAGGAGATGGGGAGAGACAGGGTAAGGTAAACTATCTCATGTAGAAGAAGCAAGGGGAAGTGGTTGCAAGGGAGGAGGAGAATAGGAAGGCAAAAAAGGCAAAACCACATTCTCATTGAATTTGGTTGAATTTGTAGAGAGAGAGGAGGAGAGGATCCAGGACACCCCTGTGCTTAGGGGCTGGGATCCAGGCAATGAGTCAGCAAAGGAGATGGGGAAGTGGCCCAGGGAGGAGAGGGGCAGGAGGCACGAGGCCTGAGAAGAGGCCATCCGTCATTGAAAGGGAACCATCTGGAGAGATGTTCTACCATTTTTACCTACCTCGTTCTCATGGCAGTGACAAAGCTAGTGTGGATGCATTGGGAGCTATAGTCACATCACTGTACCAGGTAGCCCAGGCCATAGCCCTGTCTTCTCATGGGACTGAGGTGGCAGTGGGATTTGGTAGACCCTGTGAAGCTCAGAGCAGCCTTTCTGAACGACTGAACTGCTCGCCTGGCATCAGGAAGGGGCTAGAGAAGGTGCCCTGAAAATTGTCTGCTTCACCCAATCCTGTGGTTGGAACAAAAGTGGACAAAATTCACCCAAACTTCTACAAAGATGATTGCACTCACCCTGGTACACAGAATGTGCACATGCCTAGGGACACCTAAAAAATGAGCGGCTTTTATTGCAAGAGAATTCAGCAGGTGTTGCATCCAAACTGTAGCCCTGAGTGAACCAAGGCTGACAAATGGAGGCCAGCTTGCTGAAGTCAGAGCTTGGATACATGTTTTTATGGGGTGACCGAGGTGAAGGGGAGCACTGTGAAGCTGGTTTTGCACCCAAAACTAATCCAGTCAGCAAGCCCGTGTGAATACAAGGAGTGAACAACAGGCTCATGACAATAAGACTGCCCCTTGCAGGAAAATGCCACGACATCATCATCAGTGCTTGTGCTCCCACCATGATGAACCCTGATGGGGTCAAAGAAAAATGTTATGAAAACACAGAGATCCTCATCATTATCATGCCAAAGGAGTGTCCTGACTTTAACACCAGAATAGGCACAGAATATCAGACATGGCAGGGAGTCCTTGGGAGGAGCAGCAATGGTCACTTACTCCTGAAGACTTGTGGATCTCATGACCTCATCACCAATAGTATCTTCCATTTACCTAAACACAATGAAACGTCAAGGGGGCACCTGGACAGCAAATATTGGCATTCATTAGACTACATCATTGTGAGGAGAAGAGACAAACAGGATGTGTAGCTCAGAGTGCTGAACCAATCATAGACTTATCCTTTCCAAGCTAAACATTTACTTTCAACAAAAGCAATGTTCCCAAGGCAAGACAACTATAGGGAGACTTAATGTCAACAGATTGGAGTGGTCTCTAACCAGCACCAGGTGTTCCAGCCAGACTGGTTTGATGAAAATGAGAAGATTCAGAAGCTGCTAAGTGAAAAAAAAAGAGCTCTATAGGGTTTACCAACCGTTTTTACTGTTTTGTTTTTTTTTTTTTAATTTACATTTTACCAATGGTTTTCTATCCATTTATAAGAAGGCAGCATATAACTCCACTAAAAATAAAGTGCAGGGACGGCTAGGTGGCTCAGTGAATAGAGCACCAGCTCTCTAGTCAGGAGGACCTGAGTCCAAATTTGACCTCAGATACTTAACACTTTAGTAGCCAGGTGACCTTGGACAAGTCACTTAACCCCAATTGCCCTGCCTTCCCCCCTCCAAAAAAGGCAAAAAATAAAAAAATAAAGTGCAAATGAAGCTTAGAGACGAGTTGGATTGTTGGCTCAGTAAGAAGGCAGATGGAATTTAAGCTGATAGTAACAATCCAGAGCCCTTTTATGATGCCCTGAAGGCTATCTGTGGATGCCCCTATGGTGCATCTCAGCTACTCAGTGTTCCTGGAGCCACATTGATTAGCAGTGAGGACATGATCCTAGAGAGATGGATTGAACACTTTGTAGTGTTCTTAAAAGGCTGTCATCGATCAATACTGAAGCCATTGACCTTTTACCTCAAACCCTCTCTAGACAAATTTCCAACTGAAAAAGAGGATTTGTGTGCCATTAGACTTCTCTCCTGTGGCAAAGCACCTAGTGCTGATTCCATTCCAGCTGAGAGTTATAAGGCAGGGGGGCCATTGCTCATATAAAAGTTGACTGAAATGTTCCAGGTTCTTTGGCAAGAAGAAGTTCTCCCCCAGGAGATATCCTTGAGCCAGGGGCATTCCCCAGGCACAGCCCTGGGCACTCTTCTCTTCTCCCTCTGCAGTTTCTCTTGGAGCTCCTACGACCTCCCCAGATTACCATCATGTCTTTGCTGCTGATTTTCAAAGCTGTATCCAACCTTTCTCCTTACTGCCACACTCACCTCTCCAGTAGGGACGTCCAGTGTAGACATCTTAAACTCAACATGGTCCAAACTGATCCTTCTTCCCAAGGCCTCCCTTCTTCCTAACTTCCCTCTACTGTGCAGGCAACCCCTTCCATCCAATTGGCTGCCAAGACCCGATGTTTCTGCCTTCCTAACATCTTTTCTATACACCCCCAGCCTGGTGCAGGCCCACCTCACCTCACCCCAAAACTGAGCAGTAGCTTCTGGGGGCGGGGGATCTGCCTTCCTCAAGTCTCCCACCGCCCAGTCCATCCACCACTCAAGTGTCAAACTGATACTTCCAAAATGTGGTCCTGACCACATCACCACCCAAACATCAGGGTTCCCTACCACCTGCAGGCTCAGATAGAAAATCCTCGGACACCCGAAGCCTCTTTCATAACCTGCCCCCTTCCTAGCTTTCCAATATTCTTCCTCCGGACACTTTCCCAGGTACTCTGCCTTAATACTTGTCCCCTGGCTGTTCCTCCAGGAAGACACTGCATCTCCCAACTCCGGGAATTTCCTCTGGCTGTGCCCCATGCTTGGAATGCTCTCCCTCTTCGCCTGGGCTTCCCAGCTGCCCTGGCTTCTGTCACGCCCCAGATAAAACCCAACTTAGGGCTAGCTCCCTCCCTCCGAGATCATCCTCCACTTCTCCCTACATGAGTACCATGCCCATACCAACGCAATTCCTTGCGCTAGACTGAGCTGTGGGACAAGGATTGCCTTTTGCTTCTTGGGGAGACAAATCTCCATAGCACTTGGAACAGCCACAGGCACACTCTGCCTGGTAAGTGCTTCAGAAATGGTGACTTGACTTGTAGCGCGCAGGTTTAGACTCAGCTTTTCCTTCTTCCTTTCGGTGCAATGGGAATCATGCTAATTACCCCCACTCCCCACCACTCCCCACACCCACCTCCACCCGTCCTTGTGAAGAAAGCCTCTTGCAGCCCTGAAGGGCGGGGGTTCTTCCCTGTCTGCCCTGGCGGTCTAGGAGGGGCCCGCGGGTACATTCCCTGCCCTAGCCGCTAACTGGGAGCCTTTTAGGACTTGTCTGGGCGTGTGTGTGAGTGTTTGACTTTCCATTTGGAGAGACCGGTGCGCAGCGTGCCTGTGGCTGGCTGAGGCCTGCCAGAAGGCGCTCTGTTCACGTTCGGTTTTCTAAGGTTCTTTTAGAAGGAAAGCCTGCGGCAGGACCCCAGGTGCACCCTGCCTCGGAGGTGGGACAGACAGCCGCAGCTGCAGACGCGGGAGCGCCACGGCCTCTTCATTCACGGAACAGCCATGGCAGGGGGCGGCGGGGGGCACCGAACACTGGGCTTCTGTCCTGCGGCTTAGGGAGGAGTCCGACTCTCCCTCTGCCCCATCCCTGCGCCGAGCTAATTGAGACCCTGGGCGAGTCTCACTCACATCTCAGAGCCTTATCAGGACCCTTGCGTCGGGCTTTTCCATTGCGTAGGGGTCATGCTAGGAGGAGGAAGTCCCTTTGTCTCTCCAGCTCCCGCACTGCTCCATTCACCCTGGTCGGCTTTTGTCCCAGGGACCTTCATACCAGGGCCCCTGGGGATTTGATGAGCGCTGCTCCTGTAAGCGCACGGTATTTCTAGGCCTTTATTGTTTGGGTATTCTGGCCGTTGATATTTGTGTCCTTGTCTACCCCAGTAGAACGTAAGCTCCCGAGCACAGCGACTTTCATTCTTCGTTGTCCTTGGATTCAACAGTCGAACACAGAGCTTGACACACGGTGGGCGCCCAGCACATGCACTATGATTGATTGATTCATTGTTCATGGATGGGGCACTTCAGCCAGGAGGTTTCCTTCCTTGATACCAAATGAAATAAGCAGAAATCGATATGGACAAGGATTACAACAAGGTAAACAGCTGAAACTAAGCAAGAGATGGTTGCTGGGTGATTCGAGTGAGCTTGGCTCAGAGGGAAGAGATCTGCAAACACATTTATTCTTTCACTGAAGGGGTGGGGACTATGGGTTTGGAATGTTGCCTACTGTATCCGACGTGGTCCGAGTATCTTGGTTATACCTCTCCTCTCCCCCTTCTTTGTTACAAGGGAAGGCTCACTGAGCAGAGCTGGGGGGGAGTATCTGAAAATGACTGATATAAAAACAAAACAATTAAGGGTCACCAAACTTTTTTTTTTTAAGGCAAGATAAGTCAACAAGCATTTATTAAAGGCTGACTATGCACCACACACTATACTTTATAAAGTACTGGGGATGGGAAGAAAGGCCAAAAAAAAGTCCCTCTTCTCAAGGACCTCAATCTAATGAGGAAGATACATGCAGATAATTATATACGGATTAAATCAGAGATGACCAACAGAGGGAGAGCAGTAGCTGGAAGTCAGGGGAATTGGGAAGGTCTCCTGTAAAAGGTGGTATTTTAACTGGGATGAGAAGGAAGTCAGGGAAGCCAGGGATGCTGGTGAAGAGGGAGAGGGTTCCAGGCATGGGGGACAACCAAAGAAACTTCTGATTCAGGAAATGGAGGGTCTTGTTTGAATAACAGCCAGGAGGCTGATGGCACCAGATCATAGAGTCCGTAGTAGGAGTAAAATACCCGAAGACTGAACATGTAGGAAGGAGCTGGGTTCTGAAGGACTTTGAATGCCAAAGAGGATTTTGTATTTGATGCTGGAGGCAATAGGGAGTCATTGAAGTTTATTGAGTAGGGGGTGACTAGGTCAGGCCTGTGCTTTTGGAAGATCATTTTGACAGCTGAATGGAGGATGGACCAGAATGGGGAGAGACTTGAGGCAGGTGGGGAGACTCCCTCCCTGACCCCCACCAGAAGCTACTGCCAAGGATCAGTCATGAGGTGTTGAGGGTCGGCATAAGGGTAGGGGCAGCATCAGAGGAGAGAAGGGGGTGTATGTGACAGGTGTTATGGAGGTAGAATCAACAAGTCTTGACAAGCAATTGCATATGGGGCAGAGGAGAGGGGGAGAGTGAAGAACTGAAGATGACTGAGAAGTTGGGAAGAGGAAGGGGAGACTTGGGGTGGGGTGGGGGGAAGATCAGGAGCTCAGTTTGGGACGTGTTGATTTTAAGATGTCTCCTGGATGTCCAGTTTGAGATGTAAGGTTGGAGGTCAGCAGAGAGGCTAGGGCTGGACAATTAGCAATTGTCTTAGCAATCAGAAGAGCTGGCAATTAGCATAGAGGTCAGCACTGAACCCCCAGGGAGCTGATGAGATCACCAAGGCAAGCAGTCTAAGGGGAGAAGAGAAGAGGGCCCAGGACAGAGCTGTGCTGGACATTCATGGGAATGATGAGTGTGAAGATCTTGAGAAGGAAACTGAGAAGGAGAGGTCAGAGAGGTAGAGGAGAAGCAGGAGAGAGGAAAGCCTAGAGAAAAGGGAACAAGAGGGAAGAGAGCAGTGCTGACATCAAGGACCAAGGATGAGCTGCGCAGGTGCTCCAATGCTCTAGTATTTCTCACTTTCTTGAGTAAGTGCCTTACTAGAGCTCCCACAAGTGGAATTCAGACCCAGCTCTTTGGACTCCAAGGCCAGAGCCCCTCCTCTACTCAGGCTGCCCCTCCGGAACTATTAATGGAACAGCTCCTGGAGGCAAGTCTAGAGGATTCAGCCCCCTTAGTGGATGTCAGCTGCACTTAGCCACACTGCTTACTCTCTGGCCTGGGTCTAGATAGGAGCAGGTCAGAAGATCTCTTCAGAACCTCCTTTTTCGGAAAAGAAGTGGGTCTGGCCCCCTAGAGTAGCCACTGAGCTTGGGATCTTTCCTCCGCCAGACTTGTCCCTCTGGCCCTTGCTCACTGACCTGTTCCCGTGTGTCCTGCTACCCTCTCATCACGTGCTCACCCTTTACAGGCCAGGTCCTTCACCTCCAGAAATCCCTCCCTGATCCTCCCTTTTTTCTCTTCTCAGAGCTCACTAATGGAGTGTGCTTTGAGATGCTGACCAAGGTGTCATCTCTTCCCCAAAGTGGGGGAGGTGAGCAGTGCCTGAGCTTAGCTACACTGTCCATCCCTAGGTTTTGGGTACAGCAGGTGGTCAAGGAATGATTGTGAAATTAAACCGGACGTCTCTGCTCCCCCTCCCCCATCTACCGAAATCTTTCCCTTTTAAGGGACTTCTCCAGTGTCCCTCCCCAACTTGATGATAGCCCAGGTGAGAACGGACCTCATTTAATGGAAGGAGCAAGATTTAGGAGGTCCTAGGTTAGCATAATGGGGCCATTTTTCTAGCGTTCTAAGGTTTACAGCCCAATGAGGGGAAGGGGCAGGGAGGGGGACAGGCTTACAGATGAGACTGGGCTGGATGCCCAGCAGTCCTGAGGGCGGAAGCGGGGGGCGAGGCCAGCTCGTGGCGGGGTAGGGGGGGAGGGGGGAGGGAAGCGGGGGGCGGGCGGGTCTCTCCTCCCCCAAGGGCCGGGCTGCTGTGGGGAAGGTCTCCAGCCCGGGTGGGGCAGTACAGTGCATTGCCCAAGCTCAGGACAGAACGGACTGGACGGCCGGTGGGATGAAGCAGGGCGTGGGTACGATGGGACGCCAGCTCGGGGCTAGCCCTCTTCGCTTCTTCATCTTCCTCCTCCTCCTCCTCTTCCTCTTCAGCTGGGTGCCCACAGCTCGGCCTCAGCCCACTCGTCCGAGCCGTCGCCAGCTGGGGCTGCGGAGGCCTGGGGGGAACCTAGGGACCAGCCTTGGAGCGCCCGGCTACTCGGGGGCCAGAGAGCCCCAGGTCCCGCGCGGTAGCGGCAGCGGCGGCAGCGGCGGCAGCAGGAGCCCAGGTAAGGAACCGGCCGCTGACTGCTGGACAGGACTGGAGGAACGGAATGCGCACGCTTGGAGGCAGCGGAGGGAGCGAGGACGGACGGGCAGGGCCTGGGGACTGTCTTGGGCAGAGGAGGGAAGGGCAGGGGCTGGCTGAGGGCTCCGCGGGTGGGGAGGTGACGGTGCCTGCCTTTCGCTCCTCTGCCCGTCCCTAGGCTTTGGGCACAGCGGGCATAGGCGTAGGCATGGGCACAGGCTGCACGCGCATCGAAGGCACCGGGACTGTCCTGGGCAAGGGAAGGGCAGGAGCAGCTGGGTCCGGGGAGACCTGCCAGCATCAGAGGCTTCTGGCTCTGCCGCTAAGCGGCTGGGGGGGCCTTGGGCAGGGGAGGACTGTCTGACTAGAGGGACTGAGAACGTGGGACCTCGAGAAGGGAAATCTTAGGGCAGGGGATTGGCGGATCTATTTTGTTTTACTGGAACGTGCGTGGAAAACGCTAGGATTACCTTCGCATTTCATATTAATTCGGGGTAAGTAAGGTTTGCGAGGAGCCAAGGAGTTCAGGACCCAAAAGAGGTTGGGGACCCGTGATTTCGGGGGTCTAGAGAGCTGGGTTGACACACAGAGGAGGAATTAAGCTTATTCGGCTTGGCCCAGGAGCAAAGAAGAGGCCAACTGAGTCTCAGAGGCAGATAAAATTTCTTAGCTGGGAAAGCTGTTCCAGAGTGATCCACACTGGGCTGCTTCGAGTGAGGGATGGATAGCCCCAGAGTGGGACTGGCCTATCTCCAGTGGGGCATGGGTGAGCTGGAGGACTCACCCTCAGTTACTGCGACCTGGTTAAGCCAAAGGTAGTCTGGATGTTACAGTGGAGGAGCTGCCATTGAGGGCCTCACCAAATCAGGCATTCTGAGAGCCTATGGTTTTCTGCTGGCCCCCAACAGCTGCTGCTGCTGCTGGTGGCCATTGCTGGCCAGTGGGCACTCGGTCTTTTCTCTGCCTGTACCCTTTTCTTCTCCATGCAGATGTCTGCAGGAGCCAGCCCTTGGACCTGGTGTTCATCATCGACAGCTCACGCAGCGTGAGGCCTCAGGAGTTCACCAAAGTGAAAAACTTTGTCACCAAGATTATTGACAGCCTGGACATTGGGGCTACTGCCACTCGGGTGGCCCTGGTGAACTATGCCAGCACCGTGAAAATTGAGTTCAATCTGCAGACCTATTCTGACAAGGCAGCTGTCAAGCAGGCAGTGGCCCGGGTCATCCCTCTGTCCACAGGCACCATGTCTGGCCTGGCTATCCAGACAGCCATGGATGAAGCCTTCACTGTAGAGGCTGGGGCCCGCACTGCTACCTTTAACATCCCCAAGGTGGCCATTATGGTGACAGATGGCCGGCCACAGGACCAGGTGGAGGAGGTGGCAGCCCAGGCCCGAGCAGCTGGCATTGAGATCTATGCCGTGGGCGTGGACCGGGCAGACATGCAGTCCCTGAGGACAATCGCCAGTGAGCCACTCGATGACCACGTGTTCTATGTGGAGACCTATGGGGTGATTGAGAAAGTGACATCAAGGTTCCGGGAAACCTTCTGCGGTAAGAGACAGGGTCAAACCCTCACAACCACAAGGTGTTGTTAAGCAAAGTGAATTCCGTTCATTCTGTATCATGAGTCGTCAGCTCTTTCAGGACTGGGGCCTCTGGCCTTGTGGCTGGTTGTGTGGTCCCCAGAGTTCTCAAGCCTTTCCCAGTTATCTGTCTTTCCAGTATTGCTGCTACTGTAACAATGGTTCTCCTGGCTCTGTTCACTTCACTCTGCATCAGTTCATACAAGCCTTCCAATTTTTCTCTGGAGCCATTCATTTTGTTATTCTTAGAGATCACCTCATTCCATTTTATAGATGGGAAAATAGAGGCCCAGAGATGTTACTGGGCTTACCCAAGGCCACAGAGCTTTGGAAGTCATAGTCAGAACTTGAACTTAGCTCTCCTGACTCCAGGCTCAGGGCTCTTTCTCTAACTGAAGCAGAGGACTTAAAGGTGGAAAGGCTCATCTAGTAGCCAACCCTTTCATTTGATAGATGAAGAAATAGGCTCAGAAAGGGTTAGATTTGGAAGCAGATCCTGGGTGTGAGTCCTGACTCTGACCCAATCCACCCCCCGCCACGGGCTTCATTGTCCTCACTTGAGGACACCCTGAGAAAGTTAGACCCTGTAATCCCAGCCTAGCCCAGCTCTGACATTCTGCAAAATTCCTGATGCCCCCCAGGCCTGTTCAGGGAGTGAATGCTTTTGTATATTTAGTGATCCTGCCTTTGTAGGAGTGATGCCCAGCAACCCTAAGCAGCAATATGACTTTTATTCTTTTTCTCCCCTAATTTTTTTTTTTTTTTTGCTTTTTTTGCAGGGAGGAAGGCAGGGCAATTGGGGTTAAGTAACTTGCCCAAGGTCACATGGTTAATAAGTGTTAAGTGTCTGAGACTGGATTTGAACTCAGGTCCTCCTGACTCCAGGGCTGGTGCTCTATTGCTGCCCCCATATACATTAATTTTGGGGGGTTTCTCCCCTAATTTTGTTGAGGGGAAAAGTAAAACCTTCCTTCTCCTGCACATTACTCCATTTCTTCCCTCATCTTCAGGCATGTGGCCCTTCTCTGTCCCCAGCCCATGAAATTTTGGGGGCTTTAGTCAGGCACTCCTAATTTTTCTTGGTTGGTTCTTCGACCTGAGAGTCAAGGCCTCCCTCAGGGAGTTCTTGATCGGTTAGTTAACAAACATTTATTAAGCATTTGCTATGGGCCAGACCTTGTGCTAAGCACAGGATCCCTGGATGCAGAGAAACTGGTCCTGTCCACTGGGAGTTCACAAGCTAATCCAAGAGCTGACTATGTGCTGATAAGACACAGATAGTGAGGTGCTGATCATCTCCGAGGGAAGGCATTAGAATTCTGGGAGACGAAGAAAGGCTTCCTTGCAGAAGGTGAGATGAGAGCCAAACCATGCAGGATGCAGGGAAACTGAGGCACTGGGTATAAACCAGGCAAGCCTTCAGGGGGGCAGCTAAGAGCAGGACTCTAAGGCTGCAGTTCCTAGGCTGAGGGGTGGGAGCCTCCATCCGGCCCCTGTGAGCCACAGGGGAGCAGTCAAGGGCAGAGCTCCCAGGTTTCAACACCTTGGTTTGGGGGTGGCTGGGAGCCTCCACCTGGCCCCCATAAACCAGTTTCCCTCATCCCTGCCATCAATGTCTCCTCTTGGGTTGGGGGGCCCTTCTCAAAGAGAATGAGTTGGAAATTGTAGGAACAGTGAGGTTTTGGAAAGCCGTCCTGTCCCTGAAATATGACTGTTCTCAAGCAGGGCTGGCATGGAGGGGGAACAACTGTGGTCATTCGAGGTTAAAACATTTTTAAAATATAAATTTGTATTATTTGTACCTTGTTTTTATATCATCTATATTTCTTACTGCATCCCTTCCTCAGAACCCGCTCAGAGAGCCACCCCTTATATTAGAGAAGAAAATTAAACGAAAGGGAAAAGTTCAGCAAAATTTACCAATGTATGGACAAAGTCTGTGGCTATGGGCAGTGCCCTGTCCCCACAGCTGTCCCCCCTTCCCATCTCTATAAAGGGTGTATGTGTGTGTGGGGGGGGAGAGTGTTCTCTTACTGGAGTGAATATTTTTTATAGATGCCTAGACTCAGAATGGGAGGGAGAGAGACAGAAAGAGAGAGACAGAGAGACAGACAGAGCCAGAGAGGAGAGAGAGACAGAGAGACGGAGAGAGGGAGAGAGAGAGACAGAGAGACAGAGAGACAGAGAGAGAGACAGAGACAGAGAGAGAGACAGAGACAGAGAGACAGAGACAGAGAGAGACAGAGAGACAGAGACAGACAAAGAGAGGGAGGAGAGACAGAGACAGAGACAGAGAGACAGAGACAGACAGAGGGAGGAGAGAGACAGAGACAGACAGAGACAGAGAGACAGAGACATAGAGACAGAGACAGAGAGAGACAGAGAGAGACAGAGACAGAGAGACAGAGACAGAGAGAGGGAGAGACAGACAGAGGATACAGAGACAGAGACAGACAGGACACACAGCCACCTCAGGCACAGGCTGCTCAGAGGCTCTTAGGACCCGAGTTCAAGGAAACCTCTCTGGCCTCCAGTTTCTTTGTCTGTAAAATGAGACTGATAATATCTGCCAGGACTGTGTGAGAGGCAGGGATTGGACCCAGCCTCGGACACCAGAGCCAGCACACATTCCACCATTCTACCCTGCCTCCCTTCATTCCATAGTTAAATGGATGTTTGGTAGAATTATGATAGCAATAATATTTATAACAATATCTCATGTTTCTAAGGCTGTGAGTGAATCCTGTGAGTATAGTAGTGTCAATATTATTCCCATTTTACAGATGGGGAAACTGAGGCTTAGAGAGCCTAAGAGACTTGCCCAGCATCACCAGGTAGCAGGGGCAGGAAGGGTATGAGGTGGGGTCTCCTGACTCCAGGCCCAAGGCTGTAATCACTGAACACGCTCACTCCAGCATTAGCCTCTCTGGTGCCTGTGGGACAAGAGAAGAAAAGGTACTGTTTATCCAGGCCCATCACACCTGGTAGCCAGCCCTGCACCAGAGCCCTGAAGGCCAGCTTCTCTGTGGCTCAGTGTCCTGCTGCTGAAGGTCTCAGCACCAGGCCTGTGGTACCTCAAGCCAGCAGTCCAGAGCTGGAATCCCCATCCCTGGCACAAAAGGTCTATTTGTTCAGGAGCAGAAAATGAAGTTCTGTCTGGGGGAAAAGGACATTGCTGTCCGCCACCTAGGACAACACGCGGTGCTCCGTGCCCTGGAAATACCGTTCAATGAAAAGGCCCTTCTTGGGCAAATATTGGCCTTGTCCAGGTGCCAGCGGCAGCAGGAGTGGGGCCGCCTGTCCACCACAGGCATGCCAGCCACCAGTCTCAGCCCTCCTCAGCTGCTCAGGAGGGGCTCGGATCACAGATCCAGCTTTCCAAAAGATGTCACCAGGAAAAGCCTGATGGCTGTGTGAAGAGTCTGATGTCGGAGCTGTTCTCCCCCCAGGTCCTGACTTCCCTTCTGTTTGTCCCTCCAGATCACCCTCAGTGATGAGCTCATTCCCCCAGAGAGCTCATGGGGCCAAGTGGGCAGCCTGGCACACACACACACACACACACTTATGCACATATACACGCACACATGCACACTCATATACCTGGACACACATATGCTCATGATATATATGTATAGATATGTGTATATATACACACACACACTCATACACATACACACACATATATACACTCACAATACATGCTCGCACACGTATACTCACATTCACAATACACATACTCACACAATTCACTCACATATATACATACACACAAATATATGCACACATTCATAGACTTAGCCTCACTCACGTAATCTCACACACACACACATACTCACACATGTATACTTACACACTCACATACAGACTCATACACAGCTGGACACACATACACTTACACACTCACATATACATATACACACGCACACAGGGACACACATACGTTCACAATACATATACACATTCACTCAGATATATACACACTAACACACACTTAAACACACTCACAATACATACATTCACACTTATCTACACTTAGATAGATACACACATTCACATACCACACACACAGATAATCATAAACACATATACACTCACAATATGTACATACATGTACTTAAATATACACATATACACATTCACACACACACACACACACACACACACACACACACTGATGAACACTCCCAAAACATACACTCACGCACAAATACACATTCTTCCACACACAGGTGTCTCTGTTTGAGCAACCACATTCACATATACGTGTCAGAAAGTTTGCCTTGCTTCCTTTCCTGTTTGCATATTTGGACATGTCCATCACGCTGAGCCAAGAGTTTCAAGTCAATGATTTTTCTGTGAAAAATTTTCTGGAAGACGTCCACAAGCCTTCAAAATTCTGTTTCGGAGGAATGTGCCTAGCATTCAGAGCTGGGTCACAAAGCTGCTCTTGAGAAGTGGGGCAGGTGTCCCTGCATCCTTGGACCTGGGCCAGCAGCAGAGATGAATAAATCACCAGGTCACCAAGGAGGCCAGAGCTGGACTGGGAAAAGACTGAAGTCATCTGCTCCACATTCAAAGACCTTTTCATTCTGTTCAAATGAGTCTAAAAGGCATTTTATCAAGTGCTTACTATGAATGAATGAAAAACCATTTTGGATGCTGATACAAAAAGCAAAGCTAGTCCCTACCCTCAGGTAACTTACACTCTAATACAAAGAGATGGCACATGGGGACTGGGGAGGGGCACTTTAGTTTGGAAAGTTTCATGGATGCTGAGTGGGTCAGGCACTATACTAAGCTATCAAGTCAACACGCATTTATTAAGTGCCTGCAACAACCTGATTTGCCAGGCACTGAAAGAAAACAAACCATTCCTTGCTTTCTCAGAGCTCACAGTCTATCTAAAGGCAAGACAGCATGCAAACTGTAGGAACAAGATTTTATCCAAGCACTTATTTAGCACCTACCATGGACCAATTGCTGTGCAAAGTGCCAGGGACAGCAAGAAAGGCATTTCCTTCCTGACTGACTTTTGGGGGGTCAGAACTAGCCCAGATAGATGCTCTGCTCTTTCCCTCAGGCTTGGGAGAGTGCTACATAGATCTCCTCCCTTCCACACAGTGTCCAGTCCTGGTGAACTGTCCTACTCCCTCAGTTCCATAGTGTTTTGGGCTTGTGCCAGCAGTTTGGAGCTTTGCAGCTCTGATGCTAAAGGAGCAGATTCTGCTGGTGTTTTGGAGTTGTTGGCCTGGCTCTAGCACTGCTAGTGCTATGGAGTTGTCTGTCCAGGCATTAGCAGTTCAGAATTTTGCAGTATTGGTGCTATAGGGTTGTGAACCCCAACAAGCTTTTGCTCCTGAGGGGCTTTCACAGCCAGGGCAGATTTCCACAGCTTGGAGCCCAGGTCTCCATGGTGCTAGAGAGAGGGAGGGAGGACCAGAGTGTGGTGGGGTCTTTTGTTGTAAGCCTGTTCAGTGTCCGTAGAGATGCTAGTGCAATCCTTATGCTGATAGTGGGAGAAGAGTGCTGCGTGAGCTCAGTGTAAGTGGGCGTCAGTTTGGGGTTTTTTAATGTTTTCAATTCTAGGCTTGCTAGCCCATGGAGGTGCTGAAGCTGCTCTGTCTTTGGAGCACAATTTCTGTTCTGGACAGGCCTGAAAGCTCATGGGGATCAGAGAAAATATTTGTTGCTCATGTGATCTGAATAGCATCTTTTAAATGAAAACAAAGCCAAAAGCCTTTGGCGACTTGTTAGCGTGTTCATCCTAACAGAGACTCTTCCTCAACTTCTCCTGGCTAGCTCTGGACCAGTGTGTGCTAGGCACCCATCAGTGTGAGCATGTCTGTATGAGTGATGGAGAGGGTGCCCATCACTGTGAATGCAGCCAAGGCTACACCTTGAATGAAGACCAGAAAACTTGCTCAGGTAAGACTTAGCAGGAGAGAAAAGAGAGTCATTTCTTCTGACACGTTTTCATGGATGCCAGCTGTCCACATGACAGCCAGGCCTGCCTTCTGTGGTACTGAGGGAATCCTGAGAAGTGGGTAGATTCTACACGCTATTGACTGAGATGGGGAATGATCTGAAACACTTCTAATTCTTGGACACAGAACATTAGTGAAGAGAGGAACCTTGAGTAGACAGTGTCAGAACGGGGAGGGACCTTCAAACAGAACCAAGGTCAGAACTTGAAGGGGAGTGGGGATAAGCATTTATTAACCACCTACTGTGTGCAAGGTACTGGGCTAAGTGCATTACACGTATCTCTCTCGAACTTCACAACAACCCTGAGAGGCAGGTGTTATTATGCTCCCCATTTTACAGTTGAGAAAATTGGAACAGACAGAGAAATTAAGTGACTTGCCCAGGGCTACTCAACTGGTCAAAGTTTAAGGTCAGATTTGAACTCAGGGCTTCTTGGTTCCAGGCTCTATCCACTGTGACACTGGGCTGCCTCTAGGCAGAAGAGGAACCTTAGAACTTAGGACCTAGAACAGTGTATCTTGGAGGGACTTTGAGATGGGAGGTGACTGACTAGTCAGTGATGGACAAGGCATTCTGCTCACGGTGTGCTGTGTCCTCACTGGCTGCCTGCTGATCTGTGTGTCTGCGTGTGCCATCTTTTGGCAGCTATTGATAAGTGTACGTTAAACACCCATGGGTGTGAGCACATTTGTGTGAGCGATCGGGCCGGTGCCTACCACTGTGAGTGCTATGAAGGCTACATCCTGAATGAAGATAAGAAAACCTGCTCAGGTAAGGGTCAGGGTGGCAGCCCAACACCTGCCCAAGCTCGGCAAGGCACCTGCAGGATAGCTCTGGGGGGATAGCTTTGGGGGGATAGCTCTGGGGAATGACTGGGGGGATGGCTTGGGGGATGGCTCTGGGGGACCTTTGGTCATCACTGTTCACCCTCAGGTTGGGTTCCCCCCCATATATTTAAACAGTGAGAAAAGTGACCTTATGTTGGTATAGAGGCATGGAGAGGTATGTGTTGTCTTTGGGGTCAGGTCTGACCCCTGAGCTCACTTGCCTTGGCTGTCTTTGCCCTGCCTTGGGTCAATGTGGAAGGGGCCTGGAAGGTACAGAGCAGGACATTTCAGCTGGGTCCCAGCTCTGCCCTGACCACCTGAGTGGCCACCTAGCGAGGGCCTCAATACCAATGATGGGGTAACAGTAGTAGCCTTCCTTCCTCCCAGGGTTGTGGGGAGGAAAGAAAGTTGCGACAAGGACAGCTGTCATATGTGTGTGTGTGTGTGTGTGTGTGAGAGAGAGAGAGAGAGAGAGAGAGAGAGAGAGAGAGAGAGAGAGCTGAAGCTGTCCCTCAATGCTGTCTTGACTAAAGGAGGACATTGTAGTCAGACTTAGAGATCCCCAGAAAGGTTCCCAGGAGCCTTCTTCAGAGGGTGTAGCCCCCAGCCCCAGTGATGAGCTGCTGCTTTGGGGCTCCAGTTCAAGGTCAGGGTGACTGGTTTGTTTACTACTACACCTTTCTGCTAGGCTCTCTCACTGTCCTGCAGCTGGCCAGCCTGCCTGCCTTGGTTATTTAGAGGGAGGGAAGATTCCCAAACACTCCAGTGCATCTGGGAGAGAGGGCTGGGAGGTCAGGATCTGGCTCCCTCGAGAAGGCTGGAGATGTGTCCATGAGGGACAGGCTCTCTCACTGTACCCCACTGCTCTCCTCCAAACCAGCAATTGTCCTCACTGGTGTTTCTGTGGGGCTTCCGAGGCTGCAAAGCCATGGTCTCATTGGGGCACAGGCAGGTTGAGGTGGACAGTGCAGAGACCAGTAGCCCACTTTGTGGGAGAGGACACTGAGGCTCCTCCACATGAAGGGACTTGCTCAGGCCTCACAGCTAGAGCTCAGGTCTCCCTGAGTCCAGCTGTGTGCTACCTGATAGACCATGTTGGCTCTGGGGCTACTTGGATGCAGGGTCCTTGGCAGTGGCTGTCAGAGGCCTTGTAGCATAGAAGAATCAGCATGGGCAAAGCATCAGGGGATCCTTGGGGAGAAAGAGCCAGGCTTTGAATGCTGCCCTGCTCGTTTGGACAAGCCCTGGGGGAAGTAGCCTGAGGGCTGGACTCAGGAGGCTCTTCTTTGCCGCTCTGTGCTCAGAGCCAATGGGCCCAGTGACCTGTCCAACTCCAGCGGTCTCCTTCCTTTACCCAGACCCAGGGCAGGGCCTGTAACCTCGGCTGTTCAGCTTTGTTCTTGTTTTTCTGCCCTGCCCTGCCCCCTCCCTTTGGCAGCTCAGGACAAGTGTGCCCTTGGTACCCACGAGTGTGAGCACATCTGTGTGAGTGACAGGGCCGGAGCCCACCACTGTGAGTGCTATGAAGGTTACGTCTTGAATCGGGATAAGAAGACATGTTCTGGTAAGAGACCCTTGGTGCCTTCTTTCCCCTGAGCTTTTCACTGAGGGCCCCTCAGCTGGGCTGAAGAAGCCTTGTTAAGCACCTGCTGTGCTGTGTGCCAGACACTGGGCCAAACCTTCAGGGGATACAAAAGGAAAGTTTGCTGAAGGCTCACGGGCTCAGCCTACACAGTGGAGACCTCAGAAGGGGCTTGACTCTGAGCTGCTCCAGAAAAACCATGGACAGCGGCCAGAGACTATTCCACAGGGTTATGGGCCCGAGCTTCCGTCTCTGGCCCAATTCTTCAGGGGCTGGGGAAGTTGAGGGTGACTTAGCTCAGGAGCCTTCTTGGGATGATAGGGCCTCCCCGTGGGCTGGACTGGGGGTAGAGGTGCCTGGGCAGCACAGGGGGGCAGCCCCCTTAGCTTTGAATGGAGGGATGCAAAGTCTCACCCAGTTACAGTCTCCCCTTCATTACCGACCCAGAGAATGATGGAACTTCAGACATGGTGGGTCCAGCTGCTCATTTCACAGCAAATGCTCTGAGGCCCAGAGCAGGGAGGACCGTCTGTGTCCAAGGCAGGCTTCCTCACCTCCTGTTCCACAGCTTTTACATTCTCTCATTTCCTGAGGGGGCAGAAGTGGCCAGAAGGTCACTTCTCAATTCTCCCCTTTGGTCATAAAATTCTCACTGGCTCCTGGCTTTGCTAAAACTGTGATCAAGTGGGTGGGTATGGGCATTCCCTACACTGGTGCTGATTGCAGCCCACCCTTCTGATGCCACCCTTGGCCTCCCAAAAGGCCTCCTCAGAGAGTCTGCCTTCTGTCTGGGAGGCCTTCCTGCAGCAAGTAAAGTCACTTGGGACCAGGATAGCCCTGGAGTTCTTTAGCTATCACTCACTACATGACCCTGTCTACTTTCTTTCTGGAAAAAGAACAAAAACCAGAGTTGCTGACCATCCATTTCTGGAGCATGTACCGTATGCCCAGATTGTGCTCAGCAGAGGCATTGAGAAGGGGGCGAGTTGAGCCCTGCTCTCTGAAGCTCAGCCTGGAGCTAGGGAGGAGATGGGGGAAGGGCAGAAGCATTGTTATTGGGGGGTAGGGGAAGGGGCGGGGGCGAGTCTGGCCCTGCTACTTCCTGCCTCTGGGATTTTTGATCAAGTTCCCATATTTCTCTGGGCCTTAGTTTCTGAACCTGTAAAATGGGGGGGACTGGACTGGATAACTTGAAAGAGAGAAGAGAGGAGGGGGGGAGGGAGAGAGAGAAGGGAGGGGAAGGGGGAGAGAGAGAGAGAGAGAGAGAGAGAGAGAGAGAGAGTTCTGTGGCTGCTCAGGCAGGGCCCATCTTTAGTCTTGGAAGGGAGCAGACTGACATTTTGTGGCTGTGGTTTTTCCTTTGTGTTTTATCTGTTTGTGTTTCCCTCCCCCCTCCTGCACGCCTGTGCTTCCGGGCAGCTCGGAATCAGTGTGCCCTGGGCACCCACCGCTGTGAGCACCTCTGCGTGAGTGATGGGCCTGGAGCTTACCACTGTGAATGTCGTCCAGGGTACAGCTTGAATGACGATGGGAGATCATGCTCAGGTGAGGCCTGGGGCCAGGGGGAGCAGGAAGGCCCAGCAAGGAGCAGGCCTTCCTTTGTGGGATTCCTAGGCATATGTGGTAGGCTTCAGTTCGGCAGACACATTGACCCTACCAGGAGGCTGGGGAACCAGCTGCCAAATCATTACTTAGGGAATCTTCTTGAATGGCCTTTTAAGGTGGTTCTCTGTATAGGAAGGTGGAGGACTTATCTGATTAAGGCCAAGAGGAGGAAGTCCTGAGTTCAAATCCAGATTCAGACACTTATTAGCTGAGTGACCCTAGGCAAGTCATTTTATCTATGTTTGTCTTGGTCTTCTCATAACAATAGCACCTAATTCCCAGTTAGGATCCAGTGAGAAATTAACTGTAAAGCACTTAACACAGTGCCTGGTACATGGTGAATGGTAGCTTTTATTATCTATCATTATCATTTAGCAAATTTGTGTGGGGTGTCCCTGTGTGAGTCTCTGACAAATACTTTCATCAGTCTCCATGGTGCAGCAGCCCTCCTGGGGTTTTCAAGCATTAAGGCCAGGAGACTCCTGGGTTCAGGGAGTATTCTCCCCAGGTTGATTGTAGGAAGATGACATTGTCAGGTCCAACAGGTCTCCAAGACCTTCTAGTAAGTCAAAGAGGGGTTGCAATCTGCATTAGCAGAGAGACTAACCCACTGATTAACCAGAGCTCTTTGAAGGGTTGTGTTAGGTGCCAAGGTTTGGTGTGTGTCATGGGGGTGTTGAAGTATGAGGCTGCTGCCTCACCCTACTCTTTACCCCCTCCAGGGGCACCCAAGTCAATAGATTTTTATAGTCCCTTCTTAAAAATGAGACTGTAGGCTCACAGGTTTCCCAAATCCTGACCGTTCTAAGACTGCGCCCAACGTTGCTGTCTGCAGCCGTCGAAGAAGCCCGGAGGCTAATCTCTACTGAAGACGCCTGTGGCTGTGAAGCCACACTGGCCTTCCAGGAGAAGGTCACCTCCTACCTCCAGAGACTCTCATCCAAGCATATCCTTTTCCTTTACCTTCTTTATCATCCTTGCCTTTCAGTGAGAATTCACATGCTTGAGTCAGCCATTCAAGTGGTCCATCAGTCAGCTGACTAATTAGCAAGCATTTAATGAGCTCCTACTCTGCGCCAGGCACCGTGGGAGGTGCACACCTACTCTGTGCCAGGCACCTTGGTAGATGTGCACCTACTCTGTGCTGGGCACTGTGGTAGGTGTGCACCTACTCTGTGCTGGGCACCATGGTAGATGCTAGAAATAGAAGAACAAGAGTGATTTTACCTTGCCTCCCCTCTAGACTGGGAGAAGGGGTAGCTGGGGGAAGGGCAGGTGTTAAGGTAGGTAGAGCTAACAGAGATCAAAGGTCATTCAGTGGTGAGAGAGGAGGTGGAGGAGGAGAGGCCAGACAATGGAGGATCCAGAATGGATTTGTACAGAAGCTGGCACTAAGTCTTGATGGAAACTAGGCCTTCTATGAGGTGGGGAGGGGGGAAAGGATGGGCTAGGAATGGAAGATTGGAAGCTCCCTGAGGCCAGGACCTGTGTGCCTTTTTGCCTAGTCTAGTGCCTCGGTGCATAGTGATTTACCACATGCTTGCTGGCTGATTGATTCCAGGCAGGGCACAACTTCCAGAGATGGGAGCTGGCACAGGGTGAATGGGGAGCTAGCACAAGACCACTTTGGTTGGATCCTAGGAAGTGGGAAGAGATATGCCATAAGGCTGGAGGGAAGGAGGCTGGCACCAGGTGTTAAAGGTCAAACAAAAGAGTTTCATTTCTTCATTTGATTGGCGTTTCATTGGCATTCTGTGTATGCTGGGCACCATGGAGGCACAAAGGCAAACATGAGACAGCCCCTGCCCTGGAGCAGTTTACATTCCTTGGGAACTAAATAATCTGGACCTAGAAATTCAATGCAAAGCCATTTTCCAGAGGGATGGCCCTTGGGGATGGGGACAGGCTAACTGCTGAAAGTGGTTCTGGGGCTGACTACTGAAGAGAGCCATGGATCCTCCAAGGAAAAGGGGAGGAGACAGTTTTCTGTTCTTTGTAGAGATTCTGTAGGGTCAGCACTGTTGTGCTCCAAAGTTCTTAGTGTAGGAGCTAGTGAAACCAATTGACTTGGTTTTTCCTAAGGGTTGGCTTTCTGGCAGCCCAGGTCATTTCCTATTCCTGTGCAGATAAAACATGAATACTAGTCTCAGAGCAAGCCTATAGCATCTTGAGCACCCCTTACCAGGGCAGTGTGGAAGCAGTAGAACCCCTGTGGTGCTAGGTTTGGAGTCATTGGAGTGGGTTGGCTCCCTGGATCTGCCTGTCACTGGGTAAATTATATCTGATCACTGGCCCTAAGTTTCCACATCACAAGATGAGAGGATTGGGTCATTATGGCTTCTGAAGTACCTTCTAGCTCTAGACCAATGGTCCTCTGATCCTAGGAAGGTTTACCTCCCAGGAGAATGGGTCTTCTTCCCGTTCATTTGCAGTTCTTATTCAGGAGGACTCCCTTTGAGAGGAAGCTCTCAGTTATTCAGTAGGGGTAGCATAGTTTATGCTCCATCCATGCCCAGCCACAGCGACAGTACTGAAGGGACTTGGCACTCCAGTCACAGTGTCCAGAAAGTCCACTCCAAGTTTGTTTCTGAATGCCACAGACACTCCCCCCAACCCCTTGATCCACAGCCCACCTTTAGGAAAAACCCTATACTTTGAGCACAGCCAATATCCTGACACAGAGGGCCAGCAGGATAGTGCTGTAGATTTTATTGGTATTTTTCCACTCTAGACTCAGGAGAGTTTAATAGAAAGTCAACATAAGAGATTAGTGTGGAATCGGAGGCTTCCCAAGGGACAAAAAGTCTCTCTGGTTTCACAATCCTGATTATGTTGATCAGGACCTGTGGGGTCCGGGCTTTTTCCTTCTGGCAGGTTGTGCTTCACTTCTCCTCCTCCAGGTAGAGAAGGGAGTTTGGTTTTGACTTCAGGACATGTGTCTGAATTGGGAGGGCTGGTGCGTGCAGAGCAGAGGTGACAGCCTGTACCCAAGTTTCCCTGCATTCCTCCACTGAAAAGCACTCTTCAAGTGTCAAATCGTAAAAATAACAGTGGCTTTCCAGTGTGGTTTGTCAAGGCAGACTTGGGTTACCGTATGATGGGGAAAATGTGATAATAAATTCAACTTTTCCAAAGCTCTTGCCATAAATGATGTTGACCTTAACAAGGAGCCACTTGATGACATCTTGGAGAAGTTGCAAGTCAATGATTTGAGACAGGTCCGCCGCTAGAGCTGCCCCCCCTGCCCCATCAGGGGTCTGCCAGCATGCCTGAAGGGTGGATGGGGCCTTGGTCACCTGCGTGCCAGCGGCTGTGTCCCAGCCACCAAAAACATCTCTGAGCAAACAGTAAGATGAATTTCCAGAATAATTCTCTTTTTTTCCCCTTCAAGCAAAAAGTAACCCATGGAGAACAACTGTGAGCTTCCTATGTAGCAACATGGCTTTGAAAGCATCAAGGTGCCCAGATTGCTTTCCAGTTCCACCCCGGGCTGGGGGCAAACTCCCTTCCCATTCCTTGAGAATTAGATCACTGAACCCCTTCAAAACCAGAAGCAAATGCTTCCCCCTCCCCGAACTGCATCTCTCTGAATTGGAACAGTAAAAAGGCTGCCGACAAAGTACAAGGAGATTGCTCCCTCTACAGATTCGAACAATGAATGGAGACGTGTAATTCTGGAATGACTATGTGCTTATATTGATAAGATTAAATGTGGCCACATGAGCACTGGAAACTTCTCAGCTCTTCTGTTCTGACAGTGTATCCTCTACCCTTCTCTTATTCAAGTGTTTCTTTTTCAGGGTGTATCTGCATTTGAATGTCTACCTTCTCCAGGTAAATGGGGGCACTCTAATGCAGAACCAAGAGTATTTGCTGAGCTCACATCTGTTCCTGTAATTGTTTGGGCTTGTACACAGTCTGAACACAAACACACAGATGATTCTCCTTCTCCACCAAGGTCACTCTCAAGGTCCATAAGGACCCCTGCCTGTACCATGAGGCTCCTCACCAAGCCCCGATCAGCTGTGCTATGGGACTCTCCATCCTTGTATCCAAAAAAATGTAATCATAAACTCCTTGGACAGAAACTTTAGACAGTAGAATCAAATAGAAACTCTGTTTCTTTATTGTTTTGCCCCATGACTACAGACTAGCAAAATTCTGTTCTTAGAAACATTTTTGTAAACAAAGAAATCCCTTACACTATGATTGATTGATTGATTGATTTTTCTTTTTGGAGGGCAATTGGGGTTAAGTAACTTGCCCAAGGTCACACAGCTAGGTTTTTGTTTCTGTGTGTTAAGTGTCTGAAGCCGGATCCAAACTCAGGTCCTTCTGACTCCAAGGCCGGTGCTCTACTCACTGCGCCACCTAGCCGCCCCGACACTATGATTTATTAATCGAAGACGGCTTGAATGCATTTTTACGAGTGCATCTTTGGGATGTGGAATACTGTAAAGTATTCCGGATCACTTTTTTTTTTTTTAAAGCAATTGGGGTTAAGTAACTTGCTCAAGGTTACTCGGCTAGTCATTATTTATGCGTGGGTGCTCATTTTCTGAGGCCGGATCTGATCTCGGGTCATCCCAACTCCGAGGCCGAGGCCGGTGCTCTTACTCACTGCGCCACCTAGCCGCCCCTTTAGGGAAATTGGGGTTAAGTAACTTGCCCAAGGTTACACGGCTAGGTTTTTGTTTGTGTGGGTTAAGTGTCGGAGGCCGGCTCCAAACTCAGGTCCTTCTGATTCCAGGGCCGGCGCTCTATTCACTGCGCCACCTAGCCGCCCCCCGGATCACTTTTAGTCATGTTGTATGACTTGGTCTCGGTTATATGTAAAGTGTGAGTTGGATTCTCACCTGAGCTTTTTGACCTTTAGAAGGATAAACATATTACTTACCTGAGACATGGAAGTCATTCGTGCTTTCTCGTGAAGCCTAGTACTACCATGAACAGTATGATGAATGGAGGATTCTCAGAGAACCAGGCCGGATTCTGTCTAAAAAGAGGAAGAGGGGCAGGGGGGAAAAGGTACCATCTATTCTTCATGGTCCCTCCCACCCCCCCTCCAGGCCCAAGCAGACCAGGTTGAGTCCTGGAGGAGTCTGGCCCTAAAGAAGGGGGGACCAGCCTTTCCTCAAGCTCCCTTCAACCCCAGAATCCTGTAGATTGTAAATGGCTCTTTATTCACCCAACAGACCCATACATGTGCACTGGAAAATACCTAAAAGGTGAGGCAGCAAGTCAGAACTCTGATGATACTCCAATCAATCAATCAACCAACATTTTATTAAGCATCTATTGTGTGTGGGGCACTGTGCTAAGTGCTGGGAATACATAAAAGAGGCAAAAGGCAGTCCCTGTCCTCCAGGAGCTTCTAATCTAATGGAGGAGACAACATACAAGTACGTACAAAGAAGGCTAAACAAAGAGCAGTGAAGAAAGGGAAGGCACCAGAATGAAGAGGACTTGGGAAGGCTTCCCTGGGAAGGTGGGATTTTAGCTGGGGCTAAGCAGAAGCCGAGGGGGTCAGGACCCTGAGCAGAGAGATGGAGGGGCTTGCTCATGGGCCGCTCAGGAAGCTGGTGTCATGGGATCGAGAGGACGGGCTGGGCAGTGAGGTGTGAGAAGCCTGGAGAGGTGGGAGGGGGCAGGCTAGGAAGGGCTTTGGATGTCAAGCAGAGCATTTTGTATTTGCTCCTAGAGGCAACAGGAGCCCCTGGAATTTATTGAGTAGGGAGGGACATGGTCAGATCTGAGCTTTGGGAAAATCATTTTAGTGGCTGAGTGGAGGACAGATTGGCATGGGGAGACACCTGAGGCAGGCAGACCCCAAAGCTCCTGACATCATATGCGAATTAGGAGATAAGAGCCTGACCCAGGGGAAGGGTATGGTCCAAGGCAAGGAGGGGCCCTATTAGAGAGATACTGCAGAGGGGAAATGGAGAGGCCTTGGCGCCAGCTTGGTTATGGGGGCAGGAGAGAATGAGGAGCCCAGGAGGATTCCTAGGGCACGAGCCTGGGGCCCAGGAACACGGTGGCACCCTCTTGGTTGGTTGTTCTTTGTTTTTGAAGAGGATCAAAATGACATCCTCAAGGCCCAGAAGGCTCTACCTCAGGTCAGGCACAAAGAGTCCACTTGACTATCTGGAGTGGAAAAGTCTCTAAATCTGTGTATGTTCAGGTTTGCTCACAGAGCACAGTGTCTTCCCTGCTGTGGGCACACCATGCTGGGTGGTCCTGTGCCAGGGTCTTCCATGCCTCACAGTTGATTCAAAGTTCTTCAGAGAGACTTTGAGAGTGTCCCTGTATCACTTCTGACCACCATGTGAGTGCCTTCCTTGTGTGAGTTCTCCATAAAATAGTCTTTTAGGCAAACAAACGTTTGGCATTTAAACAAGGTGGCCAGCCCACCAGAGTTGTGCTCTCCAAAGCAGAATCTGAATGCCTGGCAGTTTAGTTCAAGTAAGGACCTCATCTGGTCTGGTCCCTTATCCTTCCAGATGATCTTCAGAATCTTCCCAAGACAATTCAAATGGAGGCGATCTAGTTTCTTGTCCTGGCGCTGGCGGACTGCCCAGGTTTCACAGCCATACAACACTGAGGTCAGCACCACAGCACTGTGGCCCTTCAGTCTGGTAGTCAGACTAATACCTCTTCTCTCCCACACTTTCCTCTGGAGCCTCCCACACACTGAGCTTGCTCTGGCAATGCATACGATGAGGATCAGACCTCATCGTCTGTGTGGACATCCCTGGAAAGCACATGCCCAGGCAAGTGAACTTAGCCCCAGCCTTCCAATCTTCTCCATTTGCTGAAGCGCTGGCTCTTGAAGGTGGGCTGCTGGCTAGCAGACAACCTCTTTTTGGTTGGTGTTAATCAGCAGGTTAGCACGAGGAGCAGGGGATGGATCCAGACTTGGTTTCATCTCAAGCTCAGAGGCTGCACTGAGTGAACACTCAATATTGCCTTCTACAGTAATAGGGAAAGTAGGAGAGGAATAAGGTTAAGGGCAGGGCTGGGGACCCTATGGCCTCGAGGCCACACATGGCCCTCTAGGTCCTCAAGTGGGGCTTAATCTCCAATAAAAGGATTTGTTCTGTGAAGTCAGAGTCAGTCAAAGGGCCACACTTGAGGTCCTAAAGGGCCACGTATGGCCTCGAGGCTGCAGGTTCCCCAGCTTGGGGAGGAAGATCATGAGTTCGGTTTAAGACATCTACTGGATGTCTGGTTCAAGATGTCTGAAAAGTGCCTGGAAATGCAGGAGTGGAGGTCAGCAGAGGGTCTGGACAGGACAGGCCGATTTGTGAGCATCAGCATTTTTGTTGTGTTGTTCAGCTGTTTTCAGTTGTGTCCAACTCTTTGTGATGCTTTTGGGGTTTTCTTGGCAAAGATTCTGGAGTGGTTTGCCATTTCCTTCTCCAGCTCATTTTACAGATGAGGAAACTGAGGCAAACAGGGTGAAGTGACTTGTCCAGCGTCACACAGCTAGTCAGTGTCTGGATTTGAACTCAGGAAGATAAGTCTTCCTGACTTCAGGCCCAACATTCTACCCACTGCAGCACCCAGCTGCCCCAGAGATGGTAATTAAATCCATAGGAGCTGATGAGATCACCAAGTAAGGTAGTATAGATGGAAAAGAGAAGGGGGCCCAGGTCAGAACCCTAGGTGAAACTTATGGTTAAAGGGTGTGGTCCTGATGAGGATCCAGCAAATGAGACAGAGGAGAGGTCAGGGAGGAGCAATCATGTCCTGCAGACCTAGGAACAAGGGAGTATCCAGCAGGAGAGGGTGACCAACAGTGTCTGAGGCTTTAGAGAAGTCAAGGAGAATGAGGTCGGAGAAAAGGTCATTGGATTTGGCAACTGAGATCATGGGTCACTTTGGGGAGAACAGTTTCAGGGGAATGATAAAGTTGGAAGAAGGAACTGGGGGTACTGCCTTTTGGGAGAGTTTAGGGCAGAAGGCCTGTAGGACCATACAGGGCATAGTCAGCAGGGATGGAAGGGTCAAGGGAAGCTCTCTGAAGATGGGGGAGAGTTGGGCATGTCAGCAGGAGGCAAGGAGCCAGGGGAGAGGGAGAGATTGTAGATGAGAGGGGGGATGACAGAAGGGGCAGTCTCCTGGAGAAGATGGGATGGAATGGGATCATCTGTGAAGATGGAGGGATCAACCTTGGTCAGGAGTAAGGCTACGTCACTTTGTGAGACAGGAGTGGAGGAGAGAATGGCAGAAGGTGCCTTTGTGACAGGAGATGAGAAGGAAGCAGGAAGAGGAAGTTCATGAAGGATCGCCTCCATTTTTTTCTGTAAAATATGAGGGTTACAGCTCTTAGCTGAGAGAATCAGGGTGGGGAGAGCCACAGGAACCTTAAGGAGGGATGAGAAGGTCTGGAAGAGCCTCTATGGAGGGTGGGGGAGTTAGCTGATGTGGGAGGCAGAGAAGGATTGCCTGGCAGCAGGGAGAGCCTAGCTGAGATTTCATAACAAATTTGCTCCGGGATACAGTCACAACCATGGCATGATAACTTCTACCTTTGTTCAGCAGCACAAGTGTAGGAGTGAGGGTGGTCAGTGGTGGAGGCTACCCAAGGCTGAAGCTTGGCTGGGTATAATTGGGAATGTAATGAAGGGACAAGGGATCCAAGAGAGGAGGCCAGTGTATGGGTGAAGTGGTTTACCAAGGGGTTCAGATGGGGAGAAGAGGAGAGAAGAGCTAGTGCAGGGGAGATGGCCAGGGAGAGAGCTGAGGGCCAAGGCAGTGGAGGTCACAGTGCAGATGAGCAGGTTATGTATGGGAATGCAGAGGGCTAGCTGGAAAGCAGTCGAGGGTGGCTGGAGAAGGGATTTCACTAGGTCCTTCCCATTCTGGGTTTTGACCTCATCATTCAGTGGAAACTCTCCATGGGGGCAGAGAGCTGACCCTCTAGTCTCAGGCCTCATGCTCCTGAGCTTCTGGGCCTCCTCGGGCCCTCCTGGGCGCCCTCTCCTCCTCTGCCCTCGAGGTTTGCCTGGCGTCCCTCTCTCCTGGCTCACCTCCTGCTTGCTGGGTCCATCCTTCCGAGGTCTCTGAAGGGCTGGCTTCTGTGCCTGGCTCCCTCGTGCCCCAGGGCTCACCCTTCCTCCTCTCCCCCCAGCTCATTCTCTCTGCATCCCCAGCAGCAAGACTGTGCCGTCCCGGGACATCGGTGCCCCATCCTGGCTGGATGGGGTCACTATCTTTCTCCCCCAAACTGCTGCGCACCTGGACTGGCGTTAGCCAGCCTAGGGCCTTGCGGACTCCATCTCAGTCTCTCTCGCCTCGGAGCTCCCCGAGCCCGGCTCTATATGTCCAGGTCACACAGCAGGCGCTTAATTGATGCGTATCCTGCCCCCTCTGCTGACCCCGCCGCCACCCTGGTGCTGACCCCCAGCTTCTCTCTTGGACTCCGGCAATCGCGGCACTGGGGGAGGCTGTGTCCCAGGCTCTCACGCCGACCCTACCCCGGAAGCTCGGCTGGCAAAGAGGGGCTGCTAAAGCTGAGGTCCGGCCACGCCACCGTCCTTCCGGAGAAGCTCCAGGGCCCCCTGTGGCCCCTGGGATCAGAGGTGCAATCCTCTGCCGGGCATCTGCAGCCTTTCCAATCTGCAGCGCTCCCTCTGTCCGGGGCTCCTTCCTACACCTTCCCTTCCCCGGCTTGAAGGGGCAGGCGAAGTGGCCCAGGGCCTCTCCATTATCTCCAGCCTCCACGCCTTTATCCCGGCCGCGGCTGTCGTCCTCGACTCGGCTCCAGGACCTCGTCCCACTCAAATCTCCAGGCTCCGCCCCCGCCCCGCCCCCTGCTCCTCGCGAACTTCCCCTGCGGCTTTGCCCGCCAGCGCCCCGCTTTCCTGCGCCTGCGCGGCCACGCCCACGCAGCGTACACGTAAGCACGCTCACGCTCAGTGGGACGCGGACGACGCGGCGCGCGCAGGGGCGGGGCCGGTGTCGGCGGTTGCCAGGGTGACGACGGCTCCCCAGCGATCCGGGCCTGAGGAAGCCAGTGCCCTGCCGACCCCCCCGAGGCTCCCCGGGCCCCCAAGCGCCATGTTCATCTACCTCAGCAAAAAGGTGCGGCCTGGAGGGCGGCTGGGGCGTGGGGGGGAAACTGAGGCGGCCCGGGCATCGGGAAGAGCGGTTCTGAGCCTCTCCCCGCCCCGCTCCGGTGCCGAGTCCACGGGACGAGCCCGCTCTCTGTTCCGAAAAAGATGTGGCGGTGTCAGTGGACCCGAAGCCCAGCCGGGGCGGGCTCGGGGAGGAGTGACGCCATCCCTGCGACCCCGCTGCACCTCCCCTCCAGCCCTGACCTCTCTCTAGACCCCCAGAGCGCCCCGATCCTCCCCCCTTCACCTCCCCCCCCCATTCCTCTCGGACCCGTGCCCGGCCTGGGTGCCTGCAGTGCCTCCCTCCTCCAGGAAGCCCCCCGGCCCCTGCATCCCGGGGCCCCCAGGCCGGGCCGCCTCCTGCCTTCTCTTTATGTCCCTGAGCTTCCCTGGCACACAGCAGGCGCCTAATCAGTGCGCATGGCGGGGGGGCAGGAGCTAACATGGGTGTCCCTGTGGGCGCATTCTTGGCCGCTTCCTTCCCCGCAGGACTAGGCCTCTGCCCTACGGCCGTGTCCTAGAAGGGGGGCCCAGCCCCCCGCCCGCCGAGCCACGTGTCCCAGGGCCCTCCAGCCCTTGGCCTGTTGCGCCCCAGGGGGGCTGCGGGAGGCCCGGGGCCTGGACCCCGCAGGGGAGGAGCGGAGCGCGGATTGCACAGACCGTCCCGGGAGCGCCGCGGCACTCTCACCGACACGCTTGGGCGCTGTGGAGGAGCGGCTCCGCCTTAGCCCTGCTTCAGATAATGACCCACCGTTAACTGCGCCGTCCGGGAGCGCGCCGCCTCCCCCCAGCTGGCTGGGCCCGCCCCTGCCCCTCCCCTGGAAGGCTTGGCCCTCCTTTGCCATCCCCCTCCGTGGGCTACACTTCCAGAAAAGGGCCCCCATTTACCGCGCTCTCTCTGGCTTTCAGATCGCCATCCCCAACAGCGTTAAACTGAAATGTATTTCCTGGAACAAGGATCAAGGATTCATAGCTTGTGGTGGGGAAGACGGGCTTCTGAAGGTCTTGAAGCTGGAGGCCCAGACAGGTGAATGGGGGCGCGGGGGGGCGCGGATTCGGCCTTGAGGCCTCTTCAGAGCCTTGCCCTTTGCACCCGCTCTCGGCGTCTGCCCCTCCTCCTCCCAACCCAGTGAGCCAGGCCCTAGAGTGAGCGGGAAGGTAGAGTGAGTCCGGCGAGACAAGCGGCGGGGCCGGGGCGCCCAGCGGCGTGGGAGCACTTACGTTCAAAGGGCACGGAGTGAGACTTAACTTTGGTGTTGGTCAGAGAATGCCAAAGCGGGGAGGGCTGCTAACTGCGCCCGCACCCCTGCCCCCTCCTCCAGGTCCGCTGCTGCGTCCCTGACAGTCCTGGGTTCAGCCTCGGGCCGCAGCCCCGCGGTGACGGAGACCCCTACCACTCCCACTCTTCCTGAGGCAGCCCGCCCGGTGTCACGCGCACCCTGGCTGCTTTGTGGGTCCTGCTGCTCTCCTCGGGGCTCAGACAGAGAACTTGAAGCCTTCTTGTCCATGGCGGCTGTTGGGATGCTAGCTGTCAAGACTCCTGCCTCCTATGGCTGGGTCCGTCAGAGTGCGCCCACCCCTGCCGAGCTGGGCACTTTGTCCCAAGGCAGGTGAGCAGCGGGCGTGTGTCTTAGCCGGGCCGGACCTCAGGCACAGATGCACGCCTGTCACCCGGGCATTTGGTGACTTTTCCCCAGGAAACTGCCTGTATGCATGCCCAGGTAGGCCGGGCACGCCAAAGCCTCAGACGTGCCGATGCTGCGAGCTGACAAAAACATCCCCCAAAAGTTTAATTATTTAAATTTATTTGTGCTTATTTAGCTTTGTGAATTTTGAATAATCAATTTATAATGTTTATTCCTCAAGCTGGCAGGTCCGTGGAGAAGATGCTCTTGTTGGCCCCCTCAGCCACGTGATTGGTCCTCCGATTAGACTTGATTTTTATGGGGCCAGTCTGTGGTGTAAGGATCAAAACCTTGTTCTTTGGATATTCTCAAGACTAGGCTTATACATCCAGCCCTTAGAGTCGCTGGACAGCAGCTGATGAAAGTGTTACAGCATTTAAAATCGGCTACAGGGATGTTTAGCACAAGATAGTAATTATGTTGAATTTTTCCAAGAAACATCAGTATTTTAAAGTGGAAATAATTCCCCTTTTAAGTGCTGTTTGACAGTTTGTGGCATTTATATTTTTGAAGCTATTAAAGCTTAAAATTGCACCAAGCCTTTTGGGATTGTCTGAATGTAACTCACTCTCTAGGCCTTGAAAGCCCTGTGAGGTCTGGCTCACACCATATCTTGGACTGGATTTCCCAGGGCTCCCTTTTAGCACTGTGGTGTCTCCCACATGTACAGGGTACTCTGTATCTAGATTCAAGGCTTTTGTGGGGGTGTCTCCATGCTTTTGGTGCCTTCCCTCTGCACCTTCATTACTTGGAGCCTTCAGACCCCTTCACTGTGCAGCCATGGTTGGTGTGGCTCAGCCATGTACAGTTTTGTCCCCGTCTACAGAGGAGAGGGCCAGGACTTTGTATTTAGTCCAATGCCTGACACATAGAAGGAGCTTGATAAATCTTGTTTTAGGGAATGAAAAGTGCCACATGATGGGGTTTTTTTTAGGAAAAAAAAACCCATTTAAAGCCATCTTCCTTACCTCTGAAATGTCTTTTGTGGTAAATCCAATGGGTTTTATATAATTCCTCGAATGTCTCTTCATTTTCCTTAGATGATGCCAAACTCAGGGGCCTGGCAGCTCCCAGCAATCTCTCCATGAACCAGACTCTGGAAGGCCACAGCGGTGAGTCACGGCACGTCACTCCTGGGGCAGTGTTAGGCAGAGGAACAGTGCCTCTCACAAAGGCAGGGTGTGCTTGTGAGCTGTGGAACTTTGCTTTTGGAGGAGGGAATGACGATTTTCATCAAGAAATAACAAATAATGTAGATTCCGTCAAGCCGTATTATTGTCAGGATGGTAGAACAGGGCAAAGAGTGGCTTCTTCTTACTTTATAAAAAACCCCATTATCCAAATAGGCAGCAAGACTGAAGCGAGAGGAGGTGTGCGTGGGGGAATGTAGCCCAGCCAGTGCAGAGTGAAGGGGCTCTGCCACTGAGAGAAAGGCAAGCCAGTTTAGTCAGGAGAGGGTCTTAGATCTCACCCAAGGGGAAGCTTCCCACAGGCTTTCAGGTAGCATGCTGGGGACAGGGACAGGACGCAGACCGCCAGCTCCCCGCAGGTCTTTCTAGAGTCTTTTCCTTAGGCCTCCTGAAGAGGGGTTGGCCTTGTCCGGCTTCTGTCTCTAAGCTGGGAGCTGGAAGGGCCCGCAGAGTCCAGAGCACTTGAAAGAAAACTCAGAGAAGGCTCTGGGGCCTTGACATGACCTGGAAGACTAGAGAGATTACCCCTCCTGCTGGGCTGTGGGTCTTCATGGCTTAGTAAGGAGAGAGCCCTCTCCAGAGGGCCTTTGGCCCTGGGCTGGCATTGCTGGGACAGCTGGATCAGAATGCCATGTGGGGGTTGGTCCAGCCACGTGCTTCTAAGGAGCACTTGGCGGCATCTCTAGGCCAGTCTGGTGTGCCCTTGGTGAAATGGGCCCCTGGTTATTATATTTGTTCTGTAGAAGGATCCCCCTTCCACTGCTGCCCCTTGGGTCCAGATATTGCTGAATGCAGAAATGCTGTCCATTCTGGGAGTTTCTTGTGAAGCCTCAGCTTTGCTGACGTTTGTGCCTGCTTTTTCTTGCCTTGTTGCTATCACCAGCATTTCTAGAATGATACAGAAACTGTCAGGAGAGTGGGCATCTTTTCTTTTGTAATATTCCACCCCCCAATTATATGTAAGAACAATTTTTATCATTTTTTTCTTTTAAGTTTTGAGTTCTAAACTCCCTTTGTCCCTCCCTAAACAGTAACAATCTGATATAGTTATACATGTGTAGTCATGTCATTTTGTTACAGAAAACTTGAACAGAAGGAAGAAAGAAACAGAGGAAAGGCATGCTGTGGTGTGCCTCCAGATGCTGTCGGTGCTTTCTCTGGAGGCGGGTAGTCTAATGAGCCCTTTGGGACTGTCTTGGATCATGTACTACTGAGAGTAGCTGAGTCCTTCACAGTTCTTCATTGAGCAGCATTCTTGTGACTGTGTACGAGGTTCTCCTGGTTCTGCCTGCTTCACTTTGCATCAGTTCATCTAGGTCTTCCCAGGTTTTTCAGGAATCATCCTGCTGATCATTTCTTACTGTACTTTATTGCAATCATATATGACAGCTAGTTTAGCCATTCCCCAGCTGATGGACATTCCCTCAGTTTCCAGTTCTTAGCCAAGTATGTATCTTTTCTAATAACAGACTCTGCCTTTAGTAAACTGCTTTAGTAAAGCTGTGGTGATTAATTCCCCAACAATGTCCCCAGGCCTATAAAGGGCAGAGTCGGCTTGGCAGATAAAGTCTGGACTTCCACGTTTTCTAAGCCCTAATACACTCCCTGCATATTCAGGAGATTTGGAGACTTCTGCAGCTCTCAGGCTACCACAAGACACTGAGACAGCTGGGTCCCATGATTGTTTGGATGAGAAACTCTGTGAATATCATAGAATTGGGAGGTAACTGAGGTAGTGAAGACGCTGATGAGAGAGAAGGCTGCCAACCATCGCCATCCCCATGAGCATACTGCAGGGAACCTCCCCTGAAAAGTAATGCCTGCACACAGTGCCTGTGGAGTCCAAGCTCTGGGCTCACCCTCCCTATGCAGTGCTGGGATGCTTCCCTGGGCTCTAGGGGTAACTCTGAGGGGCTTGGTGGGTGGTCAGAAAGTTTGAGCCCCATTCAGGACATTCTCCCTCAAATCATTTACCAGTTAAAATCAACTCAGTATCTTCTGGCCAGTTAGCATCAATTAGCTTTTACAAAGAGATGTTGACCATCAAGGTACAGTGAGGCCTCAAGTGTGGCCAGGTGCATGTTCTTTCTGGGAGCCTCATCCCTGGGGAGAGGGGGCTCCCACTGCAGCTGGGGCCAAACTGGCACAAAACATTGCCTTAACAAATTTACTTCTCCATAAGGTGGAAAATCTGCTTCATCCCCTGGTGGCAGAACTGTGAGTGGGCTGCTCCCTGGCTTGTGGGGCTTGTCTGGGCTGCTGGAACAATTTGCTACTGGTCTCTAGCGGGCAGGTCATTCGTCAGGGCCAACTCCTCACTGTGCTTGACTGGGGAGGCTCTCTCTTTTGGAGCTTGCGCAGCGTAACCCGGTCTGTCATTTCCCTGAAATACAGTCCCAGCTCCTGACCACTGGCAGTCTCTTCCTGCCCTTCCTGGGCTGTCCTTGAAGCTCTCCTTAACCCCATGGTTCAGTTGATCCCAGGTCCCCTCTTGGATTTGCCTGTCCTCAGTGTGCGCCAGTGCACACACTGGGACAGCTCTGCTGGGTGCTGCCATACTAAGAGGTCAGGGGCCCTCTTCCCCTGGCCTTGTCTGGAATGGTTCTCCTTGATGCTGGCAGCCACTCGGATCCAGGCAAAGCTTTTGTAAGGACAGGAAGACCTGGGCATCTTTAGAGGCTGTGGGGAAGGAGCTGGTGCAGAGTGCGTTCCCTCCTAATTGTCGCACCTTCCCCCCGTCTGGTGAGGATCTCTGCTTTATCCTGTATGCAGCTTGTTTCTTCACAGATGTCTGGCCATGGTCCCCCCATTAGACTGGGGGCTTCTTGACGGCAGCGGTTGGCTTTTGCGTTTTTTATATCCCCAGCACTTAGCACAGTGCCTGGCACCTAAGAGGCTTTTGATAAATGTTTGTTGACAAACTGCCCATGGATATTGGGACACTGAAGATGGAGGAGAGGGATGAGCAAAGGTTAGGCCCCCAGAGGGGCCAGTAGGGCCAATCAGGGCTCTGGCTATGGTTTGGCAAAGTCTTCAGCAGAGGCCAGAGCAAAGAGGGGAGTGCAGGACGGCATGGAGAGGCTTTGCGAGAAGGAACTAGGGAGGAGCAGCCCAGCATCAGCAGGTCTTCATATTGTAAAGAGAAACAGCTTGGAAAGCCTTGGCTCTCATCAGTTCAGTGACCAACCGCACTTACAGGGCTCACCTCCTGACACAGAGGGACGGACTGAGGCTTGTTTTTATGGGGAGATTATCCTGCTTGATTATATAGATTTGTTATCAGGGTTCTGTTTTTTTTCCCCCGTGTGCATGTTTGTGTGCGTGTGTGTGTGTGTGCGCGCGCGCGTGTGCATGCACATGTGTGTCTGAGTGTGTGTGCACATGCATGTGTGTATAAGTGTGTGTGACACAGAGAGAGAGACAGAGAGAGAGAGAGGAGAGAAAGCAGTTTTTTGTTAATCTAAAAAATAAATTAAAAAATTAAGTGGTGAACTGCCTTTTTGCAGCAGTCCTCGTCTCCATGTCCGTATCTTGTCGGCGCCCTTTCTGTGCGTGTTTTCTATCTCGTTAGAATGTGAACTCTGTGCAGGTAGGGCTTTTTTGGCTTTGGCTTTTCTCCCCCATACTTGGTACAGTGCCTGGTATGTAGTATGTGCTTAATAAATGTTTGTTGGTAGAGTATTTTAAAAAATCATCTCCCTTGACAAATACCCACTCGGGCTCTGGTCCTACAGGGATTTTCCCTTCGCTGTCTTAAGGGCGCATTTGAGTGATGTATCTGTACATAAGCCGTTGTCTGCAGTCCTCTGCTGACCCCTAAAACATGAGGGACATGCTTACTAAGGGCAATTGCTTCGGTCACAGAGAATGCCCTGCGGAGGCCATGAGGGTGTGGACCAGTGCTGCAGTGCTGCAGCCGGTTCTTGTTCCAGAATCCTTCAGGGCTCTACCTGCGCCACAGCTGGCCATCAGAAAGCAAAACGAAACAGAGTTAGTTGTGAAGTGCTTCTCTTATGGACTGTGATGTTCAGTGTGGTGGGCGTTGGTCCTGACATCGTGGATGGGCAGTGAGCTGGCCTCCCGTCTGACGAGGACGAGGGGAATTGGCCAGATTGCAGTCAGTGATCCAGGTGCGCGCCTCTCCCCAGCTTCCTAAGACCAGTGTTCTCTCTGTGATGCCATGTGGCTGTAAATCGTGCCACACCATGATCCTAGCAGAGTCAAAGTTGTGCTTGTCAGGCGTGGGCTCGACAGAGAGCCTGAGGGCCACTCCAGTGCTCGTGGAAGAGAGAGCAGGGAGTGGAAGCCACCAGCACCGTGAGCATTGATGCAGAGGGTTGCCAGGAGAGTCTGGAGGAGTAAGCCTTCCCCAGGAGAAGGCGGGGTGAGGTGCTGAGACCCTCTTGGACGGTGGCCCTTTGATGTCCACTCTGGTATCTGCATGAGTTTGGAGGTTAGATGTTTGAGAGCTTCTGCCCAGCCAGCTGGGACTCCGCCCCCTCTGAAGCCAGAGTTTTGCCTAAGAGGTCCCAGTGACAGCGCCCATTAGCCCCGGCAGCATTCAGAGGAGACGGAGGTGGGCTGCGGTGGGTGCTAGGGGATATGTGCGTGGTGATGCCACATTCAGGGTCTCATAGGATGCTGGCACGCAGCTCAGGAGAGAAGCTGGAACCTTTCAGAGGTGTGGGTGGTATTTATGTAGCATTAATTATAGTTTATAAACTGTATTTTCTAGGGTCTATTCAAGTTGTCACTTGGAATGAGCAGTACCAGAAATTAACAACCAGTGACCAAAATGGGCTGATCATCGTGTGGATGTTATACAAAGGTACGGTAAGGAAAGGGGCTTCCCCCGAGGGTGGAGAGGCTGCTTGGCCTCCTCTCCTCAGCTGGAGAAATGGCTTGCTAATGACCAGGAGCATTATCTATATTATTATATTATAGCCAGGAGTTCTCTTTGATAACTGCCTGCCATGCCCTTGGAGAATGACTGGCTGGTGGCAGTCACTGGCCATTGCTGGTGTTCTTGCTCTTGTTTTTATACAAGTTAAGAGAGTGAGCGGGGGCTGTTTGAACTCGAGTTCTCTGAGGTGCTTGGGGCTCACTCACGGAGTGAGAGGGCAGCTCAGATTAAAGCAGCATCTGAGGTTTGCTTCTGTCACTCCCCATGAATGCTGCCTGACCTGGAGTGGACCTGGACTTCCTACCAGTGTCCTTACAGATGTGTGCTTTTGGTCCTCTAGAGGTCTGGGTGAGAAGGTGGCTCAGGTGAAGGTCCCACTTTAAGACAGCGTTAAGGACACTTGAATCCCTTGAGATCTTTCCCCCAATGGTCACATTGGACAAGTTGTAGACACAGAATAAAGATAGCTCTTGCTTTCTGTACATGGAGAGGGATTTTTATGTAATGCAGATTTGCCCGCAGGTGTGGGAAAGGGAGGGGAAGAGGCAGGATGGAGTCTGTATGCTGTGAAGGCCTAGCTGGAATGGAGAGAAAGAACACTGTGGGGCAGACATGGGGGGTGGATGAGGAGAGGATGGGGCACAGACATGACAGTAACCCAGTGCAGACAAATGGAAGAAAGATACGGACAGGTGGGGCGGGTGGGCGGAGCAGGGCACAGGTGCAGCGGTCCCAAGCCAAGCCCCATGGCCTCAGTGGTGTCTCTGTGTGTCCGTTCTTCAGCTTTCACTTGGAGGTTTGGGGTTTTTATTAGATTTTCTTTGGTGTTGGGGTGGGAGGCCATAGAGTGTGGAGGCAAGAAACTGGAGTGGGAAGAGAGAGCGCAGTACTGCCCAGGGAAGTCCATGTGGGCGTTTGTTGGCACTTCTTTCAGAATTCTTTAAGTTGAGGGTGTGTAATATGAGTTTATGTAAAGTGAGACTTGTCTGTATGCACTTTTGAATTGGGGCTATCTTGCTTGGGACTCAAAGCGAGGCACATTGCCTTTGGTCTCATTACCCGGAGGTTGTGACTAGTCACCCCAGACTTGATGGGTCCATGGCATTCTCTAGGCTGGCTTCTCTTTATTGACTCAGCGAATTGGAAGGGATTAGTGAAGCCCCTTAGTTCACTTCCCTCGTCTTGTAAGTCCAGTGTCTTCTGAAGACCTCCAGGAAGAGACATGATACATTAAAAACACCTTCAGTACCTCATGGGACAAAGTGGGCCTCTGTTGTCCATAGTGACATCCAGTGCATTTCTCCCCCTGGAGCCCAGTATGCAGGATCACAGGGTGGGCAGCAGCCCCCTCTGGTCTCTTCTGGTCAGAGCTCTTTGCCCTCCTTTACAGTAATGCTTAGAGTGTCATCTCCCCACTGGCGCCCCGCCCCCCCCCCAGCAGCATTATAATGGTTCTGGTCCTTTATAGCTTCCCTTGAACTATTAAGAAGAAACTCTCATCCCAGATAAACCAACGGTTAGCTCTGCAAAAGCAAAGTAGCTTGTGTTTTTAATGGAAAACGAAAATTGTTGGTGGTGTTTTCTGTTAGTTTTTGAGGTCATTCTGATTACAGAGGTTGTAAGTTACTTTTTCACTTTACTTGTTCTGTTTGAGGGTTTGTACAGTTGTAGTGACTAGGAAGCCTCCCGTGAGCGGCAGCATTTTGGGTGTGGCCGGCCCTTTGTGGGGGGTTTTGTGGGGCACCTTTCATGCCCCAGGTGAGCACTGTGGAAAGGGCATACGTGTGACGTCACCCTGTGCCCCCCCATTCTGTCTGACCCCAGGCTCTTGGTATGAGGAAATGATCAACAACAGAAACAAGTCCGTTGTACGGAGTATGAGCTGGAACGCCGACGGGCAGAAGATCTGCATCGTGTATGAAGACGGCGCCGTGATCGTCGGCTCCGTGGATGGTGAGGCCCCACGAGCTCCCTTTGTGCTGAGCCTGGGACCCCTGAGGAACCCCCGCACGGGCGGTTTGCAGAGGCCTCGGTCCTTAGGACCCCCGGAGGTGCCGCCTTCATTTTGCCCGTGGCTCGTCATCCAGATAGTCCTTGTCTGGGGGAGGATCTGGACCCTGGCCTTCTGGCTTCTCCAGTCCAGCCCCTCCTCTGAGTCTCACTTGTCTACCCTTTAGCTCTCAGCTAATCCAGTTCAGCACAGGTCCGTGAAGTGCTTGGGCATTTCCTGGGGCTGAACAGAAAACAGATGAATGGTTCCTTGGAATAGTTTGTGAGTCTGAGCTTTTCAGGTGTTAGAGGGCAGGAAGCCTCCATGTCTGGTTTACAGGGGACACGAAATTGTTGGAGATTTATCCATGGAAACTTTTTTTTAGCAGTTTTACATGCACCTGTTCATCGTGTTTTATGAGCTCAGAAACTACAACCTTGCTTCATGTGCATCCTAAGCTTTGTGAGGGCTTACTTATCTTTACATCTTCTGGGGTGGGGTGGGTGTGGGGTGACTTGCACTGAAGTTTCCCCATTCTGAATATCATATAGACGTTCTTATTACTTCCTTACATTTTGTAACTAAGTTCATATATATATATATATATATATATATATGTATGTAGGTCTTGTGTATTTCAAGGTAATGTAAGACCTATTGAGTATTAATACAATTGATTGAATTAACTATTGAGGCCAAATTAGAGGTGTTTTTAGTTTGGGGAAAGGAATGGTGGTGTGAGAGGTAGCAAAGGGTTAAGTTTCTATAGAACTGCAAGAATGGCTGAAATAAGACTCCTGATAGAAAGTACCAGACAGTAGCCTTGGGAAGAGTTGAGGCAGTAGCCTTGGGAGGGAGTTGGGTTCCCAGTTCCCAGAGAACTCCTAGATAATATTAAAAATGAAATACTGTAGAATAAAGGGAGCTGGCAGCAGCAGGTGGATTTGGCCAAGCAGAAAGCAGCCTTGGGACACTGAGGCCCAGATAAGGACACACCTGGGTTGGACTGAAGGGGTTCAATATTCTGAGGTCGTTACTATGCTTGCTTAGAGAGCCTCATGTATTATGTATGTTATCTAACAGAATTAGAGCCTCATTAGTAATAATTAGGTTAATGTTTGGGAGGGGCGGGTAATCCTTATCTGCTTAACCCAGCTTCTGCTCCTGTAAGGTGGCCTCCCCTCCCTGGATTTCCCAGAGATGGGACTGCCCGCTTCCTCTACCTTCCCTTTGAGAAGTCTCTGAGTAGTCACTTTTGGGTTAGGGTGTCCTTACCCCACACGGGTACTTTTTCAAAAAAAGGAAAGCCTTTTTTCTTGTTGCTTTAGAGAACTCTTGAGAAGAAAGCTTTTTCCCCTTTCGCAGATTTGAAAGTTATCTTTGATTTATAGTCTCAGAGAGTTGTTTGGGTCACAAAGGTTAAGTGACTTGCCCAGGGTCACAGAGCTAATCAATGGTTGGGGTAGGCCCCATGTGAACCCAAGAATTCTTGTCTCCCAGACCCACATTGTCTTTCCTAGGCCAGGATGCCTGTCTGTGGGGTCCACAGGCCTGTAGTTGTTTTATAAGCATGTCTTGGATTGGGTTGAACTGTTCAGACACAGGGAGCCATTGTGTCAGTGGGTTAATGAGCCCAGGATACTTGGTGCTAAGGAACTAAGTCACCTGAGCCGGGTTTTGCTTATGTTTTTGTTTCAGGAAATCGTATTTGGGGCAAAGACCTGAAAGGCATTCAGCTGTGCCACGTGGCATGGTCCTCGGACAGTAAGACGCTGCTCTTTGGAATGGCCAATGGGGAGATCCACATCTATGATAATCAGGGGAATTTCATTGTGAGTTTCCATCTTGGGGCAGTGGGAGGTTGTCGCTAGGTGACCACCGATGCCAGAAAACAGTTGGTTAGGAGGGCTTTACTCAGAAACATTTTCTGTTAAACATTTTTTAATTAGTTGGAAATGGGATTTTTAGAAAAATGAAGCAGTGACAAAATGAATAAATAGAATGTGCCCTGGAGGGGTTTTTAACCAAAGTCTTTCTGGGCCCTGCAAGTGCATCTTGGCACCTTGACCTGGTGGGATGTGAGCTGAGGTACCAGGAGGCCCTGTGGAAACTGTGGAGTTAATTTGAAATTCCCTGAGAGCAGGGGCCACTCCCAGCCCCAAAGGACAGTACTAGGAAGAAAGGGGGAAGGTGCTGCAAGACTGATTGGAATAGACTGCCCCATCCCTCCCAGGGTTAGAGGAGCTTGGAGAGGCCCTGAGGTAGAAACCTTAACAACATGGCAGAAAGGGGTTTGCCTCACCTTTGACTGAGGGGGCCCATCAGCCTGGGTTTGCCTTCACTGCAATGCTAGGGATGCTCAAAGCCCCTTGGCCAGGGTGGCTTCCTAGATGTTGTCTCCCTGGGGCCTGGCAGCCCAAGGATTCACAGGTGACAATCCTGGCTTACCTTCTCAGGGAGGATGTGACTTTACACAAGCCAGTAGAGAGGGCAGAGATGAGGGGAGCGTGGGTGATTTCCAGAATGTCTTGGGGAAACGTGAGGAGGTGTACTGGGAGAAGGGCTAGAGGTGGGGCTGGAGAGGCCACCTTGGAGTGATCACAGTTCTAGGGCGGGGGCGGCTCCCTGCCCTGTATGCAGGTGGGGGATCCATGGCATCTTGGGGGGTGTCCTGGTCATTCACCTGGGTTCCAGCATGGACTAAGGGAAGACAGCAACCAGACAGCCAGATTGTCAGGCACTTAACAATCCTAGGCTTTTACATTTTTATCCTAGAGCCAGCCTTATTTGTGATCTTGCATCCCCAGCTCCAAGTGCAGTGCCAGGCACATCATCAGCTCTTAGCAAGTAACAAAGGCTTGTTGTCTGGGTGAGCCTTGACTCTTTCTGATTGGGGTGGTGCCTTAGGAAGGTTATTTTGGGGGCTGTGTGAATGGAGGATTACAGGGAGATCAGTGAGGGTCCTTCCACAAAGCAGATATTGGAGGCCTGAGCCAGGATTATGACTGCGGAATGTTCAGAGAGATGCTGGCAGTGCCCTGGATGGAGAATCAGAAGGTCACATTGGCTCCCTGGAGGCAGGGCTGAGAAGGGGCAGGTCAGAGAGGGCTTGGAGCAAGAGTGGCTAATGGGGAGTTTGGTGGGGTCACCCCCAGAGGTAACAAAGGTGGCAGGAGGAGGACGATGGACGTGATGGACAGGCAGGATGTTGGAGGGGGCTGGAGCAAATACAGGCTTGTGATGGCCCAAGCTGCTGGCAGGCCAACCAGAGAAATGAGGGAGGCTGAGCTGGAGGAAGCAGTTCTGTAGGAAGGGCGCTTTCTGTTTGCCTTTTAGCTTGTTCTCTGATCCTTGGGGGGTCTTTTTGTTTGGAGGCTGGACCCATGGGTACAAGCAGCTCCCAGAGGAAATGCCTCCTTATGAGGTAGATTGGTACCTGTTCAGAACACAGAGGTCTCAGAGACTTGAGCACCTCAGCCAGGCTTACATGGCCTGTATGTGTCTGTGGCAAGGATCGAACCGACTTTTCCTCACCCTACTGCTCTGCCTCACTGCTTCCTGCCATGCTTGGAGTGGACACTAGTAAATGCTTGTCTGCTGGAGTTAAACATGAGATGGGGTGGTCAGGGTGGCGTGATGGGGCTTTTATCCACAGAGAATGTTTGGTTTTAGACAGGGCAGTTGGGGCATGTGATTGGGCATTTGTCATGATTAATATTAGCTTGAGATGCTCTGGAGAATGACATTGGCTTAGACATTTATTTTGAGTGTCCTGTTCCACATTTGAGCTCCTTTTCAACAACCTTTGTATTTTTTTGGACCCTTAGCTGCATCTGGGGGGGCCCAGCATTACGGAGCTTTCTGGCTGGGATGCATCACTGGTCAAAAGAGTTTGGCCTAGCTGTCCACCCAGAGACCTGGATGGAGATTGCATATTATAAAGACTGGGATGTAGGGGCGGCTAGGTGGCGCAGTGAGTAAGAGCGCCGGCCTCGGAATTGGGATGACCCGAGATCAGATCCGGCCTCAGAAAATGAGCACCCACGCACAAATAATGACTAGCCGTGTAACCTTGAGCAAGTTACTTAACCCCAATTGCTTTTAAAAAAAAATAAAGACTGCGATGTGCAGTTGGTTGGACAGCCTCCAGGAAACATCTCTCTCCCCCCCCCCCCAACACACACTTTGGACCCACAACCACAGGCAGTGGTAGATGGACAACACCTGGAGACCAGAATGCAACAAGAAGAAAGTAGACGGGTTACTTGCAGGAGACTGCATGACTCCTTTCATGGCTCCAGTCTTCTCCCTAGACCATAGGCCAGTCAGCATCACACTGGTGTTGCAGGGCTTGGGGTTATGGCACATGGCCAATAAGGGGGTAAGTGATGTTACACTAGCAGAGTGTGACTAAGAAGCCATGGGCTGCCCATGTGTGAGAAGGAAGGATGGCCCTGGCATGGGCAGGCATGGTCTGCCATCTGTGCCTCTGTGACCCCCACGATCCCTAAGTGAGGTGGGCAGTCCCCCTCCATGCCTTCCTGCCCTGCATCTCCTGGCCTCGTGTGCGGCTTGTCGGCTCGCCCGCCCTCTCCTTTTTTTGGTCACAAATCTCTGGCACCATTCTTGGTGCTGATTCTCTCCTTCAGTTCTTCCTTAATTACAGACTACTCAGACCCATCGTGTGCTTACCAACTGCTTGTTCAGTGACCTCCATTTGTAATTCTTAACAGACTGAGGTATTCCTTGATTCACAGAAAGGGTGTTGGTGTTCCCAGAAATGGGCCTTTCCATGTTACAAGCACTGCACAGTTTTCCTGAGCTGGGAGCCCAGCGTGCCCTCCTCTTCTTGGGTTCTGGCCATGGCCCCTTGTTAGTTTGAAAGGTCTGTCTGTGATAGAGGTACTCAGGGAGCAGTTGTGTGGGCATCATGACATGGTCAGTGGTGGTTCTTCACCTCCTTGGTTCTTGCTTGTATTATCTGGCCGGGCTCCTTTGAGCGACTGTGGATTTCATTGAGGAGCTTCTGTTATGTCCTGGGCTTGATGCCATTAGCCCAAGGTCATCTGTCATGGGGAGCCCATGGAGGGCCTCAGTCTTGATGGGGTATCCCTCTCCCATTTGGACTCTGCACTGGACATCAGTCATGGTGGTGGACACCTTTGGCCAGCATACAGGTCCCTGTTGATGCCTCTTTTGAACAAAGTTTGTTTTTTAATCTTTCAATAAATCTATAATTTTGATATATGCATGGGAAACACCCTACTGGAGGGGAACCTTTAACGTGGTGTTTCACAATACTAAACTAAATGTTTTATCACAATAAAAAAAATTCCCTTGGGGCCTTGTGGCCATTGGCTGCATGGGAATGTGGCTAGTGAAAGGTGACCTGCTCCCTTGTCACACCTTCATCAAGGAGGCCCTCACTGTGCAGGCAGACAAGGAAGGAGGCACACAGGTTGGTGATTATGCATGTTCTGCTTGCTTTTGGGGTACATGATCAGCCTCAGTTTTCCTTGAGCCGTGGCATTGTCCCATTTAGATGCATTGATTATATTGTAGATCCCTTGGCTGCCTCAGCGTTGTGTGGCCTCCAGCGTGGGCCTCCCCTTTGTGCCAGACGTTGTGTCCAGCTGCTTCTCTTCTCTCCCTTAGGAGCTTGTTCTAGGCTCTGTTGTCCTTGGCAGTGAAAGGGGCTCCCGAGGAAGGTCTTTGGCTGCCTCACGGCGTCTCAGTCAGACTTTGGGGAGTGCCGTCCCTCCCATTCGTGTCTCTCCTCCACTGTTGCTGAGGTTGGATGTGGGGGTGCCCAGGGATGCCTGTCGAGGGCATGGGATGAGGCCAGTCTGTGTCGACATTTGTTCTTCTCGATTTTTCAGCACCAGCAGCTTGTTTTCAGACGTTAGAGTTAGGGTATTAGAGTTGCCCCCACTGGGCGCCCATCTCCTCAGAATTTTTTTCTTGGTTCATATTGATGTTGATCTTTGCCCTCTCACATTGCTTATCCCTGGAGTAGAAGCATTATTCATGTGCTGTCTCTGAAATGCTAAAGTTTAATTACTTTCGCTTTTGTCTTGCTTCAGTGAGTTGTTCAGGTAGAAACCTGCCTTGGGATTTTGTCCCCACACACCTGGGCTCCCTTAGCATTTTCCAGGTAGAGGGCAGCTATCAAGCAGCCAGGCCATTTTGACCCAGGCCGATCATGTGAGGGCCGCCTCCTTTGTTAGGTGTGTGTGTCCTTTTGGAGTCCCCTTGGGCCTGCTAATGGCCACCTCTCCTCACAGCTGTAGCCCCTCTGAGAGGGTGGTCTTCCATGATTCACAGTCTCAAACATGCACAATCATGACATTTCTAAAACTATTTAAACTTTTATTTTAGATGAAAATGAAGCTTAGCTGTTTGGTGAATGTGACTGGGGCCATAAGCATCGCTGGGATTCATTGGTACCATGGCACAGAGGGCTACGTGGAGCCAGATTGCCCTTGCCTTGCCATCTGCTTTGACAATGGGAGATGCCAGATAATGAGACAGGAGAGTGACCAAAGTAAGGGGTCTTTCTCTTGATGATGTTGGGGATTAGGTTCTTAGAACTGCTTGGGACTTTGAGGAAAAGTTTTTTTAGGCCATGTATTAGAGGGATTTGGAACTGAAACCAGTATTTGACCTTGGGAAATCATCCTCTGCCTCAGGCCTCAGTTTCCTCCTCTGTAAAATGAGAGGCCTGAGCTGAACCAACATAATAAAATGACAATTCTAAATCAGGGACTAAATTAATTTACTTATTTAGTGTCATGCCACTCAGAGTCCCCAAAATTATTTTACAGAGGTGGAAAAAATAATAAATTAATCTGGGAGAACAAGGTGGCTTAGCAGTACCACATCACAAACTATACTAGAAAGCAGTAATCATGAAGATCATCTCACACTGACTGAAAAGTAGGGTGGTGAGCCAGTGGGATAGATTAGGCATACGATACACAGTAGTAAATGACATTAAAATTTAGTGTTTGATAAACCCCAAGACTCCAGCTTCTGGGATAAGAACTCCCTATTTGACAAAAAGTGCTGGGAAAAATGGAAAGTGGCATAGCAGAAACTAGGCATAGGCCAGCATCTCACACCATGTACCCAGAGAAAGTCAAAATGGGTACATGATTTATACACGAAGGGTGATACTATAAGCAAATTTAGAGAGCAATGGAATAATTTACCTGTCAGATCTATGGATAAGGGGAGAATTTAGGACCAAACAAGAGATAGAAAGCATTATGAAGCATAAGATGGATGATTCTGATTATATTAAATTAAAAAGTTTTTGTACAAACAAAACTAATGCAGCCAAGATTAGACAAAAACACAGTGAATAGAGCACCAGCCCTGCAGTCAGGAGGACCTGAGTTCAAATGTGGTCTCAGACACTTACCACAAAAACTAGCCATGTGACCTTGGGCAAGTCATTTAACCCCAATTGCCCTCCAGAAAGCAAAAAGAGAGAGAGAGAGAGAGAGAGAGAGAGAGAGAGAGAGAGAGAGAGAGAGAAGAAAAGTAGAAAACTGGGAAAAAAACTTTACAGCAAGTATCTTTGAAAAAGGCCTCATTTCTCAAATACATAGCTGAGCCAGATTTATAAAATATGAGTCATTTTCTAATTGACAGGTAGTCAAAGGATAGGACCCAGCAGTTTTCAGATGAAGAAATCAAATTATCCAAATCACTTTAGATTAGAGAAATGCATATTAAAACAACTCTGCTGCACCATCTCATTCCTATCAGATTGACTGATATGACAGAAAAGGAAAATGATAAATGTTGGGGGGGATGTGGAAAACTTGGGACACTAATGCCCTGTGGAACTGTGAACTAATTCAACTAATTCAGACATTCTGGAGAGCAATTTGGAGCTGTGCCCAAAGGGGTATACAACTCAGCATAACCTTTGATTTACCAACACCTCTGCTGGGTCTATATCCCAGACAGAATTAAAAAAAAGAAAAAAGAGCCTATTTGTATGAGTCTTTATAGCAACACTTTTTATGGTGGCTGAGAATTGGAAATCAAGGGGATGCTTACCCACCGGGGAGTGGCTGAACAAGTTGTGGCACATGATTGTGCTATAAGAAATGGCAAGCAGGAGGATTTCAGAAAGACTTAGATGAACTGATGCAGAGTGAGGTGAGCAGACCCAGGAGTGCGCTGTGCACAGTAACAGCACCATTGTACAGCGGTCAGCTGTGAACGACAGCTCTTCTCAGCAATACGGTGATCCGTGACAGCCCCAAAGGACTCACGATGGAAAATATCATCCACTTCCAAAGACCAGATGGTGTCAGAGTACAGGCTGACAATACTGTCTTTCACTTTCTTTCTTTCTTTCTTTTTTTTTGGTTTAAGTTTTCTCAAATAAAATGACTAATATGGAAATATGTTTTACATGATTGCACATGTATAACCTGTATCTGATTGCTTCCCATCTCAGTGAGGGACCAGGGTAGGGAGAGGATTTGAAACTCAACATTTTAAACAAATAAAAGTTAATTATTTTTACATATAACTGGGCAAAAACAACATTCTTTTTAAAAATGGCAGGAGGGGTTGCATAGATGAATTTTAAGGACCTTTTAGCTCTAAATTTTGTGCATTGTGTTTTTCGATTTTTTTTTTCTGGCTAGACCCTGTTTTGATTGATACTGGCATGAATGTCGTTAGTATCCAGTGGAACCACATTGGGAGTGTCTTGGCTGTGGCTGGCTCCCAGAAGGCCATCTCTCAGGACAAAGACATCAACATGGTGCAGTTTTATACTCCATTTGGGGAGGTAAAAATATTTTAGTTTTCACACATTTTTCCTTAAACTTTCAAATGTAACTGAGGGGGGAGGGAGGGAGGGAGAAAGAAGTACATGAAAGTTCTGTGGATGTCAGCAGAGGGAGCTCCTTATGTAGGGGTGTCTAGAGGACTGACTCACCAAGAGTCAGTGATTGGCTGGGGTCACAGATAACACTTGCTCCTGGGGCTTCTTGACATGGGATGGCAGGACCCTATTTGCTGGGCCACATTCCCTGTTAGGTTACAAGCACTTGTAAGCTGGATGGTTGAACATCCACCCCATTTTGTGGGTGAGGGGAGCGAGTGACAGAACAGGTATTGAAGGCTGGTCTTGTGACTCCACATTCTTGGTTTTTTTCTCTTCTCCCACCCCACCTCTCTGTGATCATCTTCATAATGGGACAAAAATACTAATGATAACATTAGCTATGTGTTGATTTTACTTTAAAATCTGGTTGACGTTGGGAAAAGCAGCTCTTGGCAGATCTTTTGAATTAATATGGACAAACTAGTTAAATAGCTTTCTGTGTTCTGATATTCTCTAGTTCTTTCCCATGGCCTCTCCGTGCCCCCCTGCTCTGTCTCTGCCCTCTCGAGGGGCAGCAGAGCTAAAGTGGGGAGATCACTTGACTTAGAGTCAGGGAGGGGCCTCAGACACTGTTGGCCTGTTTGCTCCTCTGTGAGATGGGGACCTGTGGAAAGTGATTTGTAGCCATTAGTGCCGGGCATCAGCTGTTGGGACTGGTGACATTACTGACTTGTCCCTGCTGTACACCCAGATGGCCATTGTGTCATGCTTTATTTCACTTACCTTTTTAGGCCAGACAGTGGTAGATTAAGGACAGTCTTTGGAATGTGTAGAGTGTGGGGTTTGCATTGGAATTGGTGTTGAGGACTTTGGATCTAGCTTTCTGAACTTAACAAATACCACATTAAATGAGCATTTCCATATAGAAAGAGATAAAAAGGAGGCTTGCAGTCCTTGTTATGCACAGCCTACTTATTCTTAAACATGTAGTAAATTCATCTTGTAACTTCTTTTTAAGTTTTATATTTTTCAATCGGCAAAAATCCATCTCTTCCCCCGTCCTCCAGTGAGAACAGAAAGAAAAACAAAACCTGTTATAAACAGGCATAGTCATGTCAGAATATATTTCCACATGGGGTATGTCCAAGGAAATATGTGTCTGATTCTGCAGTCTGAGCCCTTCACCTGTCTCTCAGGGGGTGAGTCCTCTGCAGTCATTCTTAAACAGTTCTTAAGTCTTCCAGAGTTGTGTGCCTTTACCATATTGTGTTGTTGTAAAAATGGTTCTTCTGGTTCTGCTCGCTTCAGTCTGCATTGTTTCATACAAGTCTTCCCAGGTTTCTCAGAGCACTGGTGCTCCACATCATACGCCATAACTTGTTCGGCTGTTTCACAGCTGATGGGCATCCCCATCAGTTCCCAGAGAGAGCTAGAAATGTTTCTTAGACGTCTTTGGAATTGGAGTGTTGCTTAGGACTAACCCTCCCTTGATCTGCCCTCCCTCTACCTTCTCCTCTTTCTCTCCTATTTCACTGGTGATTGAAGCGTGTGTGTGTGTGTGTGTGTGTGTGTGTGTGTGTGTGTGTGTGTGTGTGTGTGTGTGTGTTTCTGAGAGCTCTGGGCAGTTTTTCAAAAAAGTACCTTTTTTGGGTATGTCATTCAGATTCAGTGATTGTTAATTTTTTTTCCCTTGATCTATTTTCCAAGTCACTGGTTTTCATGATAAGATTCTTCATATTTTCTCCAAGTTTTTTCAGTCTTTTGACTTTGTTTTCATCTTTCTTGTTGCCTCTTGGAGCTATTGGCTTCTATTTGACCCTGGCTGATTTTCAGAGGGTTCGTAGCCTGGACAGGTTTGGTGCCTCTTGTCTCCAGCTGCTAATTAATTTCCTTTCTTCAGCAATTCTCATTGCTTTTCCACTTTTTTCCTCCAGTGCTTTCATTTTGTTTATGAAAACTTTTTTTTTGAAGAGAGGAATGCAAGGCAGTTGGGGTTAAGTGACTTGACCAACATCACACAACTAGTTAAAGTGTCAAGTGTCTGAGGCCACATTTGAACTCAGGTCTTCCTGACTCCAGGGCTGGTGCTCTATTTGCTGTGTCACCTAGCTGCTCCAGAAAACATTTTAAATTCTTAAAAAAAAACCCTCTCCCTTCATCTCTTTCAGTTCTAGTTGAATTTGTATTCAAGCTGCTTTTTCTTGGAGGTTTTGCTTGAAGATGTTTTGAAGTCATTCTTTTGGATTTGTGCCCCAAGCTTCCCTGCCACCATAATTCTTTTTGGCTGCTTTTTGGTTTGTCCATTCTTCCAGCCTACTTCCTGACTTTAGATTTGATGTTAGGACTGGGCTCTGGAGGGCTTCTGGAGAGAAGGTCTGGGCTGGTCCTGTTGCTACTTTCTTGGGGTGATGTAACACCATACATGAGCAACTTCCAGGTTCGGATTATGAGCATAGCAAGCTCTATTTATTCAGTGACAGATTAAGGCAAAACATTCACAGAAAATCAAAATATAGGGTAACTCAGTCATTTATTAAGTTCTCAATTCAGTCACAAAGTACTAAGGTCCACATACTCCACCCCTGGGCAGTATAAACATTTAGTCAATCACAAAGTCTTTCTGTTCAAATGGAGATTCGTTTCTAATCATCCATCCATCACCACCAAAGCACCCTCTCAAAGGGGCAGTGGGAGCACAAAGGCCCTCTACCCCTAAGCCACAACAGGTGATATCATCACAGCTTTCAACACCCAAGGAGAGCTCTTTTCTTCATCTTGACCCTGGGCCAGTTCTCAGCAATCTTGGTTCCTGGGGAGACAAAGCTTAACAAAGCCACATCGATTCACTCTCTGCCTGCAGAACAGTCTCAGGATCCCTGAAAACATCAGTAAGATGCTCCTCCAGGATTTCTGTAAACATACAACAAGAAAATCCTCCTTTAGGGCTTCTGAACCAACAGCAAGGGTCCAGGACCTCAGCAACAACAGCACTATCCTTTACCAGCAGACGAATCTGGCAAAGTAACATTAAAACAAACAGAAAAATAACGGCACCACAGTCATGCCTTCTTGGTTCTCAGCAGCTCCAGGTGGCAGTTCTTAAAAGTCCTGGGCAGCTCCAACTGGCCCTCAGCAATCTGGGTGGCTTTGGCTGGCAGTTCTCTCTTTCTCTCTGCCTCCGAGATGCTGCTCCCCAAAGTTCTTCTAGCCTCTCTTTGCTTGGGCCTCTCTCTAAATCCATGGCACCAGCTCCTCCCAGTTCAGCCCCCTTTCTTAACGTCAACAAATCTATCCCACAAGTGGGATTCACAAGCTCTGGTTTTTAACACTTAACCAGAAAACCAAGCCAATACATGGGGATCTTTAAATTCCATTACCGTTATAGGTGATGAGTGTTGTGTTGTTGTAGGGCCTCAGGGATAGCCTGGGGACCCACAAGCTTTCCCTGCTCCCAAAGGGGGTGGATTAGGACCAAGTCTGATGGCTGCCCCTCCCCTCCCCCCCATCTGAGCTCTGCAAGTTCCTGACCCGAGTTTGGGGCTCAGCATGAGGAGATGTCCTTGGACTCTGCCCTTACCAGCCAGCTGGACATTTCCCCGCATGTAGCTTTCAAAGCCTTCCTGCTTATCTGTGTTTCCTGTGGGTTTTTCTTCTGTTCCTGTCTGTGCATCATAGAAAATGCTGTGAGGGCCCTCTTTTCTTTCCCCTCTTTCTCCGTCCCCCCCCCCCCCCGCAGCATGTGCCTAATCAAGGAGAACAGGCTTCTCCATTGGCTGTGGGCAGACATGTAGCTGTCCTTCTGTGTCTCCATTATTGGTCCTTTGGAGTTGTGTGTGGCTGTGGCCTCAGGCAGCATCCTGAAGCCTCCCAAAGACACTTCTCTATATGGAGAGTGACGCTGTTCTGGCTCTGCTCCTTTCTCACTTCCTCAGGTCCTCTCGGCCTTCCCAGCTATCTCAGGCACTGGGCCCTTTGTGGTTTGTTAGGGCGCAGTGATGTCTTACAGCAGTCACCTGCTTTTCTTAGCCATTCCCCAGCTGATGGGCAGCCCCAGCCTTTCCAGTTCTTTGCTTCTGCCGAAGGACCTGCTGCTCTACACAAACATCCACAGCTGTTCTTTTCCTTTGCTTTGATCTTTTTAGGGTCCTAGAGATGTTGTATTACTTCCTGTAATACAGTTCAGGGGCCAATCAGGTATGCTGCCTAATTGTTTTCCTTAACGGCTGGACCAGTTCCTAGGCTGATGAGTGGTGGATTTGTTCCCTTTTTTCCCCACTAACTCATGCTTTTTCTGTATTGGGACAAGTATTTTTTTCTTGAGAAAAATCTCAATAAACCAATTGTAAAATCAGTTAAAATATATTTTTAAACAATTACTTTAATTTCCATAAAACTGTAGGTATTCATTTGTATTTGGGCTCATTGGTACATTTTAGTCTAAAACGTTGTTTGTTTTTTAAGCATTTGCGAACATTGAGGGTTCCTGGAAAGCAGATGTCTGCACTGTCTTGGGAAGGAGGTGGGTTGAAGATTGGCCTTGCTGTTGATTCCTTCATCTATTTTGCAAATATCAGACCCGATTACAAGGTGAGTACAGAGAGTGGGTATCACAAGAACTTTCACAGCTTAGAGGATTTCTCTCCTTATTAATTCAGAGCAAGTTTAATTTTTGAAACTAACCAGGAGAGGGACTTTTGAGGATGAATCTCAGGATGCTTTTTCTAGAAGACTCATTTGAGTACTTTAAGGCTTGCTGGGGCTATTTAGGTGAGTATGGTCTTTACCATTGAAACCTTCTGCAGCTCAGGAGATGAAGCCATTGACTTGTTGGGACCATGTGGCAGCATTCTAGGAAGAGGAGCCTTTCTGAATTTAGCCATGCCTGTGCTCTTAGGCCAGACAGGCCACTGGGTGTGGGGCCTCTCTACAAAGAGACATTGCAGGAGGATTCCGTAGCGGGACTCTTAGAATACTCAGAGGCCAGCCAAGTTCAAATCCAAAGCTTTGGTTCCTGGCCTCTCTGGTTATTTTTCTTGTGCTGCTCCATCAGCCAATGGTATTTGCAATAAAAAGCTCACTTGGAAAATGAAAACGTGATGCTAATATTCCACCATTTTTGTTATGGTTTCACAAGTTCAGAAGCTCATGTACAACAGCTCCTCTTGTGATTTTGTAACCCACTTTTCTCAAGCTGTTATTGAAATCTTCTGCTGTTTTAAAAAGTTCTGTTTCTTTTCTGTTTCTCCAGGGTTTTCTAAGTGAAGCATCGTGTTGTTTCCTCTTGGGCTATATTTATGTCTTTACTTTCTTTTTCTAGCATGTCTATGACTCTGCACAGGTCAGACAGCTTTAATCCTATCATTATTCAGAAGACTCAGAGTGTTTCCTATTGCAGCGAATGTTAGCTTTTGATTTTAGATACATACTTAAAAAATAATTTTTGTACCTGTTATGGTAGATCATATTTTTTGGCCAGGATTTTATTTTTGAAATTTCTGATAATATTCACTAGTTGCACTGGTATATGGTTCTCTTTGTTTCTTTCTTACTTTTCCTGGTTTAGCTAGTAGGGCTGTATTTGTCTTATAAAAGCAATGTGACGGAGCGTTTTCTTTATCAGTTTTTAGAATAATTTGCATAGTATGGAGATCAACTGTCCTTTAAAAGTCTGATAGAATTTGCCTCTGAATACAAATGGACCAGGTGTTTTCACTTTTCTGAAATTGGTTTGTTTATTATCTCTTTGGTGCTCTGCTCATTTGGGCATTTTATCCTTGTTGTGGCTAAGCATCCATTTCTTGTACATCCTCAGGTTTGCTGGTCTAGAACTGGGTATTATAGATTCTGATAATGAAAAAAGAATTCTTCTCTGTTGTGCCTAAGCTTTGTTCATTTCAAAATGCTGTTAGCTAATTTTCCTCCATTTCCTTCTAATCAGGCTAGCTAAGGTTGACCAATTTTGTTAGTCTTTCCAAAGAAGCAGCGTTCACTTTTATCACTCTCACTTTGTTTTCCGTTTGGTCAGTCTCTCCCCTAGTGTCGAGATTTTCTTTGTTTTTGGATGTAAGTACACTGTTTCTGGGTCCATTCTGAAGAGCTTTGTGTGTAGAGCTTAAAGGTTCCAGACCCGCTGACCTGGGTGAATGGATGATTTCTGTGCTTTATGTTTGGGTGCCCTTGCATGTTCCCAGGATGCTTTCTCTGGGCATCTCCTTTGCCTCTGTCACACGCTGCCCCCTTATATGCCATGCCCCTTTGTTAGCAGCCTGTTGGTTACTGGAGGTTGGGCACTCTGTCTTTTTCACCTTCATATTCCCAGCACTCAGTGTTGGGCCTTGAATGTGGGGGTACCAGTGGGTGTTGGCGGTGTCACTGCATCATGTGATCCTGCTGACCCCCACTCTTTTGAACCCTTTCTCCCAGTTGGTGTTGAGTTCTGACACTTCGGATGAGGCTTTGACTGTTGAAACTTCTCTCTGACAAATACAAACCGGTTTCACAAGAATGTTTTTATTTAGTTGGCGTTTCTGGCTTTTCATCCCTGGATTTCCTCCGTATGGGTTAACATGATAACTTCTCTTTACTGTGGTGTTCTTTTTTTTGAGAGGAGAAGTGCTGGAGGCAGCCATCAGTCCCTCAGAGGGCACCTTTGTGCCCCCGCCCCCACCGCGAGACAGACGTCCAGAGCTCTTGTGGGCCGTGCTGTGATGCCGTCTCTTATCAGCTTGCTTTCCTTCTTTCCAGTGGGGTTACTGCTCCAACACGGTCGTTTATGCCTACACCAGGCCTGACCGCCCTGAGTACTGTGTGGTGTTTTGGGATACGAAGAACAATGAGAAATATGTGAAATATGTGAAAAGCCTGATTTCTATCACGACCTGTGGCGACTTCTGCATTTTGGCAACTAAGGCTGATGAGAATCATCCCCAGGTAAGTGTTTTCCCTGAAGCCCAAAATCATTTTACTGAAACGTTCATTCTGTGAGTGGGGCTGAGCATCCGCCCAGCTGGCAGACAGAAGGCATCGGCGTCTCCTGCTGGCCCTCTGGGGCCTTGGTGCTGCCAGCTGTCCTGAATATCTCCCCGGCTGGCACTGCGAAGAGGGCAGTCTCCCCATCCAAAAACTTTTAGGCTCCAAAATATACTTGAAATACCAAGATTCTTTTCTGGGCTAGAATTCCTTCTGCAGATGAGATCTCCAGATGTCAGGCATGAGTTCAGCTCAGGAATGGGTGGCTGTGGGCACGTCCCAGCCTTTGGATAAGGGATTCCCCTATGAGTGGCTGATAACTGCATCACAGTGATGCTGTGATAGCAAGTTAGAGGTGAAAATATACAGAAGCCAACCGTGGCTTATGGTGTTGTAGAGATTGTTTTACGTGATTAGGGAGTCTGGTGCAGGAAGGATGCTCTGTTAAGCAATGGAAAAGGGGATTATGCCTTTGGAAACATTAGCATCTGTGTAAAAGAAAGTGAAGAAGGTTTGTCCTCCCCACACACTGACAAAAGGCAGCTGTCTGCATGTCACATGGGAGAGAGCATCACGTCGGTGAAGTCTTACTCTAAGATTAAAAACTCAGTAAATTATCTGGCGTGAATGTGGGGCAAGGACAGTGAGCGGCTGGGCAGCCTGCTTGTTCCTCTGAAATAAAGCCATGCGGGTTGTTGGGGCCTCTCTGCTGACTGTGCAGCCCCTGGCTGTTTCAGTCACTCTAACCTTAGTTGGGGGATGCATCATTTCTCTAGAGATTTACCTGTTGCTTTTAAGCTCAGGCCGTTTTCTTAGCTTGACCAGAATGAAAAAAGATCAGCATTTCCTGTGTGTTATGAGACAGAGGGTATGTGGGTTTGAGCCCAGACACATACTCGTGGTCTGATTCTGCTTTCTTTTCTGACAGTTTGTTCTGGTCCTTTGCAACTCTATCGGCACCCCCTTGGATCCCAAATACATTGATATCGGTAAGCAGACGTCGGGGCGGAATGTTTACTCAAACCGGCTACTTGCATGTACTTCTGGTTCTGAATGTCATAACAGTGTGATTAGAGAGAGCATTGGCTTCTCTAACATGTTGTCCAGCTTGATTGTCCCATGTGAAGTTTGGATTTGGTCAGAGGGCCACACTTGAGGACCTGGAGAGCCACCTGGCCTCGAGGCTGCCAGGTCCCCACACCTGGTTCAGTGAGTGTCAGTGAGCACTGTTGTCTCAGTTGGAAATGTTTTGTTTTGCCGTTTGTACCCCTCACCCAACCGCCTTGCATCCTTTATATTAAGGGGAGAGGAGAGTTCAGCAGCTGAAAAGCTCTTGGTTTGCTGGGTCCTCCGCCTGGGTGAGGTGGGGGCGGGGCCTCTCATCTCTCTTCTCAGACCCAGCTTGGTCATTATAATTTCGCCTCAGTCCGTTTTGATGGTTTACCTTTTGTTCTTTCCATCTCCACTGTCGCAGTCACTGTCTGTGCCATTTTCCCGGCCGTGTTTGCCTCGCTTCACATCGGCTCATGAATGTCCTTCCCATGCTTCCCTGTCTTCTTCCTGCTCCTTGTCCTCAGGACTTGGTGGCACTCCATCATGCTCAGGAGCTGCGGCTCGTCAGATTTTGTTTGTGAGCCTTTGCTCCCACCACGAGCCCTCTTACTGCTCTTCTGGCTCTGGGATGTCCAAGGGGTCTGCGCGTGTCCAGCCACGGGACGGGCCCCTGGGTTAGAGGGTGTGGACATCTTAGGCCCTCCTTCAGCATTGTGGACGTGCGTTTGGGAGGCAGCCTGGGAGTGGCCTCATGAGCAGGAGGCAGAGAATCTGGCCTTTAAGGCCCTTTATTTTTGATGGCCTACTTGTAAATAGTTCTGCTTAACAAAACATTTCTGGTCCTGGTAAAAAGGAGCCGAATCTCCCCAGATTTGCCCTGAATTCTGTGTTATCAGCGCAGTTCTTCAGAATTCCAGGTTTGGAGCCTCTTTACAAGACGTTTTTTCATCATTGCCAAACTGTCACCTCCCATCTTAGTGTTGGACAGCAGCTCCTTCTCAGAGTCAGCATCACTGAGAGCCAGACTCTCACGTGGCTTGGGACTGTGGCTTCCCAGAGCCACAGCTTGGACTTGTCCTAGCAGTCTTGAGAATGGCTACAGTATTAAAATGTTGGGTCAAGTAAGGAAGTAGAAGACTGAGCTGGAGGTTGAGTGGAAACCGCTCATTTCATCATTAAATGACCCTCATCATGGGCTTACCAACAGAGAGAGAAGAGAGAGCCCACAGTCTAGGTGGACCTCTTGGCCAGTAGATTTGGTTGCTTAGTTGCTGGAGGGGCAGTGAGGAATGTTCTGGACGTGTGGCAGCCCCTAAAGAGAGAACTTTGGGCCGGCTATCGACGAGAGGAAGAAAAACAAACTTAGCCCCTCTTCATTAGGTCGTTAGGACTTTTTGCTGGTCTGGAGGGCCTGAGTGCAAATGCAGCTGCAGGCCCTGCTGGCAGGTCACTTCATCTGTGCCTGCCTTAGTTTCCTGAACTGTAAAACAGGACAAGAGTGCCCGCCTTCCTGGGCTGTGGTGAGGAAAACACAAGATAGCATCTGTTCAGTGCTGAGCCCCAGGCCCACAGTGGGGTTCTTGTTCCTTCTGCTTCTTGTCTCACCCATCAGCGCTTGTGATACCGGAGGCTGAAAGGCATGAGCGCAGGCCAGACACGTGAAACAGAGACAGAAGCTGGCCTTTACGGCTCTTCCATGTTCCCTGCCCTCCTCCTGCTGCTTGTATTTCCGTTTCCTCTTATTTATCAAAAACACGTGACTCCTTGATCTCGTTTTCAGCCTGTGCTGTATGTCTTGTCCTTGGAAGCCCACTGAGGCAGGCGGCTGGGGCGGCGTCCCTGGCCCGGCGGCTTCTCGGTAGCCCGACTCTTGGCGTTCCTGGTCTCCTGAGGCTTCTTTACAGGCTCCTTGGGTGAAGCTTTAACAAACAGGCCTTTCATTGGCCTCAAGGAAACACAGCCAAAGGCCGTTCTGTAAACAAGGCTCAGGAAGGACAGAACCCAGCCCACGTGTCTTTGCCTGGCCTGATTCTGGGAAGCATTATTTGGGTTTTGTCCACTGTTGTTCTTTGGACTGTCAACTGTGCTCCCCCAGCTGGGCCTTTCTGTACCTTCTGAAACAACATCCTTTGTGGTTAGTGGCTGTTCATTTGGTGGGATGTAGATGTGTGTGCGTGTGTGTGTCCATGCCGTGTACATGCCTGTGTTTGGCTTGTATACACCAATGGAAGCAGATCATGTGACTGGACAGCAAAGATGCTGAAAATGGCTTTTTGAGATTGCACTTCCGAGGGTAGAGCTGCCGCTGCCGAGTCACGGGGCGTTGAAAGACAATCCCTTTGAGCTCACGTGGAGCAGACCCTTGTCTAGGTAGGGCCAGGGAGCAGACTTGAACTTGGGGTTTTTGCCTGGGAAGACCAGGGCTCTCAGTGCCATGCTGTCCTGTCACTCCAGCATATCTAGTTCTGATGGAACCTGCCTGCCACACTTTCAGGGCATGACAGAACTTACAGAAAAAATTGAAATTATGTGACTGACAGTTCTCCTTAAGTGAATGGGGATCCTCATGGGCTTCCTGTCAGAGGTGGCTCTTGAGCTGAACTTTGAAGGAAGCTAGAGATTCTTTGAGGTGGAGAGGAAGAGGGAGGGCATTCTAGGTCGGGGAACAGCTTGTGCACAGGCTTGGAGACAGTAGAAGTGTGTGACATGGAAGGAAGGCCACTGAGTTTTCCTAGACTAGAGTCTGTAGAGGAGAATTATGTGTCTGGAAATCCTGGAAAGGGACCCCAGAGGTGAGAGGGGGCTCCTGGAGCACCATGGGCATCAGAAACGTCACTTGGGGGGTGTTTGTGGAGAATGAATTGCAGTGGGGAGAGCCCATTCAGTAGGGAGGTGGCTGCAGTGGCCCAGGACTTCCGGGATGGCTGTGTGAGTGGAAAGAGAAGGGAGCCTGTGTGGGGGGATATGCTTCTTTGCCCTCTCCCTCCCCACTTCCCACCCCAGGTGATGGAGTGTGGCTGGGGTATGAGGTGTGCTAGTGTAGGCCTACAACAGGCTGGTCTTTGTGAGTAGTGCCCCTGGGGATCCCAAAGTGGGAGGAGCTTGGCTGAGCAGAAGCCCTCATGTAATAAGAGTGCCAATCTTCAGGCTGGAAGCCTGAGGTGGAAGAACGGTCCCCCAGGGGCCATGAGGGCCCTCTCCTCACTTGGAGTGATGCTGCATGACCAGTAGGAGACACTGCACCCAGGCTGGACCAGCTTCACTCCCAATAGACATGGCTACAGACTGATGCTCATGGTGTAAATGAGCCTTGGCCCAAGGCCGGCATGTAGCGAGGCTTAATAATAACGTTTGTCCAGTGGTTCCTGACAGAGGGCTTACCCAGGGTGGTTAGAGGTGGTTCAGCCTCTCCTTATTCAGCCCCTTTTCTGTAGCAAGGTCTGTGAAACACTGTCTTTCTTCCCTTGGGAAGAGAGGAGAAGGGGAGATGAGAGAGAGGATTTCCAGGTGGTGTGCCCAGCCACTCAGCAGAAATGGGGATGGACATGTGGAGGAGGGCTGTGTTGGGGGAGGGAGGATGAGCTGTGCTTTTGACAGGCTGAGCTTGAGACGGCTCTAGGGCATGGCATCCAGTTGGCAAACATCCAGGGGGATGTGAGGCTGGAGCTCAGGACTGACGGGGCTGCCATGGGCAGGGACACAGCAGCTCGGGACCCATGTGGGGGCTCTAGGGGGATCTGGGTGATAGGCGGGTGAGGGGATGGATGATGAGAGCGTGGGTTACCGAGAGCTTTCAGGCTCATGCACTGTGTAGTCTCCTTTGACCCTCACAACAACCCTATTATGACTGTCCCTATTTTGTTATTGTTGTGGAATCATTTTTCAGTTGTGTCTGACTCCTCATGGTGCCACTTGGGGTTTTCTTGGCAGAGATGCTGGAATTGTTTGCCATTTCCTTCTCCAGCTCATTTTATAGATGGGGAAACCGAGGCACACAGGGTGAAGTGACTTGCCCAGGGACACAGAGCTAAGCAGTGTCTAAGGCCAAATTTGAACTCAGGGCTTCCTGACTCCAGGCCTGGCAGTGCTCTCCCTGAGGCCCTTCGGTTAGGCCTTCACAGCCTGATGTAGATACTCCAGACAGGTACTAGTTTAGTCCAAATTTAGATTGCTTACACTTGTTTTATGTTTTTGCAGTGCTAGTAATAACAACTCCTTAGGTCACAAGCAGTAACAGATGGAATCTTTTTCTGTTAATGCTTTAATCACATGACAGTTGATACTTTCCTCTTGTTTCACTGATCTAATCATAGTTTATTTCTCTCTCTTTTATCGTGTCCTTTCCAAATTCAGTTCAACAAACATGTATTAAGTCCTCCATTAACATTTCCCCTTTTAGTTTTCCCAGATAAGATAACTTTAGAAATTTTTCTTCATTTTAAAATACATTCTTTGTCTAGTCCTTGAGAGATTTTCTTCTTGGAGGTGGTGCTGGTGGAGAACGCCACGAGTTTTGATTTTGTTTTGCTTTTTTGGAGGGGGGAAGGCAGAGCAATTGGGGTCACATGGCTAGTAAGTGTTAAGTGTCTGAGGCTGCATTTGACTCCAGGGCTGGTGCTCGATCTGTGCCACCCACTTAGCCACCCCAAGAACGCCATGTTTTCACCTGGAGATTTTATCAGGTAATTCTAGCAGGATAGAACTTTCCATGCCACGTTATTAGCAACCCACGTCTCCTACTTGATAAAGTACAAGACATATGTTACCTGGGGAAAAGTTTCTTATTTGGTAAAAACTCCTAGGAAAACTGAAAAGCAGCCTGGCAGAAACTGGGCTTAGAGCAGCACCACTTTATACCACACTGTGCAATAGATTCTGAATGGACATGTGACCTTAATATTAAAGATACGGTCTTTAGTAATTGATTAATATTACAAATGCTATCAAGAAGTTAGAAGAGAAACAGAACTCATCTCTCTCATAGCTGTGGGTATGAAACATATGTGTAACCAAGCAAATGATAGAGGTAATTAGATAAAATAAATAACTCTGAATACTTGAAACTGAAAGTATCTTCATGGAAAAAATGAATACTGGGGCAGGTAGGTGGTGTAGTGAATAGAGCACTTACCCTGGAGTCAGGAGGACCTGAGTTCAAATCCGGCCTCAGACACTCAACACTTAGTGGATGTGTGACCTTGGGCAAGTCACTTAACCCCAATTGCCCTGCATTCCCCACTCCCAAAAGACAAAAAAAAAATGAATACCTCTAGGATAAGAAAACTAGTGGTTGAATGGAGGCAAATAATCTTTGTATCAAATTTCTCTTAAGGATTTGGCATCTAAGATATAAAAATAATGTATATGTATCTATTGTGTACATATATAATATACATATGTACACACATACACGTGTATGCTTACAGGTACACACATAGATGTATGTAAAATAAAAACTATTCCCTGATGGATCAGTGGTTAAAGGCTATAAACAGTTTTCAAAAGGCGAATTGCAAAGTGTTCATAACCACAGGGAAGAATGGTTCAAGACAACTAAGAGAAACACAAATGAAAACAACCCGGAGGTTTAACCTCACACCCTGCAAACTGGCAGAGAAGACAAATGATGGCAAGAGTCAATGTAGACATACCCATACATTGTTGGTGAAGCTGTGAAATGGTACAGCCATTTTGGAAAGCAGTTTAGAATTATGTAAACAAAGTGACTTCAGTGTTCATACGCTTTGAGTCAGAGACTCCATTACTGTGCATGTATCCCGAGGAAACCATTCATAAGAACAAAGAACAAAAATAGTTATAGCAGCACTTTTTGTGGTAGCAAAGACTTGGAAACAGAGAGATGGCTGTCGGTTGGGGATGGCTAAGCAGACTGTGGCAGTGTAGGTCTTGGGATAGTCTTGTGCCGGAAGAAACAATGCATATGATGAAGACAAAAAAACCTGGGAGGAGCTGGATGAACAGATGCCGAGGCAAGATACTGGATGCAGTGCCTGTAATGTAAACACCTGAAGAGTAGCCAAGCTCCAGCAGGGTCAGATGAGGAGAGATAGGAGGGTCACATGCCCCAGCCCGCCCTGTGGGGTGGGAGGTCTCCAGGTATCACATGTGGTAGCACAGGATTTGGCCTTTTTCTCTGTTTGTCCGTTGTGTTGAGTTTTTTTCCCTCTTTAAAAAATGCTGTTTGTTGTAGGGGGTGGCTCTCTGAAAGGGGGAGGGGAGGGATCCTGGGGATAACTTGATGATGTAAGAAATAGAAAACATAGAAAAAATATTAAAAAAAAGAAGGTGCGAGAGCCGGTCACTCGCTGGACAGAGTGAACCTTCTGATAATTCTGTGAGGGGAACAAGCTAAGCAGAACATGTCCAAAAGGAGTGAGTGCTCTTTTTCTTTCTTTTACTTATCCAGCTAATCTTGGCCAAAGTCAGTCAGTCAGTCTCTATTAAAAGTGGTGTTCTGGTCACTGTGCTAAGTGCCCGAGATCAAGAGAAAGCCATAGTACAGGCCCTGGCTGGTGGGGACATGGGGAGGATAGGCAGTAGGTAACTCAGAAGGAAGGCACTGGTGTTAAGGGCTTTAGGGAAGACTTGAAGGAAGCCAGGGAATCTGGGAGGCAGAGATGGGGAGGGAGAGTGAGCCTTCCAGGTGTGGGGGACCTCCAGAGCAAACACCCCCAGCCTAGAAGTGGGGGTCTTCTTTGTAGACCAGCCAGGGTCTCTGCATTGAAGAGTGGGTGTGAGGGAGGGACCAGAAAGGTTGGAGGGCACCTGGTTATGGAAGGAGGTGTTTGTGTTTGGTCCTGGAGGTGATTGGAGGCCACTGGAGTTTATTGCATAGGAGGGTGACACGTTTTTACTGGTCATTCTCATCCTGTCAAACTGCCCACACCACATTATTGGCCATCCGCATCCTTCCAGTGGCTTCTGAGGGGTGGAGATGACTCTCGGGCTCTTCCCAGGTGGGAACTAGTGTGCTGTTGGAGGCCCTGGCTCATGGCCAAGACTGCTCACATCCTTCATGGGTGCAGGGATCGGACTGTGACAGGGATGGCTGCTGGGACTATGGCTGCGCTCCAACTGGATTCTGTGGTTTTAAAGATACTGGGAGTGTAGGCCTAGGACGGAGCCTTCCCTTCTTTCCCACAGATTTTAGGATCTTCATTGCATGTATTCATATGGGTCAGTGTGGACATTATTAACTAATTAATTTGCTTCTTTTTTAAAAAAAACGAAACAGTGCCGTTATTTGTCACCATGACCAAAACGCACGTGATCGCGGCTTCCAAAGAGGCCTTCTATACATGGCAGTATCTCGTGGCCAAGAAGCTGACAGCCTTGGAAATCAATCAGGTGGCGAGGCCCAGAAAAGAAGGCCGAGAAAGGTGGGTGGCTTGTGCCGCTTCAGCCATGTCACCCTAGGCCCTGGTGGCTGCCCCTCTGTCTGCGTTCTGATGTGGTGTCCCCTGGTTCCACCTGAGAGTGCCGCAGCCTGGGGCTGTAGAGGTGCCAGGGACCTGCCATATCAGGTCTGCTTGTGGGGGCTCATGGACTCTTTGGGCCAGCTCTGAGGTCCTGGAAGGCCGTGGCCCATGGGCTGGGAAGCATTCCTCTTCCAGCTTTGACATGTGATTAAGCAGCTCTAGGTAAGTTGAGTAAAAGGATGCTGAGTGGGTCCTGCAGGGCCCCCCTCCTCCCTGGCCCTGAGCCATTGTTCATCTCTCCCGGGTCATGAAGAGTAGTAGAGGATGGCCGTTCACTTTGGACAAAATACAGCAGTTTCCTCTGAAATCTGGAGATTTGATTTTTAGAAAGAGTTAATTTTTAATTAAAATTAATTAAAGCGAGCATTTGTACACGGCCTCCTGTGCTGTCAGCCTCCTGGGTGCAGGGGATGCCAAGGTGGGAAGGCCCTGCCTCCTAAGAGCTCACGAGCATGTCTGTAGGCACAGCCCATTGTCTTCCCCCTTTTCATCTTGCTTGCCTGGCAGTTAGGTTTTCTGTCTTTATGAGGTTCTCTTGAGCTCAAAAGGCACTTTACAGACAGGACCTCATTTGCTTTCTTAGCAGCCCCAGGAGGTTGGTGCCGTTATTCTCTCCATGTTACAGAGGAGTAAACTGAGGCTCAGGGAGGGTCAAAGATAGCCCCTCTCCCCAGCACGTGCTTGTGTCCAAGGCAGGATTTAAATTTGACTGCCTTCAAGGCCAGCTCTCTGGAAACAGAGATGTGTCCTAAGTGTCCTGAGGGTGCGTCAGCAGGGACTCAGAGCCGATTGTGAGAAGTGGCCTTTCACAGCTCCGGTTGTCTTGGGCTTCAGTCTCCTCTTCCTCCTCTGCCTAGCTCTGGGTCATTTATAGGTCGCCAGCCAGTGGATGGCAGAGGTCGAGGAGCAGTCCTTTCCCTGTGATCCTTCTGGCTGACTTCATGGCCGGAGCCTTGCAGAGTGAGGCATCCTGTAATGTCCTCTTACCCTCTGCAAGTCTGGGCCTAGGGTGGATAGAGCTCTGGGCCTGGAGTTGGGAGGACCGGAGTTCAAATCCAGCCTCATACACCATGTAGACCCATGCCCCTGGGTTGTCAGTGAGACTGTTTGTGGGGAACTTGGCTCATAAGAGGTGCTTTATGGAGCCTGGTTTCTTTCCTTCCTTTATCCGTTTCAAGCTGCCTGTCATATTGTGAATGCTGGAATCTTGACGCGCTGCCTGATCTTTTTCTGTCTTCCCTGAGCCTGCATCAGGGAAGAGCCTGCATGCTCTGCGCCCTCCCCTCCACCTCCTCCCTTCCCAGGCTTCCCTTGAGTCCCAGCTCAGGGCTTCCCTTCTCCCAGAGCCTCCCCAGCCCCTCTCAGTCCTGGCTCTGAGCAGCCTCCCCTCCGCCATTCTGTCCTACTCATCCAGCCGGAGTTTGCTTGGGATCCTACTTGTTGTCTCCCTGTTAGACTGGGGGCTCCTGGAGGCGGGGGCTTCTTTGCTTCTCGTTGTATCCCCAGGGCCTGGCACACACTAGGTGCTTAATCAGTGTCTATCGATTGATTGGTGAATTGCTTTCCCCCAGAATTTATCATGTTGATGACACTCCTTCTGGAGCTGTCGATGGAGTGCTGGACTACAGCAAGGCTTCACAGGTAGGTGACCTCTGTTTACTTCCATTTAAAATCAGTCTCATCACCTGTAGATTTGTTAGAGACACTGAATAGAGGCAGCTGGGGGTGCGGTGGAGGGAGAGACCTGGGCCTGAGCTCAGTGCCTGCCACAAACTGACCAGCCGTGGGATCCTGGACGAGTCACTTGTACTTTGTCAGCCTCAGTTTCCTCACCTGTCCTTTGAGGGCATTGTGAGGATTGCATGAGAGCCAGTTACAATGCCCTTTACGAAGCCCTCGAAGCTTCCTGTCACCCTCGCATTGAGCTGTGGCAGTCCTAGTGCCAAGGGCCGCACCAAGCAGCATGGGGCCTTCTGGTCAGGCCATGGAACTGTAGCTTGCCTGTCTTCTCTGGCCTTCCAGGCCCTCCTAGGTCTTCCAGAGCTGATGCTGTCGTAGACTGCTGCAGTGGGGATTTCCCTAATGGGCCAGAACAAGGGGAGGGAAGGGAACAAGGCTTTGTGCAGCACCTACTGTGTGCCAGGCCGGATGCACTTTACAAATATTGTCTCCCTTGATTCTCCCAACAGCATGGGTGGTGGGTGTTAATAGACAGAGGCAGGCAGAGGTTAAGTTACCTGGCCAGGGTTGCCCAGCTAGGAAGTGAAGTGAATTTGAACTCAAGTCTTCCTGACTCTGGGCCCAGCACTCTGTGCACGGTGGCGCCACCAGTGGTCTGCTGCCATGGAGATCCCAAGCCTTCCATCTCTATTACTGCTTTGTCTGTGTATCACCTCCAGTGGAATGGAGCTTTTTTTTCTTCCAGCTGTCCCCTCTACTTTCCCCCATTGTCCCCATAAATCATCCTGTTAACTTGTTAAAGCTTTCTCACAAGAGCAAAGGCCTCCTCCTCCAGATTCCCCCCTCCACAGCTGGCGATGAGAATACTCATCACCAGCTCACTTCAGGTAGCTCTCGCTCTCAGATTGTGATCTCCCAGAGGGCAGAGATTGTGTTTTATTCATCCTCATATTGGATCAATGAATAATTTCATTTTCATGGATTTTAGGGAACTGGGGATCCCATTTGTGCTGTCACAGCATCTGATAAGACACTGATTGTGGTAAGTGATGAACATTTTATTTTGCAAATATTTGTTTCAATTCTAAAAGTAGAGAAGAGAAAAACAACCAGTCCAAAGCCTAGCACCATGATATGTGTCACACAGATTACCCATTGAGAAATGAAAGAGTCAAAGCTTGAAAATGTGTCTCGCAGCTTAGTCAGTGGCCACCAAAACAGCTGCCTCTGAATCTGGTGCCCTGGCAGGCTCTTCTGAGGGTAGAAATAGGAGAACTGCCGTTGGGGTGGCTTGAAGGAGCCTTGTGGAGACAGGAAGGGAAGGAGTTTGCAAAGACTGCATGCTTTGAGGACCCCAGCCTGGCCGCTGCTTCACACTCAGTCACTTCCTGTGCTGTATGAAAAGAAAGACCTGGGTTTGAATTCGGCTTCTGGCGCCTACCATAATGTCACTGCAGTCAAGTGATGTCACTGACAACTGCCTCTGTTTCCTTTTCTATAAAAGAGGGTTTCTAATACTTTGAATGCTTCCCTCACTAGGATGTCGTGGGGGTCACCTCACGGGAGTGAGGGGTGGCACACTTCTTGGGGCACATGCTACACCAGTTCTCTGTTATATTTGCTGACTAATGCAGCTGATGTGATGATGGGAAACACTGAATTAGATTTACAGTCATCATGCAATGCAATCAAGTGTACAAACCTTAGTTTGTTATCATTGAGTACACAATACAAACATCATCTCTGCTAGGGACGCACTGTCAGTCTGATTCCTAGGGCTCCAGGTGAGTGGCTTTCCTTCCAGTACTCAGTGGCAGAGCTCCTCCTCTGCCCTCAGAGGGAGTGTTCTCATGAACTGGCGAGTCCCCATTAGTCAGCTCTGCCCACAAGCCATCGAGCGTGAGGTACGGGAATGCGGGACCAGGCCCTGCCCTAGGAACGGGCTGAAGATGTGCCTGTGGTGGGCTTTTGTAGTTCTTGCTACATTGTGGTTACACCCAAGTACTGGTTCTGCCCAGGTTCTGAATGGTGACTAGTGGTTTGTTTACCAGTTGATTTGATTGGTACCTTATATAATAATAAGATGATTTACTAAGTTTTCCCAGTGATGGTCTGTCCCATCTGGGGGTCCCTTCAGTTATTATTTGTTTACAAACATACATGCTGTTTGCCAAATTATACCACACAGGTCTTCATCTTTACTATTGAAAAGCAGGTTATGAAAAACCACCATCAAAATGCTCGAGCCCCAAAGGGCAGCCAAATACAAAGTGGAGTCATTCATGTAAGGCACGTGACTTCGTGTCAGTGCCTGAAGGGATCTGCACAGAGGGCTTTGCCCAGCTGGCAGCGGTGTCATTGTGATTGGTTCTGTCATGACCTAGGAGAGCACCATTCTGTCACTCAGGAAGACTGGGAGACCGCTGGCAACCTGGCATTCACCAGTGATGTCGGTGCCCTCAGTCTCCTGTGTCTGACGCATGAGCGTTAGATGTGAGCATTTCCCCAGTGCTTCAGTGCCCTTGCATTTAGCTGAATGGGAGTTCTTCGCATGTGTGGAGCTCAGTTACAGTGCAGCCCAAGTGCAGTCAGGCTCTCCTAACTTTTAGAAACAGTCTTATGATAATGTGATTTAATCTTCATAGCCCAGGGAGTTTGTTGTCACCTTTGCACATTTGGGCAAAATGGGCTATCTGTCAAGTAAACCAAGTGGGAAACCAGGAGGTACAATGGACAGAGAGCTGGCTCTGAGTTCAAATCTGGCCTCAGACATTGATGAGCTGTGTGACCCTGGGCAAGTCACTCAGCCCCATTTGCCTCAGTTTCCTCATCTTGTCAAATGACCTGGAGAAGGAAATGGCAAATCCCTCCAGTATCTCTGCCAAGAAAACCCCAAATGGGGTGAATGAAGAGTCAGACATGACTGAAAACTGCTGACCAACCACAGTGGTAAGAACAGTAACAAAGCAGAAATCTTTTTTTATTATTAAATTGGTTTGTTTATTTACTTTTCCTTTATAACATTCAGTCCCACAGTCCCTTGAGTTTCACATTTTCTCCCCCTCTCTTCCCCCGCCCCCCATCACGGCGGCATGCACTCAAATACAGGATCTACAGATATCTTCACATTAGTCATTAGTCAGGTGGTAAAGAAGGATTATGACTGATGGAATGATCCGTGGGGAAGAGGAAACAAAACAAGACAAGAAAAAGAAACAGAGCAGGGAGTTGGCTTCACTCTGCATTCAGACTCGGCAGCTCTGTCTCTGGACGTGGATGTCTCTGTCCATCATGAGTGTTTTGGAGTCGTCCTATAACCTTACATTGCTGACAGGAGCCCAGTCTATGAAGTCAGTCATCACACATATGTTGTGTCTGTGATTGTGTACAGATTTCTCCTGGCTCTGCTCTTCTCACTCAGCATCAGATCATATAAGTCTCTCCAGGTTATTCTGAAGTCCGTCTGTTCCTCATTTCTTACAGCACAGTAGTGTTCCATTACATTCATATACCACAGCTTGTCCAGCCATTCCCCAGTGGATGGGCCTCCCCTTGATTTCCAGTTCTTTGCCACCACAAAAAGAGCTGCTATAAATATGTTTGTACATCCGGGTCCTCCTCCCACTTCTCCAATCTCTTTGGGATAGAACCCTAGAAGTTATTACTGGCTCAAAGGGCATACACTTATTTAAAGCCCTTTGGGCAGAGTTCCAGCTTGCTCTCCAGAATGGCTGGATCAGTTCACAACTCCACCAACGATGCATTAGTGTTCCAATTTTTCCACATCCTCTCGAGCATATATCATTTTCCTGTTTTGTCATTTTGGCCAGTCTGGCTGGTGAGATGTGGTACCTCAGAGTTGTTTTGATTTGCATTTCTCTTATTATTAGTGATTTAGAGCAGTTTTTCATATGCTTATAGATATCTTTAATTTCATCTTCTGAGAACTGCCTGTCCATATCCTTTGACCATATATCAGTTGGGGAGTGGCTTGTATTCTTACAGATTTGACTCAATTCTTTGTGTATTTTAGAAATGAGGCCTTCATCAGAGACACTGGTTATAAAAATTCTTTCCCAATTTTCCACTTCCCTCTTAATTTTAGTAACATTGGCTTTATTTGTACAGAAGCTTTTCCATTTAATGTAATCAAAATTATCCATTTTGCATTTTATAATGCTCTCTAACTCTTGTTTCATCATGAAGTCTTTCCCTCTTCATAGATCTTACAGGTAAACTATTTCTTGTTTTCCCAGATTGCTTACAGTATCAGCCTTTATACCTCGATCATGCACCCATTTTGACTTGATTTTGGTATATGATGTTAGATACTGGTCCATACCACATTTCTGCCATACTATGTTTCAGTTTTCCCAGCAGTTTTTGTCAAATAGTGAGTTCTTATCCCAAAAACTGGGGTCTTTGGGTTTATCAAACAGTAGATTATTGTAGTCATTGACTGCTGACTCTTGCGTACCCAATCTGTTCCACTGATACACTACTCTGTTTCTCAGCCAGTACCAAGTAGTTTTGATGACTGCTGCTTTATAATACAGATTACAATCTGGTCTGGCTAGGCTACCTTCCCTAGCATTTCTTTTTTTTTTTTTCATTAATTGCCTTGATATTCTGGACCTTTTGTTCTTCCAAATGAATTTTGCTACTATTTTTTCTAGCTCTACAAAGTAATTTTTTGGTAGATTGATTGATATGGCACTAAATACTTAATTTAATGTAGGTAAAATTGTCATTTTTATTATATTAGGTAGACACAGCCATGAGCAATTGATGTTTTTCCAATTAGATCTAATTTGTGTGAAAAGTGTTTTGTAACTGTTCATATAAGTCCTGGGTTTTTTTTTTTGTTTGTTTGTTTGTTTGTTTTTAGTTTTATTGCTAGAATTTTGTTTTGTTGTTAGAGAATTTATAGGGAAAGTTGTATCAAACCAGGGATTCAAGCATGGCCAGGATGGTGGTCTCAGGCACCCAGGGGCCTGTAAACAGCAGATAAAGTCATCCCGTTGGGCAATAGCATGGTTTGCCCAGAAGGGAATGCAGAGTCTTGGGTTTGTTTTGGCAGGTAGATTCCCAAATATTTTATCATATCTACAGTAACTTTAAATGGGATTTCTCTTTCTATCTTTTGTTGTTGGATTTTATTAGAGATATATAGGAACATTGAGCACTTATGGGTTTATTTTATATCCAGCAACTTTGCCAGATTTGTTTATTATCTTAAGTAGTTTTTTTACTTGATTCTTTAGGATTCCCTAAGTATCATCGTATCATCTGCAAAGAGTGATAACTTAGTCTCTTCTTTGCCTAATTTGATTCCTTCAATTTTTAATAGGAATGGGTATTGTATTTTGTCAAAAGTCTTTTCTGTGTCTATTGAGATAATCATATGGTTTCTGCTAGTTTTGTTGTTGATGCAATCAATTATACTGATAGTTTTCCTGATATTGAACCACCCTTGCATTCCTGGAATAAATCCTACCTGATCAAAGTATATTATTGTCATGATGAGTTGCTGTAGTCTTTTTTCTAATATTCCATTCAGAATTTTTGCATCTATATTCATAAGGGAAATTGGTCTGTAATTTTCTTTCCCTGTTTTGTCTCTTCCCAATTTAGGTATCAGTACCATATTTGTGTCGTAAAAAGAATTTGGTAGGACTCTTTCTCCAGTTTTCCCGATTAGTTTGTAAAGTATTGGAGTCATTTGTTCTTTAAATGTTTGATAGAATTCACTAGTAAAGCCATGTGGCCCTGGAGATATTTTCCTACGGAGTTCATTGATGGCTTATTCAATTTCTTTTTCTGAGATAGGGTTACTTAAGTAGTTTACTTCCTCTTCAGTTGGTCTGGGCATCTTATATTTTTGTAAATATTGATCCATTTCACTAAGGTTGTCAAATTTAAGTGCATATAATTGGGCAAATTAATTCCTGCTCATTATTTTAATTTCCTCTTCATTGGAAGTAGAATTCACCCTTTTCATTTTTGATACACATAATTTGGTTTTCTACTTTCTTTTTTTATCATATTGACTAAAGGTCTATCAATTTTATTATTTGTTTTCATAATACAAGCTCTTAGTTTTATTTATTAATTCAATAGTTTTCTTAAATTCAATTTTATTAATCTCTCCTTTGGTTTTCATTATTTCTAATTTAGTATTTAATTGGGGATTTAAAATTTGTTCTTTTTCTAGCTTTTTCAGTTGCATGCCCCATTTGTTGACCTCCATTTCTCTATTTTATTTATGTATACATTTTGGGATAAGAACTGCTTTTGCTGTATCCCACAAATTTTGGTATGTTGTCTCATTATTGTCATTCTCTTGAATGAAGTTACTTACTGTTTCTATAAGTTCTTGATTGACCCACTCATTCTTTAGGATTAAGTTATTTAGTTTCCAATTAGTTTTTAGTCCATCCTTCAATGGCCCTTTATCACATGTAATTTTTATTGCATCATGATCTGAGAAGGATGCATTTAATATTTCTGCCTTTCTACAATGAATTGTGAAGTTTTTATGCCTTAGTACATGGTCAATTTTTGTATATGTGCCATGTTCCGCTGAAAAGAAGGGATATTCCTTTTTATCCCCATTCAATTTTCTCCAGAGGTCTACCATATCTATATTCTCTAAGATTCTATTTACCTCCTTAACTTCTTTCTTGTTTATTTTGAGGTTAGATTTATCAAGCTCAGAGAGGGGGAGATTGAAGTCCCCCACTAGTATAATTTTGCTATCTATTTCTTTGTGTAACATCCTTAACTTCTCATTTAGGAATTTGGATGCTGTACTGCTTGATGCATAAATGTTTAGTAATTATATTGCTTCATTTTTGATGGTGCCTTTTAGCAGGATATAGTTTCCTTCCTTATCTCTTTTAATTAGATCAATTTTTGCTTTTGCTTTGTCTGAGATAAGGATTGCTACACCTGCTTTTTTACTTTAGCTGAAGCATGATATATTTTACTCTAGCCTTTTACCTTTACCTTGTGTGTATCACCCTATTTCAGACGTGTTTCTTGTAAACAGCGTATTGTAGGATTATGGTTTTTAATCCATTCTGCTATCTGCCTCCATTTTATGGGAGAGTTCATCCCATTCACATTCATAGTTATGATTACTATCTGTCTCTTTGCCTCCATCCTATTCCCTCCCCTATTTATGCTTTTATTTTTCCCCCTTCTCCCTTCCCCTCCTTAAGGATTTTCCTTTTGACTGTTGCCTCCCTCAGTATTCCCTTCTGATCAGCCTTCCTCCCTTTTTCTACCCTTCCCCCTTACTACTTCTTCCCTTTCTTAGCCCTTCCTCCCTCCTACTGCCTATAACAGATTTTTATAATTAATGTAGTATTTTATTTCTTCCTTGAACCAAGGTTGACAAGAATAGATCTCATGCAGTGCTCCTCTCCTTCCCCTCTTTCCCTCTATTATAAGTATTATGTCTCTTCTCAGTAGAGTCCTATACTTAACTGATTGTTATTCCCTCTTTGCACTAGAACCAATGAGGTTAAAGCTCCTATAATGCTCATCTCCCACCCTTCTTTCCCTCTACTATGTTTTTATGCCTCTTTGTATGGCATAATTTACCCCTTTCTGCTTCATTCTTTCCTCCTCTTCCATTTCAGTCCTTTTGCAGCCCTTAATAAGGTTTTTTTTTAATCATCATTTTGTGTAATTTATACCCAAAGACTCTATTTATCTATATCCCTTTTAGATGTTGCCATAGGTATAGAATTCACAATATTAACAGGTATCAGCTTCTCATATAGGGATGTAAACAGTTTGCTTTTATTAAATAACAAGTTGTATGTGTGTGTGTGTGTGTGTGTGTGTGTGTGTGTGTGTGTGTGTGTTCCCTATTTACCTTTCTATGTCTCTCTTGAGTCTTGTAATTGTGGGTTGAATTTTCCATTGAGTTCTGGCTTTTTCATCAGGAAGGTCTGGAAGTCTGTTATATCATTGAATGACCATGTCCTTGCTTGGAAGATTATGCTCAGTTTTGCTGGATAGGTGATCCTTGGTTGTAACATGAGCTCTTTTGCCTTGTGAAAGATCATATTCCAGTCCCTCTGATATTTCAATGTAGAAGCTGCCAGATCCTATGGGATCCTCACTGTGATTCTATGATATTTGTATTATTTCTTTCTGGCTGCTTCCAGTATTTTCTCTTTTACCTGATTGTTCTGGAATTTGGCTACAACATTTCACAGACTTTTCAATTTGGGATCTCTTTCAGGAGGTGTCTGGTGGATTGTGTTGATTTTTATTTTACCATCTGATTCTAGGATCTCAGGTCAGTTTTCCTTGATGAGCTCTTGGAAGATGTTGTCCAGGCTCATTTTTTTATCATGATTTTCTGGTAGACCAATAATTCTTAGATTATCTCTCCTGGATCTGTTTTCCAGGTCAGTTATTTTTCCATTGAGCTATTTTACCTCTTTTTCTAATTTTTCATTCTTGATGTTTTGTTTGGTTGATTCTTGGTGCCTCATGGAGTCATTAGCTTCAATATGGTTGATTTTGATTTTTAATGAATTATTTTCCTCAGTTTTTGAAGCTCCTTTTCCATATGTTCAGATTTCATTTTCAGTTCACACATTTTTTTTTTTCAAATATTTTATTAACTTCTGGTTTACATCATTCATTTCCAACAGATTTTGAGTTACAATTTTCCCCCCATTTTTCTCCTACCCACCACCCCAGAATAGCAGTCCCACAGGATATCCCCTCATCCAATCTGCCATCTCCCATACCCCCTTCGACTTTTCCAGTAGGGCAATGCACCCCAATGCCTGTATATCTTATTTCCCAATTATATGTAAAATAGTATTAATAATAATATTTATATATTTTTAAACATTTGATTTTAAAACTTCGAATTACAGATTCATTTTCTTCCTCCCTTGTCACCCACCCTTACTGGGAAGATAAGTAATTCAGTATATGTTGTACATCTGTAGCTATGCAAAACATTACCTTAGTAGATATATTGTAAAAGACTGACTATATTTCCCTCCCTCAAATCCCACCTCCCACTTGGTCTATTCCCTACTTTGACCCTGTCCCTTTTCAAAAGTGGGTGCTTCCAGCTTCCCTCCCCCACAACCTGCCCTCCCTTCCATCATTCCCCCTCTCATCCCCTTCCCCTTTTACTCTCCTGTAGGGTGAGATATCCTATTTAGTATGTATGTCATTCTCTCCCTGATCCAAATTCAATGAGAATAAGATTTTGCCTTTTTGCCTTCCTGTTCTTCCCCTCTATTGTAACCATTTTCCCTTACCTCTTCTATATGAGATAGTTTACTCCATTCTGTCTCTACCCATCTCCTCTTGTTATATTCCTCTCTCACCTCTTAATTTCACCTTTTAAGTATTATCCCTTAGTATTAAATTCAACCTGTGCCCTTTATCTATGTATACACACATTCCCATATATATTCATATGTTCTTATACCCTTCTTCAACTATTTTCATACTGAGAAAAGTTTCACCAGTTATAATTATCGTTTTTCCATGTAGGATTGTAAATAGTTCAACTTTGAAAAGTTCATTATGATTTCTTTTCCCTGCTTACCTTCTCAAGCATCTCTTGTTTCTTGTATCTGAATGTCAAATTTTCTATTCAACTCTGTTTTTTTCATCTAGAATGCTTGAAAGTCCTCTATTCCACTGAATGACCATATTTTCCCCTGAAACATGATACTCAGTTTTGCTGGGTAGGTGATTATTGGTTTTAATTCCAGCTCTTTTGCCCTCTGGAATATCATATTCCATGCCCTTTGATCCCTCAGTGTAGAAGCTGCCAGGTCCTGGGCTATTCTGATTGTGTTTCCACAATATTCAAATTGTTTCTTCCTGGCTGCTTGTAATATTTTCTCCTTGATCTGGGAATTCTGGAACCTGGCTCTAACATACCTAGGAGTTACCTTTTTGGGATCTTTTTCAGGAGGTGATCAATGGATTCTTTCAACCTCTATTTTGCCCTCTGGTTCTAAAACATCAGGGCAATTTTCCTTGAGAATTTCTTGAAGGATGGTTTCTAGGTTCTTTCTTTGATCATGGTTTTCAGGTAGTCCAATAATTTATCTCTCCTGGATCTATTTTCCAGGTCAGTGGTTTTTCCCATGAGATATTTCACATTGCCTTCTATTCTTTCATTTGTTTGGATCTGCTTAACAGCATCTTGGTTTCTCATAAAGTCACTAGCTTCCATTTACTCCAATCTAATTCTGAAGGAATGATTCTCCTCAGTGAGCTTTTGAGATTCTTTTTCCATCTGGCAAATTCGGCTCTTTAAGGCATTCTTCTCCTTATTGCCTTTTTGAGCCTCTTTTGCCATTTGAGTTAGTCTATTTTTTAAGTTGTAATTTTCCTCAGTCAGGCTATTGACTCTCATTTCATACATTTCTTGCATCTTTCTCATTTCTCTTCCCAATTTTTCCCCCACTTCTCTTACCTGCTTCTTAAGGTCCTCTATGGCCTTTAAGCAGCTCATATTTTCATTTAGGGCTTTTGGTGCAGGAGTTCTGACCTCCCAGTCCTCCTCTTGTTCCATGCTTTGATCCTCTTTGCCCCCAAAATAGACGTCTAATGTTGAATTTTTTCTGTTTGTTTCCTTTGCCTAGGCATATTGCCACTCAATTACTTGACTTTTGGGCTTGTTGCCACAGTAGGACTCTGCCACTAGCCAGGGGAGCTTCTTGTAATATTTTCTCCTTGATCTGGGAATTCTGGAACCTGGCTCTAACATACCTAGGAGTTACCTTTTTGGGATCTTTTATCCCAAACATTGGGGTTTTCTCAGCTGCCAGAGGTATTAGTTGGGTGCCCTTTCTGAAGCCTCCACATGCTCTGGCAAGCTGGTAAAACACCCCAAGACCTCTACCCCAGTCTGCAATCCAGATCCAAGAAGGTTAAGACAAGAGAGATTACCACCCCCCAGACTGATCGCAGTGCCCCCCCTCAGTCTACAGGCCAAGAGGTGAAGCTTGCTGCGCCACTGCTCCTCAGTGGCTTCTCGCCCCCAGGGAAAGAGGCCAACGTGCTCTCCTAACTACTAGGTCCCAAAATCCATAGGGCACTGACCTCTCACTTTGTCCTTGGCATCTATGTGTTGGTACTTGTGTATATGCCACAGCTGTTGGTGATCTGACGTCCCTCCAACTGGCTACTGGTCAGGCCGCCCTTGGGCTAAAACCTCAGATTCAGGACTCATGCAGACCTGGGCTCAGCTCCCAGAGCGCTGTGCTGGCCTCTCCCTGCCGGGCTGTCCTCAGCGGGAGGGTAGCTTTTCTGTGTCATTTTGTGGGTTCTGGACTGGAGTGTGGAAGTGCTGTTGCTACTCCGCCATCTTGACTCCGTCCCCTCATTTTTCTTTTAAGGAGCTCTTCTCTTCATTGTAATGTTTTTCTGATTTTGCAATTTTGATTTTAAAAGAATTATTGGTTTTGTCTTCTGCCTCTCTAGGCTGGTTTTCAGAGTCCTTCTTGACCTCTTCTAAGAAGGCTTTCTGCTCTTGAGGCCAGTTCCCTGTTGAGGCTTCAGCTGTCAGTGTGGAGGCAATACTGTCTCCTTCTGAATTTGGTTCCTCCCTCTCACAGTAATAGGATTCTAGAGTCTTTGTCTTTGGAGCCTGTTTTCTATCCATTTTGAGGCAGGGCCTTAACCACCTCCTTCCTCTAGGGTTCCCAAGCCTTTCCTGTTTAAAATTTTTCTCTGGGGCAATAATGACTGTGTTTTCAGGGTCAGAGGAGGGAATTGGAGCGACCGGGGTTTACTCTGCCATCCTGGTCCCTGGAAGTTCAGATAGGGGCTTTTAAATTTTCCAGGCTGTTGGTTGGTAGTGCCAGGAGTAGCTGCTGCCACTGCCATGAGCCCTGCATTCATCTCTTACCCAGCTCAGTCTGATTCCAGCCCTGCAGTGATAGGCCTGGGAATGGGTGGATCCGCTTGCTGCCAAGTTGACCAGGCCTTGTTGGGCCTCCAAGCTCTGCATCGTCCGGGCCTCTGCCTAAGCAGAAATCTTAAAGCATAGGTCTGACCATATCGGCTCCCTATTAACTCTCAGATCCACTCTGAAGTCCTCAGCTTGGCCTGTCGAGCCCTTTGCCACCACAATCCACGCTCTCCTCCTTAGTCCAGTCAGACTGGTTTTGCTGTCCCTGCTGCTCCATCTCTGGCCTAGGTTGGGCCCTTCACAGTGTTTGTGTACCATTCACTACCTGACACATTTCCTAAGTCACACACTTCCCGAGTCACTGGAGAACGTCTTCTTGTTGGGAGCTGCTTTTTACTCATCCAGGTCTTTGAAGTTGAGACACTTTTAATTATGGAAACAGAAAAAGATGTAGCTGAGAGATCATGGCGATTGTAAATGAAAGCTCTCTCTACGTAATTTTTCAGGGTCGTGAATCTGGCACCATTCAGAGATACAGTCTTCCTAATGTTGGTTTGATTCAAAAATATGCCCTTTTCTGTCGAGCTTACCAGTTATCTTTGAATTGCAACTCCAGGTAAGTATTTTTAGCCATTTCCAAAAAAGTTTGACTTGGAAAGAGCCCTTGGTCGAAGATAATTGGAGTCATTTAAAAATTTTGAATATTTACATATATAGGCATATGTTTTATGCAAATGATATACATTTTAATTTAGTGGTAATGTCCAGGGTGGGTCTATGTTCCGTTTTGTATATATCCCTTTTGTTTTTCATATTATTTGCAGAATTGCAAGACAGCTTTTAACTTTTGTGTTCATTGTTCTCTGTACAATTCTATCACTAAAGAAATGTGGTTTTGTAGGTGAAATAATTGTGAACTTTGAACAACATTCAGCCAAGGTCTTTAAGGAATATTGATGAAAATTGGTGTTGGGAAAGCCACTGATTATGATTGAGTTTTCTGCTTGTGTGTTTTTCTGGAGAATGATGGCTGATACTTTTGTAAGTGCTAGGATCATTTTCCAATGGTTTTCTCTTCCTTCCCACATTCTCAGCCGTCTCGCCATCATAGATATATCTGGTGTTCTCACTTTCTTTGACTTGGACGCCCGAGTGACAGATAGCACGGGGCAGCAGGTGATAGGCGAACTGTTGAAGCTAGAGCGCAAAGATGTCTGGGATATGAAGTGGGCCAAAGACAATCCAGATTTGTTTGCCATGATGGAGAAAACAAGAATGTATGTTTTCAGAAACTTGGATCCCGAGGTAAAAACAAGGAGTAGGGGGAGGAGGTTGGAGCGTGGGTGCCTCCCAGCTATTTGGCTGGAGGTTGCCAGGCATTCCAGGGTGGGGGTTCCTGAGCACAAATGGAGAATGTATCCCTGTAATTTATGTGTGTGCTTTTGTGTTGTTTTAAAATGGCATTTCCTTCTGACACTGTCTCTTCCTCCTCCCCTTCCCGGAAAGTCCTGAGTCAGATGTTGTATGCAGCCTTCCACACCCCTGGCCCCCTGACCTATCAGTGAAGGGGGGGGTGCAGTTTCTCAGCTCCTTCCCAGGGCTGGGTTTAGTCCCAACACAGGTGTTTGGACATTCTTTCCCTTTATAGGCTCATCCTGTATGTTATATTTTGGTGGGGAACGCATACTTTTAGTTTCTTCAGACATTCCCGACTTTCTCTGAAAGGGCTTCAGAGAATATGCTGCCCTGTCCTGACCTAGAATCAGTGGCCCCTGGGGCCAGCTGAGACCTACGTGTTTTGGAGACAGTCAATAGAAGAAGTTTGTTTTCTTTGACTGTTAGTATTTGTCCCCCAAGTTTTGGTCCTTTTCCTTCCAATGTTAGGGGTGGTGGGAGGGAGGAAATACAGTTTTTTGTTAATTGCAGAGACATTAGATTGAAAATGAAGAAAAGAAGGGGTGGCTAGGTGGCACAGTGAGTAGAGCACCAGCCCTAGGGTCAGGAGGACCTGAGTTCAAATCTGGCCTCAGACACTTAACACTCACTAGCCATGTGACCTTGGGCAAGTCACTTAACTGTAGTTGCCCTCCAAAAGCAAAAAAAAAAGCAAAGGAAGAAAAGATAGGCGCTCCGGAGGCAGGGAAGGGGCTGCCATCTTGGTGAATGAAGGGTCCTGATTAGACTGGCCTCACGAGCTGCTGGTACAGTTAGGCTTTGGCAGCCTGGCCCAGCCCAGCCTTGGCACTCACCAGGGCTTGTGATTACGTGACGGACAGCATTCTCGGCTCCCTGCTTGTCCATCCTGACCCCCTCAGCCTCTCGTTCCTTCCCTTTTTATTGAACACTTGAGCAGAGCAGTCCTGGCCCAGTGGGCTGCTGCTCCTCGCAGGGCAGGGCTGTCCACACCCATGGTGCTTGAGCTCTGTGAGGCCAGTTCAGGCTAGATGTGAGGAAGAACCTCCTGACACCCCTTTGTGGGCAGCGTGGTCTGAAAGGATTCTTGTTGGGATCTGTTGGGCAGGACGTCCTGCTCTCCGAGGTTGGTGATGTGGACAGCTGTGCCAGGGTGTAGTAGGAGATAGAACTGGCCTGGGCCACTGGCTCTACTACTTCCTGTGGGACAGGGGAGAGGGTTTAGGGGCTCAGTGTCTGTCCATGAATGCTCTTGTCATTAAAGCGTGGTTAGTAAGTGTGGGAGGCCCATGTGGTCGATTGTCTGCAACTGCTTTTTAATCCCAGAGTGAATTCTCCTGTCCCTGGCATGGCTCTGGTCATCCCCTGAACTCCCAGGCCAAGAATGCAGGAAAGGAGAACTTAATTATGAAGGCAGACTAGCTCCCCTCCTCACCCCCTCCCCCAGCCCATGGGACACAGGTGAGCTAGGAATGATTGGATGATGGATGATGGGCCAGTCTGGAAGCTCTTGCCAGTTCCTGCCCTGGCAGCAAGATGTGGGGGGCCTGGAAGCAGTAGACCCCTGGGGCAGGCCTTGGGCCCTTGGGTCTTCTCAGCTCTCTCTGCCATCAGACCCGTTCTCTAGTAAGTCACTGAGCAGGAATGCCCTTACCTTCCCTCTCCCACATATCCCCCTCTTTTTTGGTCTTCCCACTAAGACCTGCTTGGGTCAGAGGAATTTGGAGCTTGGAAAATGGCCTCAGGTTGTTCTTCTAAGTCTTGTTTTAAGCTTTAAACCAGCCTATGTTTCTCTGCACTGCTTAGACCCTGAACAGCTGCCCCTCAACTGACTTAGGAATGGCCAAGGGTCCAAGGGCATATATACCGAAGGCATATATGTGGTGGATGCTACCTCCTGGAGGCAGAGGAGTTAGAGCACAGGCCTGAGGCTTGACTACGGACATGGGAGTTATGCTTCCTGCCTCCTTTTTAAAAGGGTAGGCTCTGCACCCCACCTTCCAGTTGGTGTGGTCAGATGCCTGTGGGTGTGCTGGGCTGCACACACACACACACACACACACACACACACACACACACACACACACACAGAGGAACAGGCAGTGCTAAGTGAAATATTCTTCTGGCAAAAAGATGGTTTCTCAGGAAGCTTTACTGGAAAGGGCCACTTTCGGGGGCTGAGTTTCTGTTCAGGCGCTGGCTCCCTTTGGTTTGTAGAGGGCGGTGAGCCTAACCGCTGTCTGGCCTTCTCTCTGAAGCCTCCTGTTCCTCAGGGCAGGACAGGGCCGTGGGCTTTTGGCGGGCACAACTTGCCTGCATCCTCTGGAACCCATCCCTCCACCTCCTTGTTGACATTTTCAAAGGCCTGTTTTCATCACTGGTCCCATGGAGGCCATGCTGTGCCTTTCTGACCACAAGGTGGAATCTTTTTCCTTGACTCTTCTAGAGGTTAGCCATAAATGCCAGGCTCACACCTTTCTTTGATTGGCCCTTGAAACTTTTCCTAGGAATAAATAGGTGAGGTGGGTGGCACTCAGTCCCCAAGCTTTTTTTCACTAACAAGGAAAATTTCCACTGGGGATTGAGAGAATGGTGTTTATTTTTCTAGAAGGAATTGTGAGGACATTGTAGACCTACATCCCTCCTGCTTTCTGCTCAGCCTGCAGTCGGTCTGCTCCCTCTGCCAGAGCTGAGCCCTTTGGGATGGGCAGGGCCGGGAGTGGGGCCTGTGCCGCAGGCTGGCCTCCTGCCTGTTTGTTTTTTCTCTTTTCTCTAAAGCATAAGTGTTCCTCTTCACAGATTTCTGTCTTACTATCATGTCATCACTTTTAGTTGAAATAGTGGGATTTGGTATTATTTCTCAAAGATTGTAGCCACTTGAAAGAGTTTTCAGATTTTGGTAAAAGTTCAGACCCAGGAAAGCTAAGCTGTTCCAGTTCTCCTCACTTGGAGGCCTGTGAGAGCTTGCAGAGCCAGACACACTGGCCGCCTAGCTTTAATTCGATTTTATAAGCTTTCGTCATCATGACTCAGGCAGTTTTTACCCTTGTTCATTCCTACCTCACAGAGATAAACCTGTCACCCCCTTCTTTCTTTGTTACTGTTATTTTCTAACTTGGTTTTGATCGTCTGAGCCTGTTCTGATGCTGTGTTGGTTGCGAGGCCGAGGAAGCTGTGACCCCTCAGTCTTAGCTCCAGGACAGGACAGATCTTAGAAACCATGTTTGTGGCGGAGTCACAGAACTTTTGTGTTTGCACGTCTTTCCCTTACGTCTTGAGTTATGTCTCCCTCTGGGGTGGCCTCACGCAAAGCAGATGTCCCTTCTGTAGGGGGAGGTTCAGTGACAGGCCTCCCGATTGCTATTTTAAGCAGAGGAAGCTGAGATGGTTAAGCATGAGGAAACCTTGGATAAATTAAGAACAAGATTTGTTTGTCTTTCGAAGGAACCTATTCAGACTTCTGGATACATTTGTAACTTTGAAGACTTGGAAATTAAGTCGGTTCTCTTGGATGAAATCTTGAAGGTAATGCATTGTTCTTCTTTTAGTTCTTGGCTCACTGTTTGACTGAAGAAGCTGGAGTCTGCTTTCCTGGTCCTGAGATGTAGTACGCGACTGCTTGGTTCCCTTCCAGTGCTGTTGCACGTCCCCTTTGACTTCTGGGCACTCTTGGAGGCCCCTAGTGCCACTCGGGGTCCCTCAGTGCCGGCTCTCAGGATGCCAGGGTGGAGGGGTGGTGTTTATTGCTGCAGGGTTTGCCCTTAGCACCCTTCCCCTGGCTCTGACCTCTGCTAGCAGAGGGGTCTTTAGGGGAGCTCTGGTCTCTGGTGGCTGTTGTTGGGTGGGGGTTGAGAGGACCAGTGGTCTTGCTGCGGGACTGACCCCACCCCTCCTGCCCCGAGGGCCAGTGACTGAACAGGCCACTCCCTCTCCTTCCCTGGCCCCTGCAGGGATCACATGTAGATATGTTTTAAGGAAGTGCTTGAAAATTGCTGATCTCATTTTTTCATTTTAGAATCCTGAGCACCCTAATAAGGATTATATCATTAACTTTGAGATCCGATCCCTGCGAGATAGTAGAGCATTGATTGAGAAGGTTGGCATTGATGATGCTTCCCAGTTCATCGAGGACAATCCTCACCCCCGGCTTTGGTAAAGACTCAGCCCAGCCCTTGACTTCTTCCATGAGGAAGGGGTGGGGTCTACCCTGGGTGAGGGTCTCAGGCTCGGACCTTTGGTTCTCTACTCTTTCCTTGTGTAGATGGTCTGTGGGCAGCTCGAGGCCAGAAGTCCTTACAGTTAAGCCCCCAACAGCCTGGGGGCGGAGGAGGGGGAGGAAGTCCTGGGAGGATGGGCATCCGTGTAGAGATGAGACTGAGGATCCCAGGGTCAGAACTTGGGTTTTCTGCCCGAAGCCCAAGCTCCATCCATGCCGGATTCTATTCAGGGAACTCCAAGATAGGCAAAGCCTACTCTGCCTCCATCCCTTCATCCACTAGAAGTAGGCAGGTCAGCGCCCCTCCACCTGCTTCCCCGTTTCTATTTCTGAATAGGCGCCTGCTGGCAGAAGCTGCCCTTCAGAAGCTGGACCTGCAGACGGCGGAGCAGGCCTTTGTGCGCTGCAAGGATTACCAGGGCATCAAGTTTGTGAAGCGCCTTGGCAACCTTCAGAGCGAGTCCATGAAACAGTGCGAGGTGGCTGCCTACTTTGGCCGGTTTGAGGAGGCGGAGAGAATGTACCTGGACATGGATAGGAGGTGAGCTGGGGCTGGCAGGCACTGCATGTGTCTGACTGGGCCACTCCCTGGGCCTAGGGATAAGGCCTACACTGTAGGCCGACATTCAAGGCCACCCGAGGCCATGGGCTAACCTACTTCTTTTAAAAATTAACTTTCTAAAAAGTTCGGACTCAGCATTAAATTAAAAGGTCATCTCCATAGACAAAGCAAGACAGAAGATAAAAGGGTCTGTGGGTTTGCAGCTCTGTGCCTCATGGGGTTTGTTTTCCCTTTGAAAGGGGGAATCAGTTTAATAGATGTTTGTGTGGAAAGATCTTGGGGTCTTAGTGGACTCCATCAGTACAAGCCACCTGGCATGTCAGCCCCCAGAATGGGTGTGACCCTAGGTCACACCCATCCTGGAGTCACAGAGTTGGCATCACTGTGCTGGTGGGTGTGGAGGCAGCATTCTCGGAAGAGGGCTGTGGCAAGGGCCAGGAGGCCTGGTGTCCGGGAGGGAGTCCTCCACCGTGGGCAGTCTGGGGTGTCCTGTGCTGAGAGTTTATGAAGCACTGGCTGTTGTGTTCTCGTCTGAGGCTGCCGTTCTGAACAAGCTTCACCTCCCTCAATAGGGTGTGCTGGGCTGGGTTTCCTCTGTGTCTGTGCACAGTGAGAGAACAGAAGGAATCCCTATGGAGTCAGAGCCTGTGTCTAGCACTTATTTATTTCAACTCTCTACCAGGTTTTGGCCTCTGATTCTTCTTCTTATCCATGTAAGCCAAAAGAGAACCCCCAGACAGACAAGAATCAAGTACATTCTTGTCCAGATCAGGGCCGGGGAGCCCATAGCCACGAGGCCGCACGTGGCCCTCCGGGCCCTCCAGGGCAGCCCTTTAACTGAACCCAGACTTCCCAGAACAAACCCCCTTAATAAAGAAGGCTGTACCTGAGGACCTAGAGGGTCCCGTGGGGCCTGGAGGCCTTGGGCACCTCAGCCCTGTCCTAGCTTGTATCGTGTAGTTTAGGTTAAACTTGACCATGAATCATCAGCTTCATGAAACTGGTATCTTTGTGGTTGTAAACTCCCCTAATACTGAAATCCAGAAAGAGGGATGTCTGATACAGTCCATTGAAATGCATTTATTAAGCATCTGCTGTGTGCAGGCACTGTGTTTAGTCCTGAAGACACAAAGTGAGGTAAGAATGGCTTGGTCCTCATGCTCATGGGGAGACCTTGTCGCAATCACCAGGTACTGCCACAGCCTCAGTAGAGTAGATGGAAAATGCGCTGAACGCTAGCATGGAAAATAAATCTGTCCGCGGACTTACTCAGATCACAGACTGTCGCTGAGAAGAGACAGCAAACATCTGGCTTTGCAGGGGGCCCCTGAAGGAATCAGAAGGCCCCCAGAGTGCCATCAGAGGCAGCCCTCTCACCTGCCCCCTATCACGTTAAGCATGGTGGTGACATTCTGGGCTCTCCTCAGAGCATGGTGGTGACATTCTGGGCTCTCCTCAGAGGCACTATACTTCAGGCCTTGCTGTTTTTTTGTAGGGACCTGGCCATCGGCCTACGATTGAAATTGGGAGACTGGTTCCGAGTGCTCCAGTTACTGAAGACAGGATCTGGCGATGCTGACGACAGCCTCCTTGAGCAAGCCCACAATGCCATTGGTGACTACTTTGCTGATCGACAGAAATGGTTCGTTTCTCGACCTGCCCCTGTGTGTGTATAGTGCCCAAAGGCTAGGTGATGGTTGTGCCATCTTCAGAGGGTGTGGCTAGGCTGCTGGGGGTACCACAGTCACAAAGTACAGAGCCTGGAGGCAGGAAGACCCAGTGGCTGAAGTGCTTTGTGCATCAGTGTCCTCATCTATAAAATGCAGCTTCCCTTTCTGAGAGTCTCCCTGAGCCTTTTGATAGACCCAGTATTTGCATATCTCATGACATGAGGAAGGAGCTGTGAGCCATGTCTGGCGCCAGCCTCGGGAGCATGTGGGAAGGCCAGACTGTGCTGGAGGTCTAGGCTGCTTCTCCCTTCTTTCCCCTGCTCTGAGGCTCTTGATGCCTCAGAGCAACATTTCCTTGTGGGATTCACTTTTAACGAGGAAAAGGTTGGTTTCCCTTGTAGAAACTAGCAGCCATTTCCTTTTTAAGCCTTCTGCTGTGCCACATACTTCTCTTTGGGGGCCAGTGTGGGGAGCAGAGATGAGAGAGGGTCCCAGCCATGGTCCTGGTGGCCCAAGGCAGGCATTCCTTCTGGCATGCAGGCCCTGCCGCAGTCTGTTGGCCACATCTCTGCACTCTGGCTGTGCAGGTTGAATGCCGTACAGTATTATGTACAAGGTCGGAACCAGGAGCGCTTGGCTGAGTGCTACTACATGTTGGAAGACTATGAGGGTCTTGAGAACCTGGCCAACTCCCTGCCGGAAAACAACAAGCTACTGCCTGTGAGTATTTTCAGCAGGGGTACTTGGCCAATGCCCTTCCCCTAGGAGCAGGGTGCTTTGCTTGGAGCCTCTCCTCCCACCCCCGGGGTCAGGCAGCACTGCTGACAGGGGACACGTGGGGTCAGAGCACAGGGCACAGTGGTCAGTCCTGGGGAGAGCGCTTGTGAGGGTTCTCAGCATCAGGTCCTGTCAGAACATGCACCAAGGCTTCAGCAGGCAGCACCGCTTTGAGGGAGGGGCTTGCTTGCAGCCGTGGGGGTCACAGTCTATCCATGACGTCTCAGCCTCTGGGATCCTTGTCTGGTCTGGGGGTCTAGGCAAGTGTGTGAGGCTGGTGGATTTTGGGGGAGCATCATGAATACACTCTGGATACTTGTCCTGGGAATGGACGGGTCAGCCGAGCACTTGGAGCGGTCGTCTGTTTCCCTGTCATCCAGACTTATATGCTTGTCATGCAGTTGACTGGAATGACTGGCCAGTGTGGCCACTCTCCAGAGCATGCCTGTGAGGTTCAATGTTAACCCTCAGCGGCCTCCCCTCCTCCAATTATTGTCCTGGGCTTGTAGTCAGGGGACCTGGCTTTGAATCCTGCCTTTTTAGCCAGTGGACCTTGCACAAAGCACCTCCCCTTTGCCCTGTTTCTTCTTCTGTAAAGTGGGAGATTGCTAGTGGGTAGGCTCACTCCCATCTCTAAATGGATGGCCCCTGAGCTGTGCAGAAAGGACACTCCCAGTTCTGCTTAAGGAAGGGCTGCAGCGTCAGCCAGCTCCATCCCTGTGAGGGGAGGACGGCAGCTCAGCCCCTCCTCCCTCTACTTCATTTGATCAGGTGACTTAATGAAGCCCCAGTTTCAGCAGATTGGCGGAATCTGGTTTGTGCTGTTGTTACAGGAGATTGCTCAGATGTTTGTGAGGGTCGGGATGTGTGAGCAGGCTGTGGCTGCCTTTCTGAAGTGTAACCAGCCCAAAGCCGCTGTGGATACGTGCGTGTACCTGAACCAGGTGAGTTCCAAGTTGCCTGAGGAGCACTCAGTGTGCTATGCGCCATCCCTGGCCCCGGGCTGGACGCCCTTCTAGAGATGGACCGGCTCTGACAGTGGGACTGGTGGGTCTTGTCTGGCTTGGTTGTGAGCAGTCTGTGGCAGATTTGGAAGGAACTAGATGGCAGCGCAGTGTGTATGGCCAGGGAGAATCAACTGGGGAGCAGGAAAAGGGAACACCCCTTGTTAAGCACCTGCTGTATGCCAGGCATGTTGCTTAGTAGGAGCAGGTCCTTGAGTATCAGCCCCAGGGCGAGTGGGGAGTAGGGAGAGGTCTTTATCAGTTGGGGGGCTCTTGGGGGGCTATTCTCCCCTCTCTCCAAATAAGATCCAGGAGGTTCTCTATTCTCCCATACACTTGCACTCTGTGTGTGTGTGTGTGTGTGTGTGTGTGTGTGTGTGTGTGTGTGTGTGTGTCTGTGCAGGGATGTGCCTGGGGCTCAGGAAGCCAGCAGGCAGCTGTGGTAGGAGGAATTTGCTGAAGGGTGGAGCAGATCCCACAGGAAGCTGGGAATCAGAGCTAGACTAGATGGTTGGGAGGAGAGCACACTTCTGAGGAAGACAGACAGACTTGTGAGTAAAAGTTGGTATTTGCCACCTGCTGTGATAGCCAGACTTGTGTTGGGTTTGTGGGAAGGCTAAAGGATGGTGTGGCTCTCTGCTATGTTGTGGTGCATTAACTTCTATGTTGCTATGATGAATTTGGTTTCCTGGTGTTGGAATTTGGTTTTCTGGTGTTTGAATAAATTCTTTGCTTCTGTCTTCTGTATGGAGAGTCTGTTATAATTTGTGATCAAGCACCATGCAGGTATATTTATAGTGACCGTGGGCTCTGTGAACATTGCATTGGTGTTACAGTGGCGTGTGCACCCTTGTCCTCTGTGTTCTGAGGAACCGGTTCTCATCCCATAGAAGTCATGTGCTCAGCCCTGAGTTGGCTTCATTCTTGTTTCCTGATTCTCCTGTCTTTACTGATCTTGGTACATATAGCTTCTCCCACATAGAATGTAAGCACCCTCAGGGCAGGTCCTGAGTCTCTGACTCCCAGCTGGGTTCCTGACATACAGAAAAAATTGGACTGAATGTTTGTCTGGCAACTTTGTGTCCAGAAATCATTTCATCATTTCCTACATTTTAGTAGGAGTTTGTTTGTCTCTCTTTGGTCACAGCCAAGGAAAAGAACTTACCTTAGATTTCTTTTGGCTTAGCTCTTTCTTTTCTGTTGTCTATTTGATATTGTAGAAAGATCTGAAATTGAGATAAATGAAAATGCTCAGTTAGTTCAATACATTTGTGTGAAGAAGAAAGTGCTGTAGCCTTTGAAAACACAGTTGATGGGAAACAAACATTCTTACCTGAAGTAGCCCCTTTTGCTCGACTCTGTGAAAACATACTTTTTTTCCCTTGTGTTTGGTGCTGACGAAGAAAGAGGAGCTGAGTGTGGCTGTCAGTGTGGAACCTCCCCGTTTACCCACACACTGTGTTCTGCGGTCTTAGTGCAGCTTTAATCTGCAGGACACACTGTACTTTTGTAGGTATGGCAAAAAAAAAGATAAAAAAGAAAAAAACTTTGTGTCTGCTCCCAGGAGTCCAGTCTGTCTCCTTCAGATGCCTCAGTCTCGGTTTCTCCTGTTGCCTGTTTTAGCTGGGGGCTCACATCATGGCCCGCCATCTCTTTAGAGCCTTCTTACAAAGTCTGTGTTTGTTTTCTGTCCTTGCCTGGAAAACCAAATGTCGTGGATTATCTTGTGTCCCCTCAGTGGAACAAAGCTGTGGAGTTGGCTAAAAATCATAGCATGAAGGAAATCGGATCCTTGCTGGCTCGGTACGCATCTCATCTGCTGGAAAAGAACAAAACTCTGGATGCCATAGAGCTCTACCGGAAAGCCAACTACTTCTTTGATGCTGCTAAACTCATGTTCAAGGTACCATGGCCTGGGTCAGGGTGGGCAGAGGGCCCTCCACACTTGCCTGCCTCGGGAGTGCTCTTCGGGCTGGATGAAGGCATCTCTGTGGACCCTGGCAAGGGACTCTCTCGTTGGGCCAGTGCTTTGTAGAACTTGGCAGGAGGAGAAAGCTCCCCAGTCACCGCACGGGAGCTTCTTCAGACCCACTTAGTTATGGGGCAGGAGCTATCACTCTACACTTGACATAAAGTGGGACCTTGTGTGTGGTCTAAGAACAGCGGGGATCTTTGGTGGGGGAGCTCCCAGGGGGGCTGGAGTGGGATGCTGCCCTGATTGTTTGTTCTAAGATTGCAGATGAAGAAGCCAAGAAAAGGACCAAGCCTCTGCGCGTTAAGAAGCTCTACGTGCTATCGGCTCTGCTCATCGAACAGTACCATGAGCAGATGAAGGATGCCCAGAGGGGAAAGGTTAAAGGGAAGAGTTCAGAGGTAAGAGGTCACCCCTTCCTCTAGGCTTCCACCCTGTCTTTACAAATGTCATTGATGAAATGGGTGTGCTTTTTAAGTGGAGTTTAATTATATTTTCTTTTTTAGCTTAAGTCTGTTTTTTATTTAATAATTTTTAAAAATTGTTTTAGTTTTCAACATTTACTTCCACAAGATTTTGAGTTCCACATTTTCTCCCCATACCTCCCCTACCCCCTAGATTTCCTTAGAATAAGTATCTTATTTTCATGGGTGTAAACACTATATTTTAGCTAATAAGTCCCTCTGTAACATGGACTTACATTTTAAAAAATTAACACCAATTGATATAACGTGTTATAACGGAAAACTATTTTTAATGGGAAGTTTCTGAAATGGTTTGTTCTCTCCCCTTGGTGCCCAGTGTGTCACTAATGGGACCCCTCAGCTTAACACAGTACTTGACACCAAGGAAGCCTTTATTCCCTTTCCTCCTCCTTGACTTGAAATATGTAGCCAGGAGGCCCACTCTGGACAGGGTCTGGCCCTGTGAACGTCACTTCTGGGAAACCTCAGCTGAGCCTCATCCTGGGGGATGGAAACCTGGTTTCAGAATTGAGATGACCTGACTCCACTGGCCCCGCTGTTGTGGGGACAGTTCAGCTGCTCTCTGTGTCAGGGTCCTTAGAGACTGACTTGCATTAGAACCACACCAGTGTGTTTTGGTTCACCTGGAGACTGGTTAACGTACTGCTGCAAAAAATTACATACATTCGTGTGCCTGAGAGGCTTCACCATTGTGATTGGCCTGTACTTGGGGACTTCTGTAGTAAAGCTCAGGTGCCTCTTGTCTACCTGCTGCCTTCGGAAGGGGCTAGCTTAGTTCTTGAACGCAAATGTCAGACCCTCTGTTCACAGGCCACCTCAGCCTTAGCCGGCTTGCTTGAGGAGGAGGTCTTGTCTTCAGCTAATCGTTTCACAGACAATGCCTGGAGAGGGGCAGAAGCTTACCACTTCTTCATCCTTGCCCAGAGACAGCTGTACGAGGGCTACGTCGACACAGCTCTGAAAACAGGTGAGCAGGGCCCATGGCAGGCATAGGGAACTGTTACAGTGACTGTAAGTGTTTTACTCAAAAACAAAAGGGGGCAAAGTGTGCTTGGGAAGCCTTTGTCTGTGATCCTTTGAGCCCCCATTCTCTGGACTTGGTTGCAAGGGAGGGCCAGCCAGGGACAAGGACAGAAAACAGGAGTGGCCTAGTGAGACTTCCTCGTGTGGGCAGCCAGACAAAAGAAACAAAGATCGCTGATGGTCATCTGATTGTGAAAAACAATGTATTCATCCTCCTTGGACTTATTTATCTTATTTGGTGAAATAAGTGATTTGATTGCACCATAATATACTATAGGTGAATCACCAAGACCTGCCCAAGTAAGAGAATGGGGCCTGAATGAGACCTTTGTGCTACAGGGCAGCTTTACAGAGCTCATCTCTGCAGCAGAGAAATTCAGCATCAGCTTAGTACCTCCCATTAGCTAACTCCCTTCTGCTGACAACTTACCTGTTCCTTTCTTGATTGTTGTAATTGTTCCTTCCTGTTTCTGTTGTCTGGGGTGTTCACAAAGCAAACAATCTGCTCACATCTGGTTTGCTCTGCAAGAGTACTTCAAATCCTTCTTTTTTATTTAAAATCCATCTTTTTTCATTGATTGTTAGGCTCAGGTTTGTAAGGTATGTCACCCTGGGTTGCAGTGTGGAATCTTGAAAGCATATTATTCCATTACCTTCTTTGCTTTTTTTGCAGATACAAAGTAGTCTTGTGTTATTCAGGTTTTGTTTCCTTATTTATATTTGAAGTCCCTGTTGGTCAGTTGCAGAATTTTTTGTCATTGGAATTGCTAAACGTAACTACGATGTGTTTTGGAGTTTGCAGCATAGGTCTTTTTCTGGAGGTGATCTGTGGGTCCTTTCAGTTGATACTTTGTTGTTCTCTGTGTGTATATGTGTGTGTGTGTGTGTGTGTGTGTGTGTGTGTGTGTGTGTGTATGTATGTATGTGTTCATAATTTTTGGACAGTTTTTTTTGCATTATGATATCTAAGTTTTTTTACTTGTCATGTTCTTCTGGGAGACCTGTAATCCTTAGATTGTCTCTACATATCCTGTCTCTGAGATGTTATGTTTTGCTTGTATAGAGATTACATTTGCATTTACAAGTTCCAGATTGTCCATCACTGTAGTGCCAATACAATATTTACAATGCCCAGGATATCGCATGATGTCTGCAAAATATACCAAACTCTCCATATAGAGGATAGAACTGAAACATTTATTTAGACACCAGAAAACCCAATCCCCAAACCAGTAAACCGATTCCATCAGAGTACCAAAGATATTAAGAAGCCATAATAACACTGAGAGCCACAGCATTCTTTAGCCTTCACACAAACCAATACAAGATCAGTATTTACTCACAAACCTCTCTATCTCCTTGCCTCAACCTCCTCTCTCTCTCTCTTACCATGTCTCTGGCTCTGACTCCCAGCTTCCTGTGGGCTCTGCTTCCCTTCAGCAAACTCCTCCAACCAGAGGCTCCATGTGACTATATTCAGCTTATTAGGGGGCAGAGTTTACTTTCAAAGCAGGGAAGGTCTTCAAATTCCCATTCCCGTTACATTTGGCCCCAAGATCTTTCACAAGCACCCCATCCTTCCCCCCTAAATGAATGGGGCTCAAAATCTTTGGGTAAGGGGCAAAGGTCTCTTCTCCAAAGCTTCTTCAAGCTTAATTGGACGTAGACCCAAGAGGTCCCATTTGAGAATTCAGTTCTCTAGCTGTCATCCGGAGCTTGGTCGGTGCCAGGTCCAGAGGTGGCACATCACAGTCATGGACGGGGGTGGCATCTGGCTTAAGCAATCAGGCATCTGCAGGTGGAGGTAGCAAGCCTGCAGAAAACAAATCTCTCAAACAAGTTTAACAGACAAAAAGCCTAAAAGCAGACAAATATAGGGTCAGATGTGCCTCTGAAGTCTGTGGACTCACTATCATAACTTCATTCACAGGAGAATATATTGACACTGTCCTCCTTGCTCTATTCCAGTGACTTGATGCACTGCCACAAGTTCAACACATTGACTACTTCTGCCTATCTCAGCACTTTCTTTAGTCTGAGACCCCCTGAAGGTTTGACAAACTTGGATACAATGGTTCAGGAGCATCTGTAGGGGCAGTTCTCACTTCTCTATTCTGTGTGACATCAAGCCCCTTATCATGGTACATTTTGTATAGTTCATTAGTTGGAATACCATCAATTTTTCCAAAATCTACCCCTCCTCTCAGAGCAGTAAACAGTTCTTTTCTTGGTAGTCTATTCTTAATTTGAATCTGCTGGCTGTTTCCTCTTCTCTCTCAAGGAAATGTATCTTTTGCCTGTTCTCCTAAGTCACTTAGCTGTGAAATCTTATCCAGCACCTCTGAAAGAGGCTGCCCTATTTCACCAATTAGTAGAGTCAGAAGTAGGTGCTTATAAGCAGGAGGAGCTGTCTTCACCAGCTGCCTTCAGGAACTGCTAAGGGGGTTTCGTGATACGTATCTGCATCTCCAGCCATGAAAGCAGTTTTCATTACTTCTTTGAAATTTCTCAGTCTCTAAGTGAGTAGCAGGGTCTGTCTCCACTAGGCCACATAGAATCAGAGGGATACATTCTATTGCATCCAGCAGCAGCAAAAGCTAACGGATTGGTCATATTGTTACCTCCTGCCATATGAAAATCTCTAAGCTTGCTGGACAAAAGGATTCTGGCAAATACTTATAAATTTCAAGCAGTCTATCTATCACCACTCCTTCATCTCCTTTGTCAATGATTCTTACCATCCAAGACACTAAGGATTCTCCCATCTTTTGGGTGAACGCCCCCAAAATATCCGTAATCTTCCGTTGAGTAAGATCCTTAAGTATCTTCTTAAACACTGATTGCCTTCCCTGATTCTCCTACCTTCTCAGTATGGCGAGCTTCTGCCCTTGTAAAAGCTTCACCACCATTCTGTCTAACACATGGGCTTTCTAGGGAGCTGTTGTCATAGCAACTAGGCCCAGATTCTATTTTTAAATCTCTAGCTTCTCCCTGCCGTAGCCTCTGATCCCAGTTTTCACAGAGTCCTATACTTTTAGGATACTCCCCTGCTGTGGAGGCATAAGGCAAATCCTCCCATCCTGGGATAGCCATTTCTTCTTCCCTTCTGCCTCTAACCAGAGGTCTGATATTTTGAGATCCCATCGTCGTCACTAAACGTAGTCCCACTGCAATATTTACAGCGCCCAGGATCACGATAAAGACCGTGACTATAAATATCGCTTATGTTTGATCGCAAAATATACCAAACTCTCCATAGAGGACAGAACTGAAACATTTATTTAGACACCAGAAAATCTAGTCCCCAAATCAGCAAACCGATTCCATCATAGTACCAAAGCTATTAAGTAGCCATAATAACCCTGAGAGTGGCAGCATCCTTTAGCCTTCCCACAAAATAATATAAGATCAATGTTTACTCACAAACCTTTCTCTCTCTCTCCTTGCCTCAACCTCTTCTCTATCCACCCTTTCTCTGGCTCCTTCCACCACAGGTTCCATGTGACTACATTCAGCCTATTAGGGGGCAGAGTTTACTTTTAAAGCAAGGAAGGTCTTCAAACTCCCCCTTATGTCTGAAGATCTTAGAATTCCCATTCCCATTCCAATCACTTATGTACATTTGCATTCCTAATCTGTTGTTTTCTCTCTCCTTTCTTTTGTGAGGTTTGCCAACATGGATTTAATTTCAGCTGTGCTGCCCATAGATTCTGCTCTTCCAAATCTCCTTTCCCTCCTAATTCAGTCAGGGACAGCATCCAGGCCTTCCAGGTGCTAGAGAGTCCTTGGCCTCATCAGGGGCTGGTTAGTTTTCCTTTTCTGGTCATATTTGTTCATAGATGTCTGGAGTCGTTTGCATGGTGTGGGGGTCATCTTCCCCTTTCTTAATATCTTTTCTCTTGGTTTGTCTGCTTGTGCTCAAGGTCTCTGAGTTTTCTTCCTCTTCAGGTCTTGGGTCATTTCAGTCCTGCCCTCTTCCCTCCGATATTCCCTTATCGCTTATTTTCTAGCATGATCTTGGATTCAGCACCCCAGTATTTGAGAGTTGGGAGGAACATCCCTGGTTATCTAGTCCAATCCATCTCCACAAGGAATTCCCAGCTGCAGTGATAAGCTCACTCCCTGTGCAGGCAGCCCAGCCCATCTCTGAGACAGCTCTCATGGTTGGGAAGCTTTCCTGACATCCTGCCTCAATGGGCCTCTTTGCAGCTTCCCCCCATAGCTCCTGGTTTTGCCCTTTGGGGCCATGCCCAATCTCTCTTCCATGTAACAATAACTCTCATGTCCCAGCCCTGCCTTGTTCTTGGATACTCAGCCTTCCTTTTTGGGGTCCCTGGCCCACCATAGTCTCACACTGAGCTGACAGTCTGGTGTCTCCAAGATATGTCCACTTTGTTTTACATGTGAACTAAATCTCTGAAATGTGAAGCTTCCCCTTGACTCCAGTTTCACTGTCTCTGATTTGATTCAGCCACACATTCTGCCCTTTCAGGATGGCTGGCAGTCCTGAGCCTGTCACTGTCCCTCTCCCTCCCATTTGTGGCTTGTGTTTCCAACTCCTCCCTCACAGGAACTGCTCACGAAACACTGGATTGAATGGAGGCTCTTTGAAACCAGTGAGTGTCAGGCTTCTCTGGCTGTTTGCATTGTAGGGTCTTTCCCCTTCCTTCTCTTCTATCCAGGGTTGATGTGGATGGGTCAGGGATTCTCACCACATTCTTGGCAGTGTTTGCTCCTCAGTCCTTGGCATTTCTTCCAACAGGAACCCTTTTTGTTTTGGCCCCTTATGGGCCCTACAAGGTGAGGGGAACAAGAGTCCAGTGAGATGACTCTTCTTTATAGCCTTTGGGTGGGTAATGAAAGCAGCTGCTTGATTTGCCCCTTCAAGGAGATGCCATAAACTATCTTATTTGGCCACACCTTCCTCACATTCCAGGTTTCTTTTATGGCAAGAAAGTCAGTTATGAATATCCATCCTTCCTTATATCCAGTAGCTCCTCCATTTGGTGGCTGGGGGACAAGGGCTTCTTCTCTGGATAATATTAGTTTGATCATTGTTTGTGGGTGGCTTAAGATTGGTGTGGAACCCACCTCCCCTGTGCTCCCTTATCATTGGAGAGGTAGATCAGGGTGGGACAGGGCTGGGAGCCATTCTGAATTTTCCTTCACTTCCTAAAGGGTCATCACCATGGCAAAGAATTGGTTCCCTGGTGGCTGCCCTAGCGGGGATGAGTCTGTTGGCACTTTAGCAGTTGGGTGGGGGGGCCTCCAACTGCAGGCAAACACAGTGATACAGAATTACATGTTAAATATACCGTTTCCCCTTGGTACACCTCCATCCTTCTCCTGCATGTCTCTAGGATGTTTTTAGCATAACCCCTCCCCCCAACCTCTGGGCCCCACAACAGGGCCCACTTGTAAAGACCCAGCATGTAAAGAGCTGCCTTGGCTTCCTAGCTCTCCACCTGCGTGACTATGAGGACATCATCCCTGCTGTGGAGATCTACTCCCTGCTGGCTCTGTGTGGCTGTGCCAGCCGTGCCTTTGGGACCTGCTCCAAAGCCTTCATCAAGCTGGAGTCCCTGGAGACCCTGAGCACAGAGCAGAAGCAGCAGTATGAGGACCTGGCTCTGGAGATCTTCACCAAGCACACCCCGAAGGATAACCGCAAGTCAGAGCTGGACAGTCTCCTGGAGGGGTGAGTGGGGCCTCCTCCAGAATTCACTGGTCCAGGGGGAGGGGGCTGGTTTAGGTTCAGAACTGGGGACTGACTTTTCTCTCTCTGTGTTGCAGTGGAGAAGGGAAGCTGCCAACGTGTGTGGCTACAGGAAGCCCCATCATGGAGTACCAATTCTGGATGTGTAATGTGTGTAAACACTGCGTCCTGGCCCAGGAGATCAGCAACTATAACTTCTGCCCCCTGTGCCACAGCTCTGTGGGGTGACAGCTGGGGCAGGGGCAGGGGTGCTCAGGGCCACAGGCCTGAGCTGGGCAGATACATGCACACACATATGAACCTTCCATTTTGTCTTAGGAATGTGACTGGGAGAAATGCCTCCAGTCTAGAGTAGAACGCTGAGCAGAAATCCCGCTGTCCTGGTCTCAACAGCTCTGGGGCTGGCAGGTCTGGGGCGAGGCAAGAGTGGCCCCCAGGAGGGGCAGGAGCTTTCTCCTGTCTTCTCCAGGCCTGGAGGCCAACTCAGGGAGGATGGCAATTCTCTAGCTGTATTCTAGGCTGGGAGAACTTGGATCTCTATTTGACGGTTCCTCGTTTATGGAGAAAATAAACTATCTTGGGGCTCAATGACGCGTCTTTGTGTGCAGCTCTGGATCCTCTTCATCTTTAATGCTGTGAGGGGATGGGGGCACCCCTGGGAGATAGGGAAGCAGCCAGGAGCTGCTGGCATCATGATAAAGGCATAGCCAGGGCCCTGCCCCCCAGGAGGCCACATTCTGGACGCTCGGGCAGCCCAGCACGCTAACAGAGGCATTGACACTGGCACACCTCGGATAAGGATAAGTCACTGGGTCCTGGGCTCTGATGGGCACACCCTGGGCGTGGGGCCGCACGCCAGGCGGAGGGACAGCCACAGGCTCAGAGGCTGGACATGGGGGGCTATGGGCGACTCTGCTTCACGCAGGACAACATCCCAGCCTGGGCTTTCCGGAGCGTGCGCGTGCGCGTGTGCGCCCCCTGAGGCCCTAGAGATGTGGGGGAGGGGGCCTGGCCTCCGGCTCCTCTCTGGAATAGGTGAGGGTCTGCCTATCCTAGGGAGGGCTCCCATCCTTGGATGCAGTCGCAGCCCACTGCCCCCTGCCCCCTAGGATCGAGGTCATGTGGAGGCCGTGCCCGGGATCCCCACGCGTGGGAGCAGCGTGAATGTCGCGGGCTGCATTGTCTCCTTTCACGTGACCCTCCCAGCCTATCGGTCGCGTTCCCAAACCCGCTCCGCCCTATCCTTCTACTTAAAGTTCAGACGGCTCTTAGGGATGAACGACCAATCGGGCGCCGCCGCAGCGCTACGGCCCGCCCCCCATGCGGCCTCAATGCCCAGGGGCCCGCGCGCGGGGATGACTACGGTGGCCGGTAGGATCACTCCCCAAATATCGCGAGAAGAACAGAGTACTTCCCAGCGGACGTTCCCCAGTCCCGGCCTGGCCCCAGTCCCGCCCCCAAGAGGGGGGATAAGTTTGGCCGCCATGGATGGGCCACCGCCCTCCGGCGGCGACGGGCCCTTGGCCGAGGCCCACGAGCACTTCCGGAGGGGCGAACACGACGAAGCCGAGGCGCTGTATTCGGCCTACATTCGCCAGTGCGCCTGCGCAGACGGGGAAGCGCGCGCTGCCCCGTGAGTCTCGCGAGAGCTGCGCGCTTGGGGTGTCGGCGTCGAGGTGTGGTCTTTATGGGTTTGCTGGACGGATGGGGAAACTGAGGCCTGGGCCAGGGGGCTCCTTTTGACTTCCCCTAGTGAGACCCTGGCAGCGTGTTCGGCGTCCCTGGGCCTCAGTTTTCCCGTCTGGCAAGGGCTCTGCCCCGTACGCGGGGGGAAACTGAGGCAGGCTGGGCCCTCAGTCAGCGAGCTGCTTCCGTTTTACACGTAGGGAAACTGAGGCAGGCAGCGGGTCTGGGGGGGCGAGTCCAGACCCCGCTGGAAACTCAGACCCTGTAACCAGCAGGCTCCACCGTCACCGCCGGCCCGCCCATCACGTGCTCCTGCCTCCCCCAAAAGCCTCCTAAGAGGCCAGAGGCGGTGAGAGAGGTCCGGCCTCCGGGGCCGTCTGCCCCTCCCCCTATCCCGGGCCCCCTCTGTTCCCGTTCTCCCTCCCCTCTTAGGGCCTGTGCCTAGGAGGCTGTGCCCAAACAGCAGCTCCCTGGGCACGGAGAGCCGCAGGGCGGAGGCAGGGCAGCTTCAAAGGTCCAGGGGAAAGGGCAGCACCAGGGGGAGGAGGAGGAAATACAAGCAGGGAAGCCCAGAGGTCCAGCAGCGGGCCCCAACTGTCTGACGTGTCACCAGCAGCCCAGCGAGCCCCAGAGCCAGGGTCTGGCCAAAAGGCCGACCTCCCCACCTGAGAGTCAGTGCTTGAGGGGCTCCTTACCAAAAGGTGTGAAAGCCTTCCTGTAAGCAGGCCTCCCCCCAAGCAGGCTCCTCCCCTATGTGAGCCCCTCTCCTGTGTAAGCTCCTCTACCATGTAAGCTCCTCCCCTATGTGAGCCCCTCCCCATGTAAGCTCCTCCCCATGTAAGCTCCTCCCCTATGTGAGCCCCTCCCCTGTGTAAGCTCCTCCCCAAGCAAGCCCCTCCCCATGTAAGCTCCTCCCCTATGTGAGCCCCTCCCCTATGTGAGCCCCTCCCCTGTGTAAGCTCCTCTACCATGTAAGCTCCTCCCCTATGTGAGCCCCTCCCCATGTAAGCTCCTCCCTATGTAAGCTCCTCCCCTATGTGAGCCCCTCCCCTGTGTAAGCTCCTCTACCATGTAAGCCCCTCCCCTGTGTAAGCTCCTCCCCAAGCAAGCCCCTCCCCTATGTAAGCTCCTCCCCAAGCAAGCCCCTCCCCATGTAAGCTCCTCCCCAAGCAAACCTCCTATGTAAGCCCCTCCTGTAAGCTCCTCCACCATAAGCCCCTCCCCATGTAAGCTCCTCCCCTATGTGAGCCCCTCCCCTGTGTAAGCTCCTCCCCAAGCAAGCCCCTCCCCTATGTAAGCTCTTCCCTCAAGCAAGCCCCTTCCCTATGTAGGTGCCTCCCCTAAAGCAAGCTCCTCCCCAGGTGAGGAGGCCCTCCCCCAAGCAAGCCCCTCCCCTATGTAAGCTACTCCCCTAAGTAGGTGCCTCCCCCTAAAGCAAGCTCTTCCCCAAGGGAGATCCTCCCACAGGTAAGCCCCTCCCCTATGTAAGCTCCTCCTCGAAGGCGGTATAGGGACTGGGCACAGCTGTGATTGAAACCCCTGTGCCCCTTAGAGCTGGGCACATGGCTTCGGCCAAGGGAGAAAGGAAGCACATGTGGTCACGTAGGCCTGCTGTTCTGTGGGGAGGTTTGAGGCTGGGACAGATTTGGGGGTGGAGGCTGTGAGCAGGGGGAGCCCCCCAGGAGGGGTCTGATGAGCAGTCAGGGTGGGTGGTTCAGCTGCATGTCCCTTCTGTCTTTAGCTGCTGCACCTCCCAGGACCTGGCCACCGCCTACAACAACAGGGGTCAGATCAAGTATCTTCGGGTGGACTTCTCAGAAGCTGTGGAGGACTACACGGCAGCCATCGGGGCGCTGCCATGCTTCGAGGTCCCCTACTACAACCGGGGCTTGATATTCTATAGGCTGGGTGAGGACACTTCTGTGCGCTCCAGGGCGCTGCCCTCTGGGCTTCTTTTAGGGACAGGGGGAGGCCTCCAGGTCACTCAGCTCCAGTACAGGGCCCTGCAGGGCAGGCACCCCGGGAGGCTCGGCCAGCAGTGACTCAGAACAGAGATCCCAAGAGGAGGGCTGGAGCCCAGTGGACAGCGCCAGGTGCTGCCCCAGGGGCTCTGCCTGTGGGAAGCAGACTCCCTACTCAGGCCTGGCCCCTTTGTCCTTAGAAGAAGCATCCCTGTGGCATATCTTCCCAGTGGCGTTTTTAAGAGAATGCATTTTCTTTACTGGGAAGATTAAAAAAACAAAACAACCGAACAGTTACAAGAGCAAAAAGCTCTTTTAGGGTGAGGGTTTGAAAGGCCGTTGTTGAGGAGATTTAAAGCGCCCCCTGGTTCTCTCCTTGTGCTGCAGGACAATTTGACGAGGCTTTCGAAGATTTCAAGAAAGTGTTAGACTTGAATCCTGACTTTCAAGACGCTGTGCTGAGCTTGAAACAGACTATTTTAGATAAAGAAGAAAAACAAAAAAGAAGTTATTAAAAATCCTGCCATAATTAAAACATTTGCTGGCTGTTCACCTGGCAGCCTGGACTGTATGGTTATTGGTGAAAACAAAAGAATCCTTGGAGATACTTCATTCCCATTTATGATAGAGGGGTGCTTGATAAGCAGGTGGGAGCAAGGATGGGATGGGGCCTGGGCCTTGGGCTAGTTTGCAGGGTGACCAAACGTGAAGGAGTGTTTTCGGTGCTTGTATTGAATGATGATTTCTAAACATTCAAATGTTTGAGCTGGTAAAAATGTGTTATTGTGGTGAGATTTACAGATTGTGCAGTTTTTTTAATAATCCTATTTCAGGAGATCTATAATAAAACAAAAATGATTGGAGTAAAAAACAATATATCCGATCCTTCTGAAGGAAGCATAAATTTGGAATTGTGCATTCCCTGCACGGCTGTTGTCAGAAGGCACCTTACACGAGGGGCAGCCGTCCTTCCCTGGGATGGCTGGATGTGGCTGAGACACTCTCTCCGGGCATTGTACAGAGATTCCTGTCGGGACGGTTTGATTTTCTGGTGAGAAATGTTGGTGATGTGTTAATAGAAAATAAACCTAAAGATACAGTCACCTGTGGGTCTGCCTATCGAGTCTGTAGGGAATTCGGAGCCTTGTGTTTTCCTGAAAACAGGAGTGGTGAGACCCTGCCCTGAATTTGTGTTGGATATTTGAGGAAAACAGCCCAAGCAGAGCTTTTAATGTGGGGTCCGTGAACTCATGTGGGTTTTTTAGGTATTGTGATGCTTGTCTTTCTTTTAACAGTACAGATTTCCTTTGTACTCCTGTGTTTTATCTCATGGGTCTAAAAGCATTCTAAGAAGGGGCCCCAGGCCTTCACCAGGTGGCCAGAGGGCTCATCCCACAACTGAAGCCTCCTCATCTGATGCTTTGTGGGGCTCTAGGTGCCTTCTCCAGCAGTGGGGGCCCTTGAAGACCTCCTGGGGGCCACACCAAGGTCTATTGTGTGAGCCTGCCGGCTGATATGCACAACTCTGAGCCTTTGAAAAAGCTGGGTCTGATGTGAGGAGCTATTTGCTGGTCTAGCATCAGAGTTAGCTGAATGATTTTCTGTGTGTGCTCCAAGCCTGAGGGAGGAGAGCTACAGTTGGGTCCCCACAGACATTAGGACCATGCACCTTCCTATGGGGGGCCAATTTGATGGAAGCAGTGCCTGTCCAAGTGAGTGACCTCATGGGGAGGAGAGAGCAAGGGCCTCGATTGTGGTTCATGACTAAGGCCTGGCAAAGTCAGCAGGTGTGTCGAGGAAGAGGAAATTCAGTTTGATGGCCTGCAAAGCTGTGTTTGGGCGTGTGTATTTTTAGAGTCGTTTGTTTTTCCAGGATGATGTCTTTCCAGGTTTTATGTTGGGGAAGGTATTTTTAAGTTGCATTAGGAGTTTAGGGAAAAAAAAAACACTTGACAAACTATTTTTATTTTTTCAGATATCATTTGTTTAAGCTCTTAGACCTCCAGCAAGCCCAAAGCCCCTTCCATGCATAAAACTGAACACTTAGATAGCCTTGTTCTGGCTCCTGGCTTTACTCTAGGCAGAGATCAGATCTAATAGCAGGGTTAAAAACACATCAGCAGGGTTAAAAACACATCGGCAGGGTGGGGGCGGCTTCTGCCTAAAGTTTTTCCCTTTACCATTTGCCAGAAAGAAATGTTTGGGGCTTTGTTTTAATGAACAAACACTTCCCATTATACCAATAGCACTTAATGGACGTATGAAAGGATGTACAGCTTCCTCTTTTATTTCTTTAAAAACTTTAAACCTCGAAACTTCAAATTCTGTTGCTCATGGATTGACTTTTAACATTTTATGTCCAGAATATCTTTTAATTACAGGGGAAACAAACACAAGGTTAAGTATCTCGTGTTTGAACTTCAGAAAAAAGTTTAAAAAAAGTTCAAGACGTAAAGTTGTATTTTTTAGAGAGTGAGAAACTGGAAGGTTTCTGTTTCACCAGGGCTGAGCCACAGGACAGTCCCCTTCCCCTGGACCCCCAGTGCTTCACCCAGCTCAGTTGCAGACCAGTCCTTGATCTCATGGAGCTGACAGTCCAGGGTGTGTTGGTGGTGGTGGGGTCAGTAACTAAGACACCTACTATTGTAGGTGTATAATAAAGGAGGTATAAACCCAGGCCTGTGTGACTTCAGGCAGATGGGAGCCTGTTTTTCAGTCAATAAACATGAAGGACCAACCTAGTAGGATCTGGCAGGGGTTGCCTCCCTTGTCCCTCACTCCCAGCCCAATGCCTGGCTCACAGTCGATGCTTTCCATACCTGTTGGATTCCATGGTGACTACAGAACCAGCCCTTATTTAGCAGATGAAAGACCTTTCTCATCCCAGGATGAAAGATCTCATTGTTTCATCCCAGGACAGCTGCCTCTGCATTAAATACCCGGACAGCCAAAGGCCCTGTAATCTGTCCAGGGCTGGGCCTGGAGCTGTTCCAGGATGGCCTTTTGGCCTGATCATGCTCAGGGACGAGGTGGTGAGGGGCAGGTTAGATGGGAGATCAGCACCTGCCTAGAGCTAATCTTGGGGTGTAGGACTGTGGGCCATTAAAAGACACCAGTGGGTCTGACTTTGTGGTCCTCCCTCTCTTGTCCATGAAGCCCGCAGAAGAAACTGTGTCAAAGACTTTGCTGAAATCCCTCAGCCTGTTCCTCAGCTGATAACAGATTTAGGACTGGAAGGGACCTCAGGGCCAGCCCTGAAATTTATGATAAGGAAGCTGAGGCCCAAACGTGTTAAGTGACTTGGTAAGGGTCTGAGGCGGGTTCCGGGGGACCTCAGGGTTATCTTGACTGCCATTTTGCAGAGGAGGAAGCAGAGGCAGATGGGGGTTAAGTGACCGGCCCTGGGCCTGTGGAAGGGGGAGCAAGCTCCACAGAGAGCTGCCTGGGGGCCCTGAGTCTTAGGAAGGTATGGATCAGCCCTTGGTCCTCTCTGCCTCAGGAACAGGAATGACACCAGCTGATGGTTTTGTACGGGCCCCCCAAGTCTTAGTGCAGACAAGATTTAGTAGCTTTAAAATATGGAAAACATACTTGATCTTGTTTCATAAACTCTCCAGCCAAAAGGGCCCTCAGAGGCACCAAGTGTGGACTAGATCTGGACAGTGTCCCCCCTGCGGTGTCACTGGCAAGAGGCCATCTGTCTGAAGACCCCTTTGAGAGAATGCCCACCCTCTCCTGAGGTGACCCCTTCCACCTGGGACAGCCAGGAACTCTAGGGACAAGTTCCCTGATGCTCAGGTCAGCTTCCCCTCTCTGCTGCCCCCCTCCCCCTCTTGAGGATCCCTCTGGGGCCAGACACAGCAGGTCTGGCCCCTCCTTCCTAGGGCTCTCAGGACCCCCTCAGATTTCTCCAGGCTAATCGTACCCCCTTTCTTTAACTGTACCTCATACAGGAGCATCCAGGCCCTTCCCTGCCCTGGCTGCCCTCCCACATAGTCTGAAGTTATCCACACTTTCCCAGAAGCAAGCACCATCCTCTGGATTTGGTCTGGCCAAGGCCAAGCCTGCTACAGGCCTCCCCATTAGTCCTTGCCCTCTACTCCCTTTTGGGGTTGCCTTTTTCTTTTAATCACACTACTCATTTGTATGGACCTTGGGGTCCCCTAACACCCCCCAATTTGTTTCATAACGGGTACCTCGCCCTGCCTCCCCATACTGTACTTATGAAATGGGTTAATTGTCCCCAAGGGTGAGAGTGTCTGCATCTCATGATTGTCATTTGTTAGAGTCCACCCAATGTCCTAGCTTGGCTGGGACTTTATGAACGCTTCCCCCTCCCCGTGTGCCCATGGTCACCTAGCTAGTCAGTGTGGGGACTGAAACACATTTCACCAGAGGTTGGAGTTAGGGCCCACTTCCTGTATTCTAGGGGGGATGGGGGGAAGGGGAGAGGAGCACTGGGGACAGAGAAGGGAGGGAGGGGTAGCACACAGTGGCTGGTGATGTCACTGTATTGAAGCCTGGTTTTCTTTGTGACGGTGGGTCTTGGGATATCCAGAAATAACGTTTTAGGATTTCTTTTAAAGGTCAAATGCGGTTTGCACGGGCACCTTCACTGGTCCTTTGTGCCCCATCGTGCACCTCGAGATGATTACCAACACCCTCATCTCCTGGGCCCTCAGCCCAGTTGCCATGTGCCCCAGACCTGCCCACTTTGCTTTGTGGAACCCATTAGCAGAGAAGAGTGAGAGGCTCCAGCTTCCACAGGCCCATGTGCACAAGGCTGTCCACCCCTGCCTTCCCACCCTGGTCCTTTCTCGTCCTCCGGAGAGGGAGGCCCTGCCTCACCTGCCTTTATACTGCCTTCTCTGGCTCTTGGCATGACAGCGTGTCCCGTGGGTGGCCTGCATCACCCTCCTTTTCTTGTAGCATGTGCCCTGGACACCTGTGGTCCCTGATGCCTCAGCACAGCCCTCCACACATCCCCTGTAGGAGACCTGGCCAGGCTTGAAGAGCCTTGACTGCACCAAGCACCAGGCTGACTGTGTCAGTGAGTCTCAGCTACCAGTCAGTGAATAAGCATTTATTAAGTGCCTACTGTGTGCTTGATGCTGTGCTAAGTGCTGGCTAAAGTCCCTGCCCTCGAGGAGCTTACAGTATAATGGGGGAGACAACGTGCAGTTATACAGGACTAATAGGAAATAATGCAGAGGGAAGGCCCTGCAATGAAGAGGGCCTGGGAGGGCTTCCTGGGGAAGGTGGGCTTGGAGTGGGGACTTACAGGAAGGAAGGAGTCAGAGAGGAGGAAAGACTGTCACCAGAGGAAAAAGTGGTACCCACGGCTAATGCTGAATGATGGAAAAGATGGGCCTCTGAGGCGGCCCTGCAGAGTGGGTGGCAGGCAGGCCACCCCTTCCCTCCCACATCCTTCACCAGCTGCCTGGAGATAGGACTGCAGTTCCTCCATTGCCCTTCCCTGGCCCCGGGAAGGGGGGGTAGGGGGGGACACCAGGCTCACCTGTACTTCTCTGCCTTGTTTTTCCTTAAAGCTCTCTCTCCCCACCTCCTGTTCTCCTACCCCCAGCTTCAGGCAGCTTTGGGGTCTGAGGCTGGCCTGCAGGAGTGGGGGTCTGGTCTTAAGGCTTCACCACAGCAGAAGGAACCTGGCCCACCAGCATCTTGGGCAGCCCTGCCACAGCCTGTATAACTGTGGTCCCATTCCTGCGCCTAAAGGTCTTGTCCATCTGGGATAGGATGTGTGTTGTGGGGGTGCAGGAAGGGCCCAGGGCCCTGACTGCTGGGGAAGCTGGGTCAGGTGGGCCCCATAGAGCAGGAGGCTTGCTGGGTTACTAGCCCTGGCCTAATGGAAATGGCAGGTTTAGGGCTAGAAAGCCCCTAGGGCCCTGTCCTCACCTAGAGTCAAAGGAACCTCAGAGAACAAGTCCAAGCCTCTCACATTACAGATGAGGACATGGAGGAGGAGGGGGGAGTCAGCTCAGAGTCACTAGGTAGGACTTGAACCTGGGATCTTTGGCTTAGGCCCAAGTGCTTTCTCCCCACTGCTGCCCCCATCACTCAGGTTTACACCACAGGATCCCCAGTGCCTGATGACAGCCAGCCTCACTTAGCATAGGGGAACACCCTCTCATCTCATTCTCCACAGAAGGGGAGGGATGGGTTCATCCCCAGATCATCTGCTTTCTCCCCAGTCTGGCTCCCTCCCTAGGTGAGCAGCAGGGAGGCAGGCAGCCAGGCCTGCTGCCAAGGGGAATGGCTGGGATGGGGACAAAGGGAGGAGGAGGCCTGGCTCAGCCCCTACTTCTGACCAAGCTGCAGCCCAGGCTTGGTCTCCTTTAAGAGAGGTTTGATGAGGCAAAAACAAAGCAGCTCACAAGCTTTAACTCACTCCTCTCACCTCAAGCAGCCGAGAGATGCAGCTTTGTTTGGGATGGTTTCAAGACCCTGGTGTGCTCCTGTCCCTCCTGCCCCATCAGTTCCTGTGCCCCAAAGCTGCTCTCCTTGCCTTATTGCAGGCCAGAAATGATCTCTCCAGTTCCACACAACCCCCATCAGGGTTAGACTGTGTAAGGGACTTGCCCAGGGTCACACAGTACATGGCAGTCTTTCTGGCTTTGGGCCAGCTGCTGTCCCACCCCCATGGTTCCTCTTCCTCTAAGCCATCTTGCCTCAAGACAAACAAGCCAACGGTGGTCTGGGCATATTGCCTACTTACCACAGGAAGGGCCAACTTGTTCTGATCTTACCCACTGTCCTTGGGCACCAGCAGGTTGGTAGTTTGGGTGGTTACATCCCTGCCTGCCTCCCATGAGAAAACTGACTGCACTCCAGCCCTTTGCCTCTGTCTGCCAGGAGCACTCCTGACTGACTGAGGGGAGTGGTCTGTCATGCCCTTTATTGCAAGGGGCAGCCCCAGGAGCTGGGCAGAAAGGGACTGAGGCAGGGACGTCTGGGAAAGCAGAGCTGACACACTTGAATTGTAAAGGATTTATTACAGAATTTTACAGAATCCCCCCTTTGGGGAAGATGAGGAAGGCCAGCACTGTGAGGAAGATTCCGATAGCCAGCCAGAGCCAGACTTGGTAGAAACTGTTCCCTGCAAGAAAAGGACAGCTTCATTTCTCACCTATCCCTGGACTCTGGCATCTCCGCTTAGCCTCATCCCAGGCTTGGAGCAATATTTAGGGCCTGCCCTGCCTCCCCACACACCCTCCACATTGGGGCACTGCCTGCCCTTCACAGCCTGTGGTCAGCTTCCCTGGCTTGGGGAGACTAGGCCCCTGGATCCCTGGGTGCCATTTCCTGGCTCCTGGTTAGGACCAGCCAGGAAGAAAGGAAGAATTCCACATACCAGGCCCCTAAGGACAGCTGATGAATTTCTTTCTTTAGGGAACAGAGTTGCTGGCTGCCCCTGCCCACCTGAGGCCCAACGGTAACTCCCCAACACCCACAGCAGGCTTTTGGGGGCGTGCTCACCCAGCCTTGTGGGTGCCCCCTTCTCCCCAGCAGGAAGCCCTTTAGGAGCCTTGAACATAATGGGACCGATGGCTATGTAACCTCGTTCAGAAAGCTTGTCTGAAGGGTCAAGCACAGGTTAGAGAGGTCAGAGCTCCCCATACAGAAAAAGCAAAGCTTTCCTCCTTATGATTCCTGGAAGGAGTTAAATTGTCCCCATTTCACAGGCCTCAGACTGAAGTTCCAATCTTGTGATTGGCACAGCCAGGATTGGAGGGCAGAGGGAGAAAGGACATGTTGCTGTAATGGAAATGCAAATTTAAAGATCTTCCCTGCCCCTAGCTTAAGTGCACCTGGAGCCTGTGGTGGGAGGCTTGTTTTTCAGGAAAGCCCACACCTTGATACTTTGTGATTGGGCAGTGGGTCAAGGAGGTTGTTACATTCTCTGAGCCAAGAGAAGGCTATATAAGCCCTGAGGAGAGGCTTTGCTTTGGGGCTCAGTTTGAGAAGTGTTGTGTGATTTGACCAGATGAGACTCTGGGAAGCTGTTGTTGAGAGCCCCCCGGCTTTGAAAACCCAGATGTTGATGCTTCCCTCTCTGGTAACTGTGATTTGGTATTGATGCATGTAATGTTGGGACAGTTTGGAAGCCTGTCTGTCTGATCTGTAAGTGCTGTAACTCTGAAGTTCGGGGTGCTGACCTTTTTCGCCTGAACTAGGTAATGTGCGTTTGTTTGATTAAAGTAAGCTTGTTAACCCATTTTGAGTTGCTTTCCTTTTGAAAAGCAGATCTAAGAACCTGTGTTGGCAGCTACCCTGGGGATATTGGGGTGCTTGCTGCTACAGTTGCTCAGGGAGGGAGGGGGCCTGAACCTTGATGTTATTGGTGTAGGACCCTCCCAGGATAGGGGGCTCTCTCTCCCAGTGTAGGTTGGCACCTTCTCTGCCACTGACAGTATCAGAGTTGTCTAGAGCTGGGTCAGAGAAAGGGCTTGAAAAGGCCAACTCCCTGTCCACTAGGCCACACTGCCCCTTAGGACTCCCAGGCTGCATATGAACCCTAGATGTTTCCCCAATGTGGTCACTCACCGACTTCCTCCTTTCCAGGAGGACTCTGGCCTCCATGCCCACAGTGGGCAGAAGCTACCTCAGGGCACACCAGGGTCAGGCAGTGTAGATACACCTGAAAAAAACACAAGTGCACAAGTAGCCTCAAGCCTGGACCTCAGAGGGAGGCAGGGGAGCCCCAGCAGGGTGGGGCCCATAGCCAAGCCTCCCTCTGAGGAGCCTGAGGCTCAGTGAGCTTACAGGCTGCAGGTGTCAGAGCCAGGCCCTGACTCCCAGCCTTGCCCCATCCTGCCCCATCCCACCCCATATCCCATCCCTTCCCTTGGACCCCAAGGTCTCCCCCTGCCCCCATTCCTGCTGCTCTGGTCCCACCTGGTCAGTCAGAAACCTTCCCACTGCCTAGAGTGCTGGACTTGAGAGTGGGGGAGCCCTGACTTAGGATTCCTGCCTCAGATCCAGACTAGCTGTGTGACCCTGGATTAGTCTTTGTGCCTCAGTTTCCACATCTGCAAAAGTGAGGAGAGGAACACACTGCCTCACAGGGTTTGGGTGAGAACCAAATATCATCTATAAAGTGCTTTGTAGACTAACCAGCATCCTCGGCAAGCGAGATTGGCATCTGAGGCCTCCTGTGATCTGGTCCCAGCAGCCCTACCTCCCAAGGCTCCCCAACAACAGGAATGAGGAGTTGGTGGGGGCTCCTCTCCTCCTGGCCATCCCCATTTGCTCCCCTTCCTCACTCCCAGCTCCTCTGAGAGGCTTGTCATCGCCTCAGGCTTTAACTGGTGAGAAGGGCTCCCCAGCCGGAGCCCCTCCTGGGCAGGGCTTGTGTGTCTTACACTGAACACCCCCGCTCTGGGGTGCCGTAGGTGCCCGATGCACACAGTATGCTCCCACTGTTTGCTTGCACCAGGTGCTGGGGACACTGATGCAGAGGTGGGTGGGTCAGAAGGAAAAAAGGGTAAGGATGGAATCCTCCTCCCAGGCAGATTTGCAAAACCTTCCCCTGTTATCTCATCTAAGATACACACAATCCTGGGAGGGAGTGACCCATGATCACATAGGTGTCTGAGGCAGGATTTGAACTCAGCCCCTGCTGCTCTGGCCCTCTCTGCACTGCGCCTCCCTTCTGGCTTCCCTGCCTGTCTACCTCAGAGTGGGCTGATCTGGCTCCCCTAAGCTGCCCCATCCTGAAGGGGGGAGCATGGTGCCAGGAGACACTGGGGGCTTTTGGGAGATGGGGCTGCCCTGAATTTGTTCCTTTGTGGAGGAAGCAGCCTGCACCGACCTGGCCTCTGCAAGGGAGGCTTTCTACATGGCCGGGCCCTGGCCTCACATGCCCTGGTGCCCAGTAGGCTCTCAAGCATGTGAGTGTCCTTCCCAGTGGCACCAGCCTAGAATCTTGGACCTTGGCCTTCCACAGGCCTGGGCTAGGGCCGAGCCTGCCACCCACCCCCCCCAGGGGCAGGCCTGGTGTGCCTCCCACCAGCCTCTTGACGAGACTGGGATTCCTGACACCTTTGTCCACGGGACAGAAGTCTGTGGCAATCTTTTTGTTCTTTTCTCAACATCTAGGAAAGGAAGCAGATGAATTAATGGGATGTGTGCCCCAGACATACCGGAGCTCCACCCGCCTCGTCCCTCTTGTCTTGTAAGGCAGACAGTTCCCCTGGCCTGGCAGGGCCCACGGTAGGAGAAGCTGGAACCAGATTCAGGTTTGACATCAGCCAAAACCTCCCCACGGGAGGGGCTTTCCCAGTGTGGAACGGCTGCCCAAAGAGGGCATGAACTTCCCTTCTCCACCCAGGTTCATGGAGAGCCTACGTTATCACCCTCTTGGCCACACGGAACAAGGGCATTTTCTTTAAGATGACTTGGACTGTTTGGCCTCCAAGCCCCCTCCAGCTCTGAGGCTGAGAGTCTGTCAACAATTAGGAGAAACAGGGAGGGTAGAGACTAATCCCATCTTGTAAGCCAGGAAACCTGTGTAGGCACAGGCCTTGAAGCTCCTGCAGCTTAAATAGAGATGGGCAGGAGGACACCCTGCCTGCTCCCATTCCTGTGTAGGAGGGCAGCTGGTGCCTGTGCAGATGCCGTTAGAATCTGTGAGTGGGTCTGCAGCTGCTGGCTGGGGATGGGCAGCCATTAAGAGCCCCCCACCCAGGCCTCACCTGGGCCCTACGGGAGAGAGGGAAGGAGGGCTGCCAGCTCCGGGACCAGAACAGAGGAACAAGAAGATGGCCCTCCTCCCCGTCACCCACCTCGCAAGTGAGCCTGCAGCATCATTGTCCCATCACCATAGGGGAGAAGGGGCCTGTCCCGAGCCCGGCTCCCCAGTCTCACCCCCTGGGTCAGCATCTCCTCCTCCTGGTAGGAGCAGCGCAGCGTTAACCTGGGACAGGAAGGGAGAGACCTCTGGGGTCACTCGTGCACTGCGCTGGTCTCCCTGCATCCAGGGCCCCTGGAGGGGGACTATGAGCCAGGCTGGTGTTGGCCCCAGGCTCCTCTCCACAAAGTCCAGCAGTCCGGGCATTTAGCACTTGTCTCCACCCTCTGGGACTTTATACATCCCGGAGACATGATTGTAGACCACAGGAGCCGGCGGGCTTGGTGGCAGAACCTTCCCCTCTACCTCAATCATGCCATCCATGATCTTTGCCTTTTGCCTTAATTATGCCAGTCCCGGGCTAAGCTAGAGAAGACACCAGGGTGAGAAAAGGGGGGCCAGGGGACACGGGACAGGAGCTCCGGCCTCTCAGTGACGTGATGGGGCACAGCCATCAGAGGGCACATTTGTATTGTACTTGAAGGGTCTGCGAAGTGCTAACAACGCACTTAGGAAAGAGAACATAACATCTGTAATATCCCCATTTTGCATATGGGGAAATGGGCTGAAAGGTTAAAAGCAGCCTGCCCAGAGTCACACAGCTGGTGTGTGTCTGGGGCAGGATTGGAGCTCAGGTCTTCCTGATGGCCAGCCCAAGGCTCTGTCCACTGAGGGGCCTTAGCAGGGAAGCTCTCAGGATTGCTGACCCCCCCACCCAAGTGGGAGAGAACCCCCCCCCCCCACTATAATTTCATTAGTATAAAGAGACCCTTGTGTGAAGACTCCATCTCCCAGAATAGTTCTGCTAATCTTAGATCTTCCAGACCACTAAGACGTGCCCAGGGCACTGAAGATGGTGACCTGCCCACGGTCACCCAGCAAGCGAGGGGTAGAACTTGGGTCCTAAGAGCACAGGTCCCCTCAGTGCCCTGGCTGGGATCCTCAGTCTCCTGCTCTGCAGAGGGCCATGAAGTACTCAAACTGGAAAGAAGCTGGGAAGTCCAGCAGTGACTTGAGAGCCGACTTCACCCAAGCCCCAAAGGCCTCTTCTCCAAACTGTGTCTCAGAGGACAATGAAAATGGCAGCAGATGGTCCTCTTGAGGATGACCCCAACGGGTCCCAGACACAAGGACCTGGAAGCAGACCAGCTCTGCCACAAGCATCTCTTTGGTGCTCAGAGGGAGGCCCCAAACTGACCCGCAAGGGCTTGGGCTTACCTGTACTCTGGATCTCTGGTAATGGTGGGCACTCCTCTCAGAGGCAGGGCCTCTCTCTCATAGATGATCTCATTTTCATAGACAAGACGGCCGTCTTCATTCTGAATGAGCAGTCAGTTTAGGATGAGACCCAGATTGGGAGAACCCTTAGGGACATCAAACCTAATCCCATGGAGATCTGGGGAAATGAAAGCCCAGAGGGCCAAACCAGTTCCAGATCCAGATCCAGGCCCAATTCCATTTCGAGGCTATTGCACTATACCAGCATTAACTCAGTCAAAATGGAAGGGGCAGAAGGTGAGAAAGATGGCAGAATGGTCAGCCTTACCCTCACAGAGGTCCCACAGTTGGTGATATGAAACCAGAAGAAGGACCGGTTCTGGCTAGATTCTCTGGGCTTATAAGTGCGGTCTTTGAGTGTGGCCTTGCCCATGTCAATGGAAGGATCAGTCCCCATGAGGGCAGATGCAGCTATGGTCCCATTGGGGAAGCACACTAATGAAAAGATAAAAAGAATTATCCCCATCACATCCTGGGTCCCTGGATGGGTTAACATGCTTATATGTGGGGGGGGGGGGGGGCTGTGTACCAGGACTGGTTTTAATTCACGTTCCCTCTTGTGATGGAGCTGGCATCCCTACTCCAACCTCTGCCCACCCAGACCTTCCTTGTATTTACGATTTTGACCCGGGTGTATAAACAGGGATGGTAGCTGCAAAACTAATTGGGAAGGGTCTTGATGACCCAGGGCTTCACTTGAGGGTTGAAGCCAAGACTAAATCGGTTCATGGTCTTTTACCATGTAGCCCTCAGTCTATGGAGGCAAGCTCTCTTAGAGTTGGTCAGGCTAGCAGTGATCTAGCTACAGAAGAGGCCGGCTTACTGCCCAGTGTTGGATGGAAAATGGAGCGAATTTAGAGGTGACAGAACTGAGGTGGTGCTGACTGTGGGTCTTGAAGGGTGGAGAAGCAGGCAAAAAGCAGGGACCCGAAGTGGTCACCTGCCCAGGGAACTTGAGGGGACCAATCTCGTCTGGTGCTTGGAACAGAAAGCAGGCCAGGCCCAAATCTTGCCTTCTTACCAACGAAGTCTGAAGATACTTGGTAGTCACAGAGGACTGAGAAGGTCTCCAAGGTCTCCAATGTGTCTGCTTTCTTCAGTGTGACATCGAGCCTCGCCTGGACATTCTGGAGGCTGATATCCTGAAAGCCCCAGAGAAGGGGGTCATTGTCAACTCTTTGTGGGGACAGCCAAGGGCAGGTGTGCTTACCTGGCCCTGTGTCTGCTTAGCTGAGGACTATGGGTAGCAGAGGCAGCATTCAGTCCCCCTGAGCTCTGAGGCCCAGGGATGTTGGACTCATTGGTGCCTCCCCACCCATTCCATACTAGAAGGAGAAGTCCCTCTACAACATCTGACAAGTTGACATCCAGCCATCACTGGAGGACTCACAGGGCCAGGAAGCTCACTACTGTCCAAGACTGCTGGCTCTCTCAATCTTTACACCTTGATTTTCCTTCCTGCGTCTTCTACCCATTTTTCCTAGTTCTTCTTTCTGGGGCCAGTCTCTTCACATTTAAAGGCTGCATCCAACCTTTAAATGTGGTCTGACCAGGGTAGACAAGACGTGGGCCTGACACCCCCTTCTGGGGCCCTCCAGTGCAGCCCAGAACCAGATTTACTTTCTCAGAGCTTGGTGCCCACTAACCTTGAGACGTTTTCCAGACCAGCTCTTTCTGGTCTTACATGTGCCACGCTGTATGGAAGAAGCAAAGGTTTGGAATTCCAAGTGTATGGCTCAGTGGGCCTAATGCAGTTTTGCCTTTCTTGACTTGTTCTGATGTTCTAGCTAGTCAAGAATTTCCTTTTCCCTTCCTTTTAAAATAAAGGTCAGTGTTTCATAGCTAGCCCTTCAAGCTTTGAGTCACCTGCAGAGTTATTCAGCATGCCATTCTGAGCTTTTTTCCAAGTCACTGAGAAAAATAGGAAATGACACAGAACTCTGGGGGTTAGAGACCTTCCAACTTGGCAAACCATTAGCTGTGACCTTCTGGGTCTGGCCATTCAGTCAATTCCAAATAATGCTTCAATGTACTCTCCCTTAGCTCACATCTTTCTATCCCATTCAAAAGATTTTAATCATGTTTAGCTAGAAATTAGGCAAATGTATTAACATTCTGTGACTCTCATCTGGAGAAAGAAAGAAGGGAAAGAAAGAGGAGGGAAAAGGGGGGAAAGAGGGAGAAAGAAATAAAGGGAGAAAGTAAGGAAGTGTCTTGGAATGACCCGTTTTTGTTAAAAGATTCTGTCACCATGACCATCATCCCCTTTTCCACTTCTCCATTGGTGCCCTATGCTGGCATCATATCATGCTGCCCATGTGTGCCTTTGGGATCTCTGTACCTCCTAGATAGGCAGGCCCCCACAAGGGTACCGGACACCCCACTAAAGTGCCGTGCTTTAATCGGCATAGGGTCCATGAGTTCAGACCCTCCTTCTCCCATGCTGTTACTACTCTTATCAAAGCTATTGCTGAGACCCGCAGATTTCACCCTGGCCACATGTTTTGGATGTGCCCCCTTCCCTGGTGCAGCCCTCATCCCCTCACCCCTGGCCTATGGCAGCAGCTGCTGAGAGTCTGCCTGCTGGGGTCTCCCCAGATTGGGCATAATCTGCCCACACTTGGGGCCCCGTTGCCCCCAGGATCACACACAGAGTGCTCTGTTCACAGCCTGCCTCCCCTGCACTTTCCTGTCTTCTCATCTTACTCCCCAGCATGTTATCTTTGACCCGTCGACACCCACCTCCTCTGACCATGGGAGAGAGCTCCCTGAAGGGCTTCCCTCACAAGCCAGGAGGATTACATGAGACCCATCTTTCCTTTTCTGGGTCTCAGTCACGCCTTCTGGGAAGTGCCAATCTAGAAGTGTCCACATGGCCCAAGGTTCTTTCTGGCTTCAAGGCAGATGCTGCTGCTGCTCTTTTTTTTTTTTGGCTTTTTGGAGGGCAGTTGGGTTAAGTGACTTGCCCAAGGTCACACTGCTAGTAAGTGTTAAGGGTCTGAGGCTGGATTTGAACTCAGGTCCTCCTGACTCCAGGGCCGGTGCTCTATTCACTGTAAAACATTCTGCGGACTTCCAAACACTCCACAAACACTCACCTCCTCCATGACCTCTCTTACCCAGGGCCATCTAAAACATGCTGTTCATTGCTACAACCTCCGAGACCCTAGGTCACTCCCATAACCAGAGGTATTCATCCAGGAAGGGGTGGGGGGAGATCCAGGAGGTACCCTTGTCTTCTAAAGCAGGTAATCCTCCAGATGGGGGCTCATAACATGGACTCCCAAGCACCCATTGGCATTTGGCACAGGATTAGTGCCCCAGGGTTTCTTAACCAGCTTATCTGGCCTGTAACACACCTACCTCATATGCCAGCCCCTTAGAGAAGAGGGCCACCTTCAGTGGCAGGTGTGTGGCATTGGTGGTCAGGAGATAGCCCTTGGGCAGGGTCAAGGTGGGGCTCAGACGCTGGTGGCCAATGTAGAGATGCCAGTACAGTTGCAGTCCAGCCATGGGGATGGCAAGGGCCATATTTTCCCCATCACAGGTGCCAGTAGCTCGGGGAAGCTCTGGGAGAAGGCAGAGCAGTTAAGACCCCTCAACACTCCCACTAAAATGGGGCTAGTCATGTGGAATGGTGTTGGGCCTGCTCTGGAAGCCAATACAGCTTGTGCCCAGACAAGCTCCCATTTGCACAATGCATAAGCACTCTTGTTCCTTCCCTCCAGCCCTGCTAGGTAAGAAGGTAGAGAGAATATTTTGCAACAGATGAGGAAAACTAGGACCTGGGAAGGTAGAATGAGTTCTCCTTCCCAAGGCTGCCATGAGGAGGCCTGGGTTCAAAGCCCAAAGGTGATCAGTTCTAGGCACTGTGCCTGGAGGAATGGATGGAGATTTGGTCATGCCCACTGGGGGCCGTTGGTGCTGGCAGTGGCACAAGCTGAGGTTAGAGCTTGTGTTTCCCAAGCTGCCCAGGGCTCCCATACAAGCCTCATTCTCTGGAGGCCCACACCGTGCTCTGTGCAGACGCTTACCAACGTCCTCAAGGGTGTGTTCCAGCTCCGTGGCCTGATGGAGCAGCTTCTTCTGAGGACCCACACTCAAGCTGAAGTTTAGCAGGAGGGTATACTTGGTTTCATTTCTATTTACATACTGGAAGTCACAAAGAAAGAACTTTTGGGACTGATGTTCATGAATCAGGACCAGCTAAGAAAAATGCCACATTTCTTGGGTGTTTACAGCCTGGGGATCAGCAGAAAGATGGCAGCAAGACAGCGCACTGGATAGAGTCAGAAAGATCCGAGTTCAAATTTGTCCTCAGACTCTTAGTAGCTGTGTGACCTTGGCCAAGTCACTGGGCTTAGTAGCGGTGTGACCCTGGGCAGTTTGCCTCAATTTCCTCATCTGTAAAATGCGGACGCCTCACAGGCTCACATGAGTTCCCTTTCAGACAGGCTTGGTTAGGCCATGCAGTGACGCTCTAGAAGTGGTTAGTGGGGATCAGAGCCAGCTACAGAGCCATTCAGGTCCTTCCCACCAACACCAGGAGACGGGTGCCTTCCTTCTCATGAAGGATTTCAGGAGGAAGTTTGTTGGGGAGCCCAGCTTAGGGGAACCAGTCGGCCAGAATCTCGCCATGCCTGTGGCCAAGGCCCCACGTGTCAAATGAGGTGGCTGGGCCATCTCGTGTAGCCCACACAGCGTGGCTTTTTTTTTATCATAGCTGGCCCATCTTAGGCGCTTTAGTGGGGGTGACCGCTATTTTTTGTTTTAGCCATCAGTCACTGACTTAATGCTTATCGATTCCCTATCTTTCAAGGGGGTGGGGTTGACCCAGTAGGTAGTCACTGGGCAGCAGACTCCTCCTGCCTGGGAAACCTTCCTGGATCCTGCCAAAGCTCCCTGGGCTTGGAGGCCACCTCTCCCACCCCTTCTCATCGAGAAGCAGCTTTTAGGGATTCCTCAGGGACTGGACCTGCTCACCTCTTTCAGCACATTTGGGTCATCAAAAGGCACTTCCAGCAAAAATCCTTTGGTTCCATCAGGGAGAGGGGTCTCTGACATGTAGTGTGGATGCTCCAAGTCAGCGACGGGGTAGGACACACAGCCAATCACTACTGCCACCAACTGGTCTTGTGGTAGGATGGAGCCCAGGAAGACCTTGAAGCGTCTGGTCTCTGGGATGGTGGCTGTTGGGAAGGTTCAAGTCAGCTGAAAAACAAGACAAGAGGAAGCAGGAAGGGAGAAGCTCTGAGTCCCCTGACTGAGTCCAAGCCTCTAGAAGCTACCGCCTTTGCAGGCTCTATGATCTCCTTCCCAAGCTCAGCTCATGCTGAGGTCTAGAATTTCCATAGCTCTAGGATGGACTGGCCCCTAACCAAGGCTAGAAGCCGCTTCATAGGGATTATGCAGAGTCTGAAGAATTCTAGGTTGGCTCTCCTTGTCCAGCTGGCAGGGCTGGGAGCTAGGAGACTGGCAGCTCGCTGTGGGCTCTGGCCTTATAGAGGGCTGTGAGCACAGATGGGAGGGGACCCTCTGCTTCTCTCCTTTACCTCTGTCCTAGTTACTATGTAGAGGTCAATGTCCTCAGCAGGATCTGACCACTTTTTTGGGACCCCAGGGCCAACTGTGATGACTTGCACACAGTAGGATTTTTAAGTGCTTATGGCATCCTTTTTTTTTGGTTGTTCAGTCATTTCTCAATCACGTCCGATTTTCCATGACCCCATTTGGGATTTTCTTAGCAAAGACACTGGAATGGTTTGCCATTTACTTCTCCAGCTCATTTTATAGATGAGGAAACTGAGGCAAACATGGTGAAGTGACTGGCCCAGGGTCACACAGCTAGTGTCTGAGGCTGAATCTGAACCCAACAAACTGCCTCTGAGCCCGTGCTCTCTGGCGCCCACTAGCTTCCCTCTTCTTTTAGGGGCTAGCTTATTCAGTCTGGAGGCCTGTGCCTTTTTCCCAGCTGACCTCTAGGACCAGGACATCCCAGGCCCTCATGACCATCATGGGCCGGGAGGAAACCTCCCTCCCTTCCTGGGGGCCGCAATGTCCCCTGGTATGACATGCCCTGAACCCACCTTCAGCCTTTCTGAGCCAGGGCTAAACACTGGCCAGGACCTTGCTTGCCAACAGGGTCAAGGGCTTCGAGGGCAGAAACTGGGTCTCGTTTATGAGAGGTCTGATGGAAAGAACTCGGAGCCTGGCCTGTGCTGTCCAGTGCCCTCAGCTTGCAGGGCCCTGGGCTTCTAGAGAGCAGTAACAGGCCTGGAACTTGTTAGTAGGTTACAGGGACAAGGCTTGGGCCCCATGTTGTCACCACAGAGGACTGCAGGGAGCTATCTCCCTGCCTGGGACCTGAGACCAGCTCTCCTGGGGGGCCTGAGGACTCTGGACCTCCACTTACTGTCAGTGACCACAAGGGTCTGGGCCATGAAGGGGGTGGTGATGGGTTTGATCAGGAGAAGCTTGGTCAGGTGCCAGTCGCTGTCTGTCCACGCATGTTCCAAGAGCACGTTGATGCTGTAGGTGGTCCCGTAGCGGCCACGACGGACATAGCTCTAGGAGGGAGCAGAACCAGTGAGTGGGAGAGAGCTGTGCTGGGGACCCTGGCAGGCTCAAGCCCCCTGACACCTGGGAATGGCATCTATGCTGGTGGCTTTCTTCTGATAGGTGATAGTAAGTTTGGCGCCTGCTCCACCAAGCGAAAGCTTAGACTCCTTCCTTGGCATTCAGGGCTATTGCCTGGCTCAGACGGCTGCATCATGCCCTTTCTCGTTCTATCTCTACCCACGGTCCCTTCAGCCACCTCGCTACTCCAGTCACAGGGGCCCCTGCGCATGACCCAGCCCCTCGTCGTCCTGAGCTCCCAGCAGTGGGCTTGGGTGACACTTGCCCCCTCACCCTTATAGTGATATAAGCTTGCTTCCCCCAGCCCGGGTTCCCATGAGTAGCTGCCCAGGGTCTAAAGTAGTGCTTTAGGGCATCAGGAGGGGACCGGGGCGGGGGCGAGCCCCATTGGGGTGACCGCTAGCAGACAGACCAAAGGTCTAGTGCAACTAAGACTGAGTCATCAGTCCTGCAGTGAGAGGCTCTGATTATGCAGACACTGGATCCAAATGAGGGGTGGGGAGGGAGAAGACTCCTTTCTATTCCTTTTTCTGTCCTCGCCACAGAAGCTTTGGGTGCTTGTCTCTCATCTTCCCCCCTGCCCTCTGCCTACCCCCAGATTGCCAGTAGAGGAAAGCCCTACCCATCCATGGACATCCATGCAAAGGTATATAGATTCATGCTCTGTGGTGGGCTGGATCTCCTGAAGAATCGAGTGCCCAAGTCCATGCTGTGCCAGCTCCGGAGGGGAGGGACAGTCACTTCCCTTCCCATTCCCCAAACCTCTGGCCTTTTGTGCCCAGAGTGGGCTTGGACCCATGTTGTCCTGGGACTCATCCCTATTCTGGGGATGGGGCTCATTAGAACCTGATCTTGTGGGTCAACATTCCAACGTGGAACCCTGCTTCTGCTGTGGCCAGCTTAAAACATTTAACCTTAGCTCCCTCATCTGTGAAATGGGGTTAAGAAAATGTGGGCACTATCTTCCTCAGAGCTAGAATACAAGGGTCCAGGCAAGCCACTGAGAAAGCCTCCTACACACCCAGCATTTGGTGGGAGGTACCCAGAGGTCTCATCAGCCCAGCTCAACATTCTGTGTTGTTGTCCCAAGGTTTCAGTCCTGTCCGACTCTTCAGGAGCCTGTTTGGGGTTTTTTGGCAAAGATACTGGAATGGTTTGCCATTTCCTTCTCCAGCTCATTTTATAGAGGAGGAAATGGAGGCTAACAGGTAAGTTGTACGGGGTCACACAGGTAAGTATCTGGGGCTGGATTTGATACTGGAGGGGTTTGCCATTTCCTTCTCCATCTTATTTTACAGATGAGGAAACTGAAGCAAATAGGGTTAAGTGACTCTCAGGGTCACACAGCTAGAGTCTGAGACCAGATTTGAACTCAGGTGGGCCTTCCAGACTCCAGGCCCAGCACTCTATGCACCTAGCTGCGGTGACATGCTTTATAGGGGAAGCCAAAGGCACCTTTAACACAACTTAGGTTTTAAGGGAGCCAAAGCAGACTGAGCTCAGGAAGGCTATACCTAGAACAGGTAGGAAAGTCTTCCCAGCAGGAGCTCTGCTCCCCCCCTGCCCCCCACCTCTGCCGCCCTCCTTTGCAGGTCTTAATGGACATCGCTGCAAGGAAGGCCTGAATCTGGCTTCCATGCCCAGCTGCTGACCCCCACTGCCTCTGCTGGATACTCACCTGTGACCACCCCCCTCTGGCACCCACAGGGATGGTCACTTCAATGTGGGTCATGTTAGAGCAGAGCCCATAGCCATAGGGTGGTGGGTCAGCTACTCTTTGGCCATCAACCCCTAAGGAGATGTTTTCTGACCTGAAGGCACTTGGCTGAAGGGTCAGCGAGGGGAGCATGCTTGGGATGACCCAGGTGATGCTGCTGGGGGTGAAGCTCAGGCCACCTGAAGATCAGAAAAGACATGTCTCACATCAGAGCAGGGAGAAGGTCTGGGGCCAGTGGTCCCACCCCTCTGGCCCACCAGGATCTCCTCAGTTGTTAGGTAGGGATAAGAGCTCTCTCCCTCCTGGGCTGAGATCTGGGGTGCTGAGGATAGCCCCCAAACTCCTACCACCCTCTGGATCCACTTGATGTCTTCTGCTCAAGGAGCCAGGACATTCAAGGAACCAGGAGCTCTAGATTACTCCTTTCTCTAGTCAGTGTCAGTTAACCAGAATCCAGGCCCAGAGAAGACTCAGACCATTGGCCATCTGTATGCTGCTGAGAATCCCCTGGGCAACGTCCCTAACAAACAGCCTTCATCACTGACCCTTCCTAGAGCTGGTTACTGTACCTGGCATAGCCTTCTGGGAAGGCAGGCCTGAGAATTTTGATAGCACTTTAAGGTTAAACTGCAACATGCTTATGAGATGAATGCTGTCATTCTCCCTATCGTATAGATGAAGAAACTGAGGCAAACAGGGTTGACATTTCCTAGGAGGTGGGAGCCTGCCCTGCCTTTTCTCTCACTTCAGGGACTGGGCTCAAGGCTGGGCACTTGCCAACAGGACAGGAGACAGTTATGTCGATCAGAAGCAGCAGCCATCTCCGCTTGTACAAGGCTGTGGAGTGGACCGTGGTGACAGACACGCCTTCTACCTGCTCGAGGAGCAGAGGGGTAGAGTCAGGGGGAGAGCCCATGGAGATGTCCCACCGGGTCTGATGGGCCAGGGGGCTGGGCTCACCACAGTTGTCTCCGACTCAATGGTGGAATATGACAATCGCAGGAAAACCCTGGCACCGGTGTTGCTGAAGCCGTAGCCCAGCTTGGACATGCTACTCACGGCCATGATCTTTCTGCCCGTGGGCAGGTCAAACACCACCTGCCATGTTTCATAGGAAGTTTCCTGGGCCTGCCAAAGGGAGTGAGGCGAGAGCTTCAGTCCTTCATCCTGGACTGGACTCTTGGGCAGCTGCAGAATGAGGGGGCTTTGTGAAGAGAGGCTCTGTACAAGATGATAAAGGGCAGTAGGAAATGACTGTGACTGCTCTTCCCCTCTGCCCCCAAAGACCCAAACAAACCCAAACCACCTTCTACTTGACCTAGAAATAGTTCTTGTCCAATGAGGCAAAGCCCTCTAGAAGGGAAGCTCCCTGAGGGTAAAAAGGGTTTCGTTTGTCCTCTTATGGCCAGCCTCTCTTGGGCACTTGTTGACTGAGGGTCTTGGAATTGGGCTTGAGCGGTGCCACCTCCTGGTGAATTAAGTTATGACAAGCTAGCTGCACTACGGATTCTCGCCACACAGGCCAAAGAAGGGAAGACTGAATTCTAACAGCTGTACACACAACCAGAGTTTAAGCACACAGTCCTCATGGTCTGGGAGGCTCGAGAGAGCACTTTGAGCCACAAGAGAGCTACAAGGAAGGTGGTACAGTGAACAGAGGACTGGCCCTAAAGTCAGAAGGACTCGAGTTCAAACCAGGCCTCAAACTGGACACTTAACTAGCTGTGTGACCTTGGGCCAAGTCACTTAACCCCAATTGCCCTGCCTTCCTCTTTCCACTAAAAAAACCAAAACAAAACAAAAAAGAAAGATGGGGTACATGGAGCGTGCAGTGGGGAGACCAGAGTTTGAATTTGGCCTCAGGCACTTATTAACCGTGTGACCCCCCTCCCAAGCTCCTTCCCTGTTCATCCCTAGTTTCAGCATCTGTTAAAAAAAGAAAAAAGTGGGGCGGAGTGGGAATAAGAACAATGCCTCATAAGCTTTCTGTGGAGATCAGAGAGAGAAAATGTGTCCTTTGCATGTTATTGTACTGTTGAAATAACATACAATATTGCATCTATTACACAAAAATATTACACAATATTGCATCTATTACACATCTGCAAACCTTGGAGTCCCCAGAAATGCTGCCCTTTATCATCTTGTACAGAGGATCAGAAGCTCTGGGGCCCGTGGGGGTCTTGTGGGGGGAACGTGGCGGGGGGAGGGTCAGAAGGGTGTACTGAGAAAGTTCTCTGCTTCCTACCCCAGGCAGCTTGTCAGTCCACTGCCACGAGACCCACTGCTCTGGGACTCTGGCTTCAGAAACTGCGGGTATGTCAATCTTCACCGAGACCTGCCAAGAAACCTGGTTATTGTCCCCCGGGACAGGTGATCTTGAAGGCTAGGCTTGGGAGGTGGGCTCTGGGGCCGAGGCCGCTCTAGTGGCCTTTCCTAGTCAGGACCCTGGATAGACAGGGTCCTTGTTCTGAGCCTCTCCAGCAGAAGCTGGCCCAAGTGAAACATAGGGGTGCTGCTCTGCCCAAGGACAGCGCCAGGGTGGCATAGTGCCAGAGTGCTGCGCTGGAGCACAGGGAGGACTGGGCTTGACTCTTGTCTCTGACTCACTGTCCAGGTCCACCTAGCCAGGACTACTTCTCGGCCTTTGTTTCTTCATCTGTAGAATGGTTCTACTAGGCTTGTGCTGTCTACCTTGTGGGACCATAGATAATTGACCAGGGTCCTTTTAAAGGAGTTTGTAGACCACAGAGCAGGTGGGGCAGATTATTCAGTCCCACTGCCCCACACCAGGGCCAAGTCTGTTGTTTCTCCCTGCCCTCCCCCCCAACATCCTTTCTATCTCTTTCCCCATAACCCCTCCACTTCCCCATTACTATATCATCCAGACATCCTTGGCCAGGGCAGCGGGAGGCCAACTTGGCCTCCAAGGGGACAGTGGCTGGACCACTGGGATCTGAAAGGAAAGCTGTGCTTTGTGTGGGCCCTCCAAAGTCCTGCTCCCTGCCATGCTGCACCACTGAGGTGGGTGCTGGGGCTGGGACTTTGGGGAGAGCCATGTTTTCGTAACAGTCCCATGATCTTTTAAAGCTAAGTTTTACAACTTTCTACACCAGCCTCCCCGAAAGGAGAGGCATTTGGGCACTGCAGATTTGATCCCAGGTGCTCACTTAGAAAGGGGCCACTGTCATCCTTGGGGAAGACTCCCTGACCAGCCTGAAGGAAGCATCTGGCTCTGGCCCCTTACACTGTGCCCTTTAGAGAGAGTGTACGATCCACCTAAGTTTTCCCCTTGGGTCCTTCATGGTCTAAGAATACTCTTCAGCAGCCTCAGAGACAGGCCTTAGGTCGACCTAAGGAAGGGTTCTCTAACCCTTAGGGAAATCCCATGGTGGCATGGGCTGCTTTGAAAAGTGGAGAGGGGTATAATATTCTTTGTGCCTCCTATCTGAGGTCCACAAGCAGAGGCCAGGGCTGGGCCCTGGGGAAGATACATAAGGAGATAAGGCCCTGCTCTTCTCTTAGGAAGCTCCTGGTTCAGTCTGGAGTAAGACACAAACCTATACTGCCTTCCTGCCTCTACCAGGAGGATATCTTGGGGCAAGCACAGCTGAGGGGGGAAGGTCACAGCCTACAGGGAAGAGAGAAATCAGGGAAGGCATCCTGGAGGAGTAGGGGAGAGGGGGCCATTCAGGCCCAGGGATTGGGAGGTGCCTAAGGCCAGGTTGAAGGCATGGGTGCCTTCCCTCTTACCCACCTGGGGGGAGCGGGAGAGGCTGCTGGGGGCTCCCCTCCAAGCCTGGCCATGGCAGCAACAACAGCAGGGGAGATGGCAAGGGTGAGATGCTGTAAGAGAAAAACAGACCTGGGTTGGGAGTGGTGGGGGGAGGAAGGGAGGAGAGGACCAAGGGTCCAGCAGGCCCCACAGCTGCTGCCTCACCTGGGGAGCATGGCACCTGGGGGCATCCGGGGAGCTCTGGAACAGCACAGGAACTCCACATTCACTGAGCCTGGCTTTTTAAGGCTTCCAGCAAGAGGACGTCCTCAGGGGGCCATTGGAAACAGCTGGGGTGCAACCACGCCCAGCTCAGTGTAGTGGAGCCCCGGAGCTGAGAGCCCTCACCTGTGGGATATGCTCCATGGAGGAGTGAGAGGGGCTGTGCCTTGCTGCCCCATTGTACACCCCCATTTCCCATCTCCCCCCACAGACTCCCACTCCTTCTTTCCTACCACTTCTGTCCTGGAGGAGGTGGGGAGTGGTGCTGGATGTCCCGGGGCCCACTCCTCATCGCCCTCTGGCTTTTTCCTCGCCCAGCCTGCTGATTCAGGGGGCCACTCTGACCCCACTGGACTGCTTTGAGATTGGGGAGAGCAGCTGGGCCTGGGCGAGAGCATTTCGAGCAGCTGCAGCCTAGGGCTAAGGGGCGGCAGAGCGTCACTGAGTGGGGAGCGTTCTTCATTTCTCTTTGGCTTGAGGGCTTTCTCCAAGTGGGCCTGTTGGGAAGCTCCCTCGGGCTGTAAGCAGAGGCTGGCATCCCTGGCTTTAGGACCAGGTCTGTAAGTACAAGAGGGAGGGATAAGGGGTCATCCGGCTTTTGTCCTTGTAGCCCAGGCATCAACACATTGCAGAGACTTAAAAGTCCTTGAACTGAATTGTGGAGTTGAGCCCCAGGCCCATGCCAGCTCTGATCTCTCCTCTTCTCTGTTCTGAGGTCCCCCTCCCAGTTCTCATGTCCTCCTTTGTGCTCCAGGGTCCCTTCCAGGAGGACGTTCTCTTCTCCATGTTCTAAGGACCCTCCTGGCTTTGGCATTCCCTGTTCTCTGCTTTCGGGGCTCTTCCAGCTCTGACATTCCATGATTCCATCATTCTATTAATGGGGAATTTCTGAAAACTTGTTTGCGTTCAATCTAAACAATCAGGCTTATTTGTACTTTTGTGAAAATGAGAACCATCTGTGCCGTTGATATGAACTGTTTGTCTCTGCAGCGAGCTGGCTGGATCCCCTAGGAGGCACGAGTGGGGTCTCTCTGGTCCTGAGTCCGAATGTCTGGCCTTGGCTAGCACCTGCAGCCACTGCCTTCTGTCTGGGCCCCTTCTGGCAGCCCCTGAGTGTTGAGATCTGGGGGAGGCCTAGGGAGAGAACAAGCTGCAGTCACTGAGACGGGTGGCTCTTGGGGTCTGTCCCAAGCAGTGCCCACCAAAGTGATGGGATTTCCAGCAGAGGCCCTGCACCCCCCTGGGCTGGCCTGGCCCCCCAGGCCCCCTGGGGCTGGCATGGAGACCTCCCAGCCTCTGCCCTTGCCACTTCATTTGCTGTTTCACGGAAGGCTGGCAAACAGCAGCAGGGAAACCTCTGTGCCCTCTGGGTGAAAAGGTTCCCTTCTTCTTGTGCTCAAGGTTGGGGGGGAGGAAGGGTAATGGTGGCTTCCGGGCATCTGGGAGCCAGGGTTTCTGAATTTTGATACTGAGGTTGGGGAGCGGAGGATGGGCTGGGTCTCCATCTATCTTGGGACTAGAATCATTGTGGAACTGTCACATCTGAGACTGGCGAGGCCTTAGAATGATGCCATCCAGCACTTTCACCTCACAGAAGGGCAAACTGGGGCCCAGAGAGTGGAAGGGCCTGCTGAGGGTCACACAGAAAATCAGTGGGATTCAGGCAGGCATTCACCCCAAAGCTGCAGGTCCGTCTGAGAGGCTCAGGAGTGATGACAAGTTCCCGAAGGTAGGAGAGGTAAGGCCAGACCAGGAGGGGATGGGGAGGAGCCTGTGCCCCTCATCAACATGGTACTGGCCTCCTGGGTTTCTACATTGGCCAGAGCCACATTCTACACTGCCTCCCCCACCCCCCTGTCCAGCAGCCTCCACCTCACCTGAGTTGTTGGGGGGGTGGGGAGAATGCAGTTTGGAGGATGCCCAGAGTCTGCCTGAAGCAGCTGCCTGCCTGCCAATCACATGGACCACCCATATAGTCAGCAGCTAGGGGAGGCAGCATGGGGGATGGAACGTGCCAGCCTGCCTTTCCCTGCCAGTGTGCTGAGCTCTCTTAAAGACAGACTGGAAAGTGGTTACAGAGCTTTAACTGGGAAGGATTTTAGGACAGAACAGAGAATGCCAGAACTGGGAGGGACCTTAGAACACAGAACCTGGGGTGTCAGGTCCTTAGAACAGAGAATATCAGAGCTGTGAGGGACCTTAGAACACAGAACCTGGGGTGTCAGGTCCTTAGAACAGAGAGTGTCAGAGCTGGGAGGGACCTTAGAACACAGAACCTGGGGTGTCAGGTCCTTAGAACAGAGAATATCAGAGCTGGGAGGGACCTTAGAACACAGAACCTGGGACGTCAGGACCTTAGAACAGAGAGTGTCAGAGCTGGGAGGGACCTTAGAACACAGAACCTGGGACGTCAGGTCCTTAGAACAGAGAGTGTCGGAGCTGGGAGGGACCTTAGGACAGAGGACACAGAATGTTAGAACTGAAAGGATATGAGAACATGGATTATCAGAACTGGTAGGGATCTTTGATGTTATCTTGTTTAGCCTCTTTATGGGATTTAGGATGAGACTGAGGCTTAGAGAGGGAAGAGGACTTGCACAGGATCACACTGTCAGAGTTAGGGTTATGAACCAGACAGATGCCCAGCTCAGGGCTCTCTGCCATGTCCTACCGCCCCTGAGAGCGCTTACAGGGAAGCCAGAATCACTGACGGCCAGATCTGGATGGGACATCAGAGCATGGCATGAGTTCCCAGAGTGGGCAGTATCGCCTCCCCCCCCGCCCAGGTGGTCGTGGCAGCTGTGCTGGAATGATCCAGGGGATGGCAATAGCCTTGGGTGAAACTGGGGGGCTTTCGATAAAAATAAGGGGGCAGTGGAAGCTTAAGGAAAGAAGAAAAAAGAATTTTGAAAACCCATTTGTACATGTTTCATCTGTTGTGTACCAGAACAGTTATTTTCCAAATAAACACACAAAATGCAAGTTATAACCAAACAGTGGTCAAGTCCACTGACAGGTCTTAACAAACAAGTGTTGGCTGGTGAGCTTGTGGTGCCTTGTTGGTAAGTCCAGTATCACTGGCAGGAGTATGTATGTGTAATGAGTTGCTTACAATACAATGCTGTATGGTTAATTGCATGATGCAATATTGTGTCATCAAAATTTCAATGCAGGAAAGACCCTGAAAATTTACAATAAATTACTGAATTTAAGATGTGTCATTAAAAAATATTTTTTGAAATGACACAAGTTAAAAAAAAAAACATTGAAGGGATAAAGGAAGGAGATTTCCAAGGATGATTAATTTTTTTTTTTTTCAAAAGGAGGCAGTAGGCCAAATCAGCTCGGGGACCTCTGACCTACAGCAAGACCTTCCTTCTGGAAAAGTAATGTGGGCCCAGAGAGAGGAAGGGACTGTCCTGAGGCCTCAGTCAGTGACAGTCACTAGTCCTGTGTCTCCAGATCTTCCTAGAGCTCAGGTGTCCCCCCTCTCTGGCAGGTAAGCAAGAACATGTGAATGTTCTTTCCTGCGATTCCTGCTAGCCATGGCATCACAGGCGACTGAGGCTCAGACAGGCTCTGGCCCTCCCTCTCTCTGCTAATTGATTTCTTGTGTCAGGCATGGGTTGGGATTTGGGAGGGGTCTAATCTTAGGTCTGCTGCTAACTTGTGTGACTTTAGCCAAGTCCCTTCACCCCTCTGAGCCTCAGTTTCCCCACATGTACAATGAGGGGGCTTGGCAGCTCTGACGTTTTACAGGAAGGTTCTGTGGCCATGGCTTTGCTTCTGATTAGGGCTGACCCCAGGGGGCAGACGCCACTGGTTTCACCCTGACAGGCCTCCTCCCCCCCATACCGGGATGTGGCCCCATGGTTTCTGGAGTGTGGGGTGGTGAGGCTGCTCAGTCCCAGGGCTACATTTTCTGATTTGTCCAGTGGGTGTCTCTCTTCCTCTGTGAATGGGGAGAACTTTCCTAGGAGTTAGTTTTCTGGTCAGTGGGAAAGGCCAGCAGCAGAGAGAGTGGCCGCCAAAGGCTGCAGGACTGGGCATAGTCTTGTTCCAGATGCCCTCCTTGCCTCAGCAAGAGCAGTCAGGTCTGAGACTTTTTGGGTCTGCTTAGAGCATAGGGTATTTTCATTTTTTACCAGACAATGCTCCTCTGTGTAAAAAATAACCAAGTGTCAGTGTGGAGAAGAGAAATGGAGATTGTGGGTCATGAGAGCCCGGCAGGGCCTTAGGGAACATCTGTCTGACCCCTTAGGGAAGTGAGATTGACCTCTGGGAGGGGCTTGGAGCGAGCACCCTCTTCTAAGGCTTTCATTTTATGGAGGAGAAAACTGAGGGTGTGTGTGTGTGTGTGTGTGTGAATGTGTGTGTGTCTGTATATTTCCCACTGACCATCCAACAACCTGGCCAAAGGAGCTGGCTCCAGGACACCCCTGTGTTGGGGCAGGACTGGAACCCAGATCAGACTGATTGCGAGACTGGCTGGCTCTCCAGGGTACCACATGCCTTGTGCACAGCAGGTGGCTGTTCAGCATCAGACTTGGGGAGCCCTCCTGCTGTCTTTGGGTGTGTGAGGGCCGGCCCTCCTCCAGGGCACTTGGCTTAGACCACCGGTCAATGGTGGAAGTTATGGTGGGAGGGAAGGAGGGTCTTCCCAGCAGTGCTAGGACCTGGGCAGTCTTCAACCTTCCCAGGATTTCTTCATCTTCAGCAATGACTTCAATCCTATGAAGGAGCCCATCTGTGTGTGGGCCGTGTGAGCTGTGCCGGGACTTGTGGGCCTGTGAACAGGCCCCAGCTGTGGACATGCTTCCATTCGGCTCACTGGCCCTGGATGGTCGTTCCGAGGGGCCTGGGCTGCCCAGAGGGCTGGCTAAGGGTGGTGTGGCCATCCAGATATCCGACTCTCATCCTGAAAGGTTCCCTCTCTCCCAGTCTCTCTTGGGGGTGTTCCATAGAAAGGTGATTTCGTAATTTCTACCTTGTGTCCTGCTGTTTCACTGAAATAATTTATTACTCTCAGTAATTTATTTGTTGGTTCTCTTGAATTTTCTAGGTTCACGATCATTTTACCTGAATATGGAGATAGTTTAACTTCCTTACTGAGGCAAATTAATTTAATTTTGTTTTTGTTTTTATCTGGGTGGTGGAGGGGGCAGAGAGCTGGGCGGAGAGTGGGGAAGCTCTGGTTTAAGATCTGGCCCAAGTTGGGCAAGTCAGTTGGCGTCTGCCTGTTTCCCAGGCTTGTGAGGACCCAAAGGATACGTGTGTCATTTGTAAAGTGTCTTGCCATCTTAAAGCTTTAGACAAAGGCTGGCCATTGTCATCGCTGTGATTGTTTAGAGGTCAGAGTCTAACTCCCTGATATCGAGGAGAAGAAACCAAGGTCCAGGTGGGATTCTAACCCTGGGCTTCTGACCACAGAGCTGGGCTCTCTTCCCTTGTGTTCTGTGGGGTCTCTTGGAACACCAGCGCTCCCCAGGGCAGCAGTAGCCACCCTGCCAAGCTTTGTGCTGGGCACTCGGTAACCATTATCTCATCGGCTCCCCACAACTGCCCTGGGAGGCAGGGGCTGTCGTTAGCCCCATTTTATAGATAAGGACACTGAAGCCGACCCCAGTAAAGCAATTCCACATCTGGTCAGTGTCTGAGGCCAGATCTGAACTCGGGTCTCCCTGACTCTAGACCCAGGTCCTGTCTAGGAGGTGGACCCTTGGGTGTCAGAGAGGGTTGCGGCAGAGTGGTCCCCACCACAGGCATCCTTCTTAGCCCAAGCTGGGTCCAGGACTTTAGAGTTAGAAGGAACATTGATCGTTCCCTGATTCAAGCCCCTTCTCTTGTACGGATGAAGGCCGGGCTGCACCTCTGCTTGCAGGGAGGGCCTCTTCCATGGAAGCGGGCAGGTGCCATGGGCTGGTGTCTGCCCTGAGAGTCGACGGCTCTTGGGACAGACCCTGGAGAGTCTTTTCCCCATTGGACCAACTTGTCATGAATTCCTCGAGGGCTTGCTGGGTCCCAGGCCATGGGGCAGGAACAGAGGATGTTGGCGCTATAGAGTGCGGGCACCACTTTCCCGAGGCTGGCACACAGTGGGCCCTTGACAGATGCTTCCTCTATAGCCAGTATTCACACACACAGCAGGTGCTTCAGTCGTACTATCTGCCAGAAGAAGGGTGTCCCTCAGGCTGGGGCTTTAGGGAGGCCTTCAAGGAGCAGGTGGGATTTGGTTTGGTCCTTGGACACAGGAAGTGGTGGATAGTGGAAAGGGGCAGGAGGGTGCACCAGGCAGCAGGACAGCATTGGCAGTGGCTTGGTGGCAGGAACTTAGGCTGAGGTTTTTGGGAGACCAGAAGGGAGACTGACACCAAAGCTTGTCTACTGACTGAATAACTGGCCTCCACTGAGGGCCAGGTTCCTTCCCATAATCCCGCCCAGTTCAGCACACCTGGGCAGCCACCTCCATTGATCCCATTTCCACAAAGGACAGAGGATGGAGCAGGTTGGGGCCAATTTGGGAAGAGCCTTGATTGCCAAGGACTTGATTTGGTAGGTGATGAGGAGCCACGGCAGAACATGGGTGCCAGTCTCCTGTCTCTATCTGCCCAGAGGAGGAATGTTAGGCCTTAGAGCTGGGAGGGTCCTTGGAGATCCCAGAACTAGGTGCTGGGAAGGACCTCAAGGGACCCCCATCTCAACATCAGTGGGCTCCCTCCTCTCCAATCACCATTTAGTACCTGCCTGGCACACCATAGGTGCCCAATAAATGCCCATGGACTGTTTTGTTGGCTCAGGAAACCTCAAAGTCTCATGGTCTCTAGGGCAGGGGGCTTCAGCTGGCATCTGCAAACTTGTCTGAAAATTTTTTTGATGACTATATTTAAATATCATTGTTTTCCTTTGTAATCCTGTCTAATTGCTTGTATGCTTTTAAATAGAATAGGATGCACTAGACTGTGCAATGGACCCACAACGCTCCAAAGGTAAAGACCTCTGGGGGCACTGAAAGCCCTCAGGTTGGCTCAGTCCTCCCCTAGAGCAGTGTTTTCAAACCTGGCTGGCAGAGTTCAGGAGGGCCATCGATGACCGAGGCCATCCAGGGGAGAGGACCCTGAGCTGTGTCCTGAGAGAATCTGCCCAAGGTGCTGGGATGTTGAGTAGTGGCAAGGGAAGGCTGGGGCCCTGACAGCTGCCTTTGGGGCTGTGAAGGGCTGCCTGGAGGAGAGCCACTGGCCCTGTCCTCTTTGGCCCCAGAGTGCAGGGGCACCAGCAGGGCTGGTAGGGAGTTCCCAGGAGGCATCTCCTGGCTCTCTGCTATGCTTGGGGGGCTCCAGGCTGGGGCTGGAGGGCCACTTGGGGCTCCTTGGCCAGCTCTGGGCCCCCCTGACCCCGGGAAGGCTCTGCTCCCACCAGGAGAAAGCCCCCAGGCCTTTCCTGAGCAGCCCAAGCTCTGCTCACCAGACAAAACATTTCTATCTTGACATTTTTCCCCAGAATCTTTTGGGACCATAAAATAAGCAGCCGGAGGAGCAAACAGCCTCTCTTGTCTTTCCCCACTTTCCTCTAAGTACAACAAACCTCTATTGAAAAACTGCCCCCCAGGCCCCCAGGCCCAGGGTTGCCCCCTGCGCGGCCAAGCCGTGACTATCCTGGCTCCCAGGGGAGAACCTAGAAGTGGAGGACCCCTGAGGCACCCCAAGGCCAGGAGCCACCAGGAAGATGCTGTATCAGAGAAACACCCTGAAATAATGAGCCCAGGTTAGTGGGGACCGGTTGTCCTTCCATTTGGAATCAGGCTCCAGGGCTCGTCCCCACTGAGGTCTGAGAACCGACCTCGCCTCTCATCTCTCAGGTTTGCTGGGATGGGCCGGAATTCTGCTTTTGTCCTCGCTAAAGAAAAGACCCCACCCAGCTCAAGGCTCTGTTTCATTCTGAGCCAGAGAATTCCACATGACCAGGGCACCGTGGCTGGGGAGCCGGGCCCAGGGCAGACTGAGGGCCTGCCCTCCTTGGGACTGCCCAGGGTAGAGCTAGCTTGGGTGCAGCCTTGACCATTAGCCGCCACTCCAGGCAGAGCCTAGTCTTCTGTGCTTCTGGCCACCCAGGCATCTCTCTGGTCCTGTTCCTGTTTCACACAAGACCACACTGCCCTGGGGGTTTCCTTGTCACTTTTAGGAAGGCCTCCGCTACAGCTGTGCCAGGAGTACCCGGTGCCATCAGCCTGCCCATCCTGGCCCTGCTGAGTATCAGGCAGGTTTGTTTGAACCCTGTCCTTGGCCAAGAGGGCTGGTGGCAATGAGGACTGTTCTGCTGAGCTGTTTACAGTGTGCCCAAGTACTGTGCTGGTCACACCCAGGTTGGTGTGTGTGTGTGTGTGTGTGTGTGTGTGTGTGTGTGTGTGTGGTGTGTGTGTGTGGTGTGTGTGTGTGTGGTTGTGTGTGTGTGTATGTGTGTAGTATGTGTGTGTAGTATGTATGTGTGTGGTATATGTGTGGTGTGTGTGTGTCTGTGTGGTGTGGTGTGTGTTTGTGTGTATGTGTGTGTGTGGTATATGTGTGTGTGGTGTATGTGTGTGTATGTAGTATGTATGTGTGTGTGTATGTGTGTTTGTGTGTGTGTGAGTGTGGCTGCTTCCTCATACTGTCTAAGCTGCAGATGGAGGCAGCTGGGCCTGGGGATCTGAATTTCTGACACCAAGACATCTCTACTCCTAGCTTTGTGCTGCAGCCGAGGGGCCCTCACTGCTGGTGGGCCTGTTGCTTTCCTCCTCCAGTCTCAGATTTTTCTCTGTGAAGTGGGCACCATGCTGGCACCTTCCCCCCAGGGGCTGGGAGGACCACATGAGATGCATGTGCCCAGTCAGGCCAGCTTTCCTGAGGGCGCTGTGATGGAGGACAGCAGCCCTGCCAGTCTGGACAGAGCCTTATCACCTGGGGTGTGTGTAGATACAGATGTGTCTGGCCAGTGACTGAGAGAACAGAGGACCAGGCCTGGGAGCCGTGGAGCAGCAGAGACAGAAGCCAAGCCATCTCTGGGCCCTGGAGCTCCCATCCTAAGGGGGGCACACATACGTGTGGGCACACACATGACAGAACCACACATGAACAACGCAGGCTGACTAGGCAGGCACCAGGCCTTGCTGAGGGCAGCCTTGCAGAGGCCGGTTCTAGAAGGAAGCCGGGGGCAGGCTGGGGAAGGGCTGAGGAGCCCCCCAGGACTGTGCCAGGTGGGGAGCAGGACGAGCCTGTGACTTCCCTGGCATGAGGACTCCCAGGGGCGGAAACTCTCCTCTGCTGACACACCTCAGCAGTCTCAGATTGCTTCTTGGGCCTCTGAGAGGGTAAGGGACCTGCCCAGGGTCACATAGCAAGGCTGCCCTCAAGGCTTGGCCAGTTCCACCAGGCTGAGCTCCCTGAGCTTCCTGGTCTGTCAGTGAAGGGGATCCCACCACGGCCCCAACAGTCTCAGGGATGTGGGAACGAGGACAAGAAAGCAGGGGCTTGGGGTGGGAGCCAGCAGAGCCGGGTTTGAATTCTGCCTGTGCAGTTGACTTCTTTGAGAGACTTTTTCTCTCTGTTCTCTCATGATCTGGATTGGGGCTCAGAGTCCTGGCTCTGCTACCTGTATTACCTTGGACATGCCACCTCCCTCCCTTGGGCCTCAGTTTCCTCACCCATATAATGGGAGGGCTGGAGCAGGGGTTCCCGGAGGTGCCAGACAGGCTTAGATCTCCAAGCTTGGCGTCTGAGAGGGCCAAGCCTGCCTTGGACAGATGGCTGTCTGCATTGGCAAGCTCTCTAGGCCTGCCTGGCCAGCTTTGGGGCAGAGACCTTCTAAGTCTGGGGAGGTTTGTCCAAGAACTGTCCGGACCCCAGCTCTACCCGTCCCCTCTGGCTCTTTGGCTACGTCCTGAGCAAAAGAGAGGTGGCCAGGCACACTCTCCTAGTGCGTGCCCCCCTCCATGGCTGCCCCTGGTTGCTGAAGGAGGCCTTGGAGGGTGACCAGCGGTATGGGGGACAGGGGCTTTCCTGTGATCCACAGGTGATGTGCAAACTGGGGGGTGGAGGGCTGTTTGGCGATAAGGATTCCCAGTCAGTAACAGGTGAGGAGGCAGAGGGAGGAAGGGCCCCCTCCTCCTCCTTCTCCCCCTCACCCCCTCCTCTTCCTCCTCCTTTCCCTCCTCCTCCTCCCCCTCCTCCTCCTCCTCTTTCTTCTTCCCCAGTCTCCCTAGGGCCTGCAGACAAGCCCAGAGCAGGAAAGGTCATGGTGCAGTGAAGACTAGCCTCGGCTTCCCTTTGGGCTTGCTCTCCCTTTTAGGGGAGGGGGCAGGCCCCAGCTGGCTGAGTCTGGTTTTTCTGGCGATGGCAAATCCGCTCACTCCACTGACCAACGGAAAGGAAATCTGTGAGCCGGGCCGGCGCAGTCTTGGGAACGAGGCTGAGCGCCGGACTTTTGTTTGCTTTTGGTGGGGGAGGCCCTGGGCTCGACACAAATTGGACTTGAGCAGAATTGATATTTTAAGGCTCTCTCTGGAAACTGAAACTTTGATGGTTTATATCTTCAGTTAATAACATATTAAATCATTTTATAAGCCGCACAACAGCTTAATCACGCCATTGTTGAAAAATGACGTAATTGACCCGAACCATGTCAAAATATGCCAGGAAAAAACATGTTTCAATGTGCCCTTGGTTGGGGAGTTCAGGAAAACAAAGCTCCCCCATTGTCCCGGCCGCCGGCAGCTCCCCTTGGGGCTGAGGAAGGAGGGAAGCAAGCCCAGTGAGGTCAGGGCCCCTTGAGCCAGCAGACAGGCGGGAAGGATGGGTGGGGGGCTGGTGCTCGGTCCCAAGGCCAGACCCTCACCCAGGATCAAGGCCATGACTGTTGTGCAAAGCCCCCTCCCTCATCCGGTCACTGGCATGGTCCCTGGCTGGGCTTGTTTGGGTAATGGGGAGCTATCCCCATGACAAGGCTAATAGCAGTGAGAAAGGTCTGCTGTTCAGAAAACAAGGCTGCCTCCTCCTTGGGAATAACACCAGAGAATACCTTCACAATGAAGTATGCTTCCCTTCAGAGATTACGGCATCGCTTGATCAAAGTCCCCTGGAAATAGCTTTTGGCTGGGCTCAGGTTCCCTAACTCTTCCTTGGCTCCAGGCACTGATGGGGACCTGGGGGAAGGCAGCTGCTTTTGGGGGGGGGCTTTGCAAACAAAGCAGGGAGCAGTGGGGGCAGTCGGGGTAAATGAAAGGGACAGGTTTGCCCATGGTGGGCAGCTGGCCTGGGGTGTCGGAGTAAAGCAACCCAGGCATCATCCTAACTTAAACAAGATCTTGGCAATCTTGGGTGAACTCCACTGTCATCGGCCAGCGTCCTGACACACTGTAGAATTGAAGAATGCTTGGCCTCGAGCCTCGATCCCTTTCGGGGTCAACGTTAATGAAAGTCTGGGCCATCGAAATGTCTACCTGGCAAGGGAGGAGACAGTCCGTGTTAATAACTGCTGAGCTCGCCTGTCTCCCCTGGTTCGACACACAGGCTCAGGCACTTGTATACATTTTCTATGGTTGAGTTCCATTATAAATTGCCCATAAATTAAATACAGATTTCCCTGGTAACTTTTTTCTAAAAGTGACCTAGGCCATCCATGTTAGAGGAATGAGGGGTGACCGGATTGCTAAGGAGAGAGGGGGCAGGCAGTGAGCTTGCCCTGGGAGGTCAGCTGTCTTGGCTAAGAAGCTTGTTTCTGTTTGAGCCACACCTTTCCTTCATCTTTCAATGTCATGATCTTTAAGAAAAATGGTGAGAAAGCCAATTGGGTTTGACAAGCTGGAGTGGGGCCAGAGGAGCCCCTCAGATCGGGTGGGCCTGGAGACCTGGCTGGCCATGAGGGCTTCCTGGGGCATGGTGTCCTCCAGTTCTGAATGGGGAGGAAGGAGTCAGGCTCCGAACGGTTGCTCTGGGGGCAGAACCAGAGTGGGAGAGACTTGGAGAGGCTCTTGAAGCCTGGCCTTTGTCTCTCCTTGTGCTGGTCCCCCACTCTCCCTCCATCACTCCTGCTGGACTTGTTCTTCAGGCTCCAGCCCTGTTTCCAGTTCCTTTTCTCTTCCTAAGGGCCATGTCATCTCAGTCTCCTAATGGGTTTTTGTACCCCCTCCCCACCCCATGGTTACTCATTCCTTCCTTGAACAAGTTATTATTAAGCACTTGCTGTATTCCAGGCATAGTACTAGGTCCTAGGGGTGCAAAGACAAAAAAAACCAAACAATCCTGCCTGACCTCAAGGTGCTTACACTTCTCAGTAGCTGGAGTCAGGAAGACCTGAGTTCAAATTTGGCCTCAGACACTTCCTAGCTGGGTCACTCTGTGTATATCATTTAGCCTCCATTTTCTTATCTGTAAAATGGGAATATTAGCCTCCCAGAGTAGTGAGAATCAGAGATCACTTAGCATTGCATACAGCAAGCACTTAATACATGCTTATCTCTTTCCCTTCCCCCACATCCTATCAGGAGAGGCAATGCTTGTATATATTAGTATGTATAGGACAATCCATAAGCACCTATTCTGTGCAGCCAATGAGCTAAAGACAGGGGACTCAGAGAAAGGAGAAAATGTGGTCTGTGCTGTCACAGAGCTGGGATGGGGGGAACCACATGGAGACAGACCAGTGAGCGTGAAGGATGGGTGTAAGGATCCTGCCTTACTGGGCTGACCCCAAACTTACCTCTCCAGTCGCCTCCACGATTCTGGTCGCCCACGGTTCGCCCCCACAAACCCCTCGGGAGAGCCTGCCCCTCCCGAATAGACAAAGGAGTCCGACACCAAGATGTAATGTATCTTGCCGTTTATTCTCTTTCTTGTTCACAGCCCCCTCTTCTCTCTCTTCCCTCTTTCACCTCACCTCCCTCCTTTTATCTCCTTTCCCACCCCACTCTGTTCCCCCACATGCCTCAGCAGCAGGCTTCTCACGGGAGGGGAGTGCTTCCCTGTTAGCAGCATGTGCTCAATACCCCGTAATCCTTGAACCTGTGTTGGTTCAAGGGGTGGCTGTCATTTGCCTGAGTTATCCATGAGTTCTCAGAGTTCGGGTAAAATCTTAAAGGGTCCTAACAGATGGGCAGGGGGATCCTTTTGGGGGAGGAGAGGGCACCAGTCACTGCAGGTGTAATTTCAGTAATGCAGCACCTAGCATCTTTCACTCCCCCCACTTGTGTAGCAGCAAGCACCCCAATATCCCCAGGGTGACTGCCAACACAGGTTCTTAGATCTGCTTTTCAAAAGGAAAGCAACTCAAAATGGGTTAACAAGCTTACTTTAATCAAACAAACACACATTACCTAGTTCAGGGGAAAAAGGTCAGCACCCCGAACCTCAGAGTTACAGAACTTAACAGATCAAACAGACAGGCTTCCAAACTGTCCAACCATTATATCAATACCAAATCACAGTTACCAGAGAGGGAAGCATCAACATCTGGGTTTTCAAAGCCGGGGGGCTCTCAACAACGGCTTCCCAGAGTCTCATCTGGTCAAATCACACAACAATTCTCAAAGTGAGCCCCAAAGCAAAGCCTCTCCTCAGGGCTTATATAGCCTTCTCTTGGCTCAGAGAATGTAACAACCTTCTGGACCCACTGCCCAATCACAAAGTATCAAGGTGTGGTCATTCCTGAAAACCAAGCCTCCCACCACAGGCTCCAGGTGCACTTAAGCTAGGGGCAGGGAAGATCTTTAAATTTGCATTTCCATTACAACTTGCCTTGTAGATCCCCATCCCCAGCAACAATCACCTTCCTTCCCTCCCAGCTTTTTTTTTTGTTCACTTGTTTAGTCCCATCTGATTCTCTGTGACCCCATTTGGGGCTTTCTTGGCAAAGATACTGTACTGGTTTGTCATTTCCTTCTCTAGCCATTTAACAGATGAGGAAACTGAGGCAAACAGGGTTAAGTGAATTGCTCAGGGCCACACAGCTAGTAAGCACCTGGGGCTGGATTTGAACTCATGAAGATGAGTCTTCTTGACACCAGGCTAAGGGCTCTGTGCACTATAGCGCCACCTAGCTGCCTGGGACAAGGGCACTGGAGTTTGTCATTGGACAAAGTCACAAATCATGCCAGGCAGTTCTATAGCAAATTCATGGTGGCAGTTAAGTGGTATGCTTAACACACTTCTTGGCACAAAGTAGGTGCTTAATAAGAATTTATTGGTTGATTGATTGGTTCAGTGGATAGAACACCAGACTTGGAGTCTGAAAGACCTGAATTTGAAGGTGCCCCCTCCTCCCTCCCAGTGACAAGTGAGTGACTTTGGGCAGCCTTAGCTTCCCCTCATGTAAAATGGGGTACTAATTTTGCCTGCTCCCAGGGATGCTGTGAAGAGAAAGCATACAGAAAATGCTTTTCAAACCTTAAAGTCCTATGTAAGATTGGTGTTACCCAGCCTTGCCTGGACCTTAACCACAATGGAGACCTCCTTTTATCTTTCTTATTGAGAGAAAACAGAGTTCTGGTATTCCAGATGTTTTTCATGTTTCACATCCCAGCACCTACCCCTCGATCCTACCTTGGGGAGGAGAGACTGATGCACATGGCCAGACCAATCTCCTTCCAGTGTGATTCTGTTCCCCTGTGGCTCCCAATGTCTAAGAAACAAATACAGAATTGTGAGACCAAGGAGCAGGAAGGGACCTGAGCTTAGGCTCAGATTAAAAAAGCTACTGTCCCATGTTTAGCACAGTGCCTGGTATATACCAAGTGCTGTCTAAGTGATTGAGAACTCTTCTCAGCTCTGCCATTCTGTGTTCTGAGGAGCCTCCTGTTCCTAGTGCCCCATGTTCTAGGTTCAAAAGTCCTTGCAGCTCTGACCTTCCATGTCTGCATTCTAAGATCTCTTCCCAGCTCTGCTGTCCTCTGTTCTAGGTTCTTAGGGTCCTCCAGCTCTGACCTTCCATGTCTGTGTTCTAATCTCTTCTCAGCTCTGTTGTCCTCTGTTTTAGGTTCTTAGGGTCCTCCCAGCTCTGACATTCCATGTCTATGTTCTAATCTCTTCTTAGCTCTGTTGTCCTCTGTTCTAGGTTCTTAGGGTCCTCCCAGCTCTGAGGTCTGTGTTTGAATGATTAAGATTTTGAAAATCATCACAGCTGTTGCACAGTGATGGAACAGAATGCCTTGTCACATAGTGAGCTCTCCATCCCAGAGAGAATTCAGAGGAGGGGTGAGCCGGGGCGGCTGTAGAGGGAGGTGGGGTGGTGCATTGGAAGTGCCTGAAGAATTTTTCTGATGGGGCCTTTGGGGATTTGAGATCTGCCTGCATCTCCCTCCATTCCTGCAGTATTCCCAAGCCCAGCCTTCTCGGAGGTCCTGCTCCAGCCCTTCCCTCCTTCCTGGGAGGTGAGTTTGCCTTCCTTGGCCCGGGGGCAGCTGCCCTGAGAGCCTGAGGGCCCGACATGGTCCTGGGAAGTGCTGTTCCCAGACAAGCAAGTGTCACACATCAATAAAAGAAATCTGAGATGCTGGGAGCATGTGAATGAACAAAGTGGAATCTCGTAGTATTTCATGAGTGGATACTGTCACACTGAATTATTCAGGTTCATTCATTCATTCATTCATTTCTTTACTTATTTATTTACTGATACCACGTGGCTAATCCCCAGAGGCTTCTTGTATCGTCTCCTGCCTTTGAGCTGAGCCTTGAAGGACGCAGGCCTCTTAGCAGACATTGGTCACAGGTTCAGGGCTGTACATCGGAGGACAATAACCATCACAGCCTCCTGACCAAGCGAGGCTTTAGGGATTGGGGGTACAAAGTGCTTTACAAACATGATGTCACTGGATCCTCACAGCAGCCTGGAAGTATGTACTGCTATTTCCCTCATTTGACAGATGAGGAAACTGAGGCAGGGACTTGCCCAGAGTCCTACTGTTAGTAGATGTCTGGGGCAGGATTTGCACTCGGGGCTTCCTGACTTGATATACAGACACCCATCCAAAACTGCTCCAGGGAACCCTCAAGGTCCAGCACTCTCTATGCTATGACACCAGCTGCCAGAGACCAGGAGGAGCTGGCATTCTACTTGGGGTGGAGAGACAGTGTGCACACAGAGGAGTGAATCCAGGGGAACCATGAAGGGGGGTGTGGCAAAGGGGAGAGGGGAAGAAGCCCCAGGGAAGTCTGAGGAGGGAGAAGAGGCTTCCAGTTAATGGACCAGAGCAGCTTTCCAAGGGTGCAAGTCTTGGGCAATCCCCAGAGAGGGTTCAGAAGGTGCACAAGTCTCCTCTCCAGCCAATAATCTTTGGTGCCCCCTCTTACCTCCAGGACCAAACAGAAAGGCTTCTGTCTGGCTTTTAAAGCCCTTCCCAGCATGGCTCCGACCTGCCTTTCCAGTTTATTACCCTTTATTCCCCTCTGCTGGAGTCCAACCAGTCTGTCCTTGTTCCTTCTCCATGGCTCTCACTTGTCTACTACCTCCAAGCCTTTGCCCTGCTTGTATCCCCTGCTTGGTGCACATCCTCTCCTCCCCTGCATCTCTCAGAATCCCTAGTTTCTTTCAAGGTACAACTTTTTTTAAAGGGGCCTTTTTGCTCTTCTCCTCCTTCCCCCAATTGTTAGTGCCTTCCTCCTCAAATCACCTTCATTCATTTTATGTACCTACTGTATTCTGGGCCATCTCCAGTCATCCTGATCCATATCTGGCCATTGGACCTAGATGGCTCTGAAGGTGAAAGTGAGGCTCGTGACTTTGCACAGCCCACCCTCAATGAAATCCAATTCACTTGCATGTCATGGCATCACCTCCCTGATGTTATAGCCCTCTTTGAGAATGAAGGAGAGACAATACCAACATCTACCAGCTGTATCCAGAAGCTGGCCACTGAACGTCTTTCCTCGGGGCAGGGACTGTTTCACTTTTATCTCTGTAACCCAGGCCTGGCTGGAGAGACCATTCCACAAATGCTTGCTGGTGACCCAGATGTAACTTCTGAAATGATTGCTTCTGAGCCCCCATTTGGCATGCTCCTCCTGAAATCAATTAACCCATTGTTATCAATGAGCTTTGGCAAAGAGATACTTCCTGAAGAGGTGTAGCAAGGTCAGAAGTTACAGAAACATCCCCCACCAGGAGCACATCTTCCCCTCTGCACACACTCCGTCACTGGGGATAGTGAACTTAGGCTTAAGAACAAAAGTACTCGGGCAGATGTGTGGCAAACACATGGGGTTCAAGGAGACCTCCCCCATCCTGACCCTGGGACTCCCTTTCTCCCTTTTGCCTGCTCAGTTTGGGAACGATGTGTGCGATGGGTGCGATGGGCACAATGGGCACAATGGGTGTGATGGGCCGATGGGTGTGATGGGTGTGATGGGTACAATGGGTATGATGTTGCTCCTTTACTTCGTTGGGCTAGCTCAGATGATGACTTCCCTGGGCTATCACTGACTTCTACTGTAGTGGCTCCTGCCATGCCTGGGCTCTCTAGAGCAGGTGGAGACCCCAGATGGACACAGGAGTGTGTCTGTAAACACCTCCATGTGCTGCTCCTGATGATGTGAGGAGAGAAAATACAGAGCTGACCATGGTGGGCCCTGGAGCCATGCTGGCCTTTTGCCTGTGTCCCTTGTCACTCTCCAGCACAGGACAAGCTGATCTAAGGGACTCCTGCATCCTTGGGTGCTTCTTGAGATGGCCTGCTCTGCTCTTGCTTCTCAGGACCCTCTCAGTATGGTGGGAGTGCCCAAGAGGATTCTCCTGCAGATAGAACAAAGCATTCCTTGTCCTCTCTTCTTCCTCTGTAGCCCCCAGGATTCCCCAGGATAGAAAGGACCACAAGTCCCTTAGGAGTCATTGTGGAATAGGGCTCTGGACTTGGAGCCAGAAGACCTGAGTGACTCTGCTACTTGCTGCCCATGGGACTGGGGGGTTGCCTGACCTCAGTTTCCTCTTCTGTAAAGTGAAGGACTCTGACCAGCCCTAAATCAGTGATCCCACCTCTGCTCCTGTTTCCTCCTTGGCAGAGACAAGATGGTCACAGCTGGGAGCACATCTGTGCAGGGGCTGTGCCCAAGTGGACAGGGAGTTTTGGGGAGGACCTAGCGAGGTTCCTGGTGCCTGTGTGTGGGCCTCTCTCCTCTTTATTTCTCTCCATGTGGAGCCTGCCTGGGTGCTGGGATGAGGCCCTTTTGCACCAGGGCTGGGAAGGAAAGGCTGGCTCTGAGGCTTGGCGCCATTTCCCCATTGGTGACTCATCTGTTTTGGGGAGGGATGGCTGTGAATGTGTCTGAGCTCTGGCCCGTGGGTGCCTGAGATGTGTCTTGGGGGACAATTAAGCCGGGGTCTTTCCTTCCAGTCTGTGGTGCTGGATGAAATCTTTTCCATTTGGGGGTTGTAAAGTCTTATACAAGCAAGGGTGGGGACCCACAAAGTGTTTTATGGGCTATTTATCTACCACCTTCTTGAGAGTTCCCACAGGACTTGTGGGCTGGAAGGAGGATGTGTTTCTTTCTACTCCCTGCCATGAGAACCCATCCAAAAATGGGAAGTGAGTGCAGACAATGTGGGCACGGGGGAGAGAAAGAAAGCCTCAGCAGGTCACAGGGAAGCTGATAGAGTTTTGGATGCTGGGTCACTAGTAGCTCTGGCTTGTGCCCCTCAGAGTCTTTGGCTGTGCCCCCCAGGGTCCCTGGCTGTGCCCCTCAGGGTTGGTCCTTGGCTGTGCCCCTCAAGATTGGTCCCTGGCTGTGCCCCTCAGGGTCCTCCTGATTTCCCCTTCCCTGTTAGAAATAGTTCTCATGGAGAGCTCTAGGCTTCATTCACACTGAGTTGTCAGGGGCTAAGAACAGCTGAGAGCTGATCTTTTCTTGGGGCTAATTCAGAGGATCATGGGATGCCAGAGATGTCTAGTTCAGGGCTCTTAAATGGGCATCTGGGAATTTGACTTTAAAAAAATTGATAACTGTATTTTATAAAATTTTCCTTTGTAATCCTAGGTGTTTTCTTTATTTAAACAGCATTCTAGGAAAGGGCCCATAGGTTCTCCCAGATGGAGCTGAAAGGGTCCAGGACACAAGGACAGTGAAGATTCATTGATTTGGTCCAACTGGCTCATTTTATGAGTGAGTAAACCAAGGTCCAGATTTGGGGAAACAACTTATCCAAGGGAACACCTGTTCCCTTGTTGGAGGGGAAGGTAATACTTCCTCGTGTTTGATTTGTGTGTGTCTTTTATAGGCTAAGAGGCAGCCTAGCTTTGGATGAAGTAGGCCTGGGTTAAAGTCTGACCTCTGACACATGGTGGCAGGGTGACCCTGGGTAAGTCACTGCACCTCTCAGTGCCCTATGAAGCTCCCTAAAGCCAGAAGCTGCTGAGGGATTGAATGTCCTCATCCAAGAATTCTCTAAGCCAGTGAAATCATCGGGTTTGGTCTCTGTCTATCCTACATGGCTAAACCTGGACATGTTGTGTCTCCAATTAGAATGTGAACCCCTGGTGGGCAGAAACTGCTTCCAGGACCATGGACAGCACTTTACACATTTTTACATATGAGGACACTGAGGCTGGTTGGCTGGTAGGGGAGACTGAGGAGCAAGTGCCGGCCTTGGGTCCTGAAGGTGGCTCCCAAAATCTCACTGGGGCAATCACTATACACTCTGCATCCTAAGAACCCACCTGGCTTGGACATTGACTGTTCTGAGTTCTCTTTTCTCTCCGTGGTTCTGTCTTCTTTCTCTGGGCACTCCATGGTGTATGACCATCTCAGGGACCTTGGTAATGTCCATCTGTTCCATGCCAGATCCTCTGTCAGTGGCCTGAAGAGAGCTTTTCACAGGGCTCTGGGACATTTGCATTTAGGAATGACAGATTGTGAAGCACCCAGCAGATAAATGATGGGTCCCTGGGCTGGGACAGTGGCATATTTGAGAGGTCACAGTGGCCTTGGTCTCTGGGTGACCTCCTGGGATATGGCCTCACCCCAGAGCCTCCCAGGGAACTCTGGCAGGACTTTGTGCTTTTTCCTCAAAGACTCTTGGGGAGAGGCATCTGCCTCTGTCCCATGATGACAAATCAGACTTGAGGGTTCCCTGAAGCAGTTTTGGATGGGGGTCTGCATACCAAGACTTTGATGAGAAGAGTCATTCAGTCTCATTTCCCCCCTCTCTCTAGGGAAGGGGTTTGGAATCAAGGATCTTCGGGACACATTCTCTCCCTCCGGTAGAAGCAGATGCTATTTCTGGGACACTTCAGAGTTTGTAGAACATTTTCTTTTCCATAGCCATGGGAGGCAGGTGGCTTGAAGGCATCCAGCCCCATCTGACAGACACTCAAGGATGTGCCCAAAGTTGGCTAAGAGCAGCCAGCACTCTAACACCATCCCCAGTGAAAGGCTTCCCTTCTGTCCCATGCTGCCCCAGACACCATAACTCCCCTTCTCCATCAGCCCTAGAGGGTCTCCATCCTGGAGCTAACTAGAAGTGGGACTTGGTGGTCCACCCTGCTGAGACTGTCCAGTTCCAACTCGGCCTGCTGGCTGGCGGGGCCCTGGCCTGTCTGGCCCAAGCTCTTCTCCCATGGCTGGGAAGGACCGACTGCCTGGCTGAGTTAGAGGCCTGGAGCTGCAGCCCCCCAGGTCTCTGCTGGTTACCTCATCCATGCATGTTTATGGGGCCAAGGCCTTCCTTTGCAGACAAAACACTCCTGGACAAGCCAAATACTGGGGAAACACGGCACCTCCAGAGGGCCTGGACTTTCTGCTGAAAACCATTTTCTTCCTCTTTCTTTGGCAAAGGAGGCAATGGGTTGTTTCATCCAATGCCCTGTCCATGCCTCTGGAACCTGGACTGCACACTCTGAGAATATTTCTCTTCCCCCTCCTTCACCTTGTGGCCCTCTCTTAGGGGACCAGGGTAGCTGGTAACATGGATGGAAGGGTTCCAGAGTGTGTCTGGGCATGACATCATCCTGGTAATTAGCCCACTGGAGCAAAAGAAGAATCCTGTCATTCCCCCATAGAGGTCACAGTGTGATGGCCCAGTCTGAAGGGAGTGACATGGCCCTGGGCCTGGGGTCAGGAAGACTTGAGTTACAGTTCAGCCCATTTTACAGCCCAAAGTGATCATTCCAGAATCTCCACTGAGAATGGACTTGGCTCCAACGCCCAATCAATCAGTCAGTCAATTCCCTCATGCACTCTTAGGAGGGGCCGGTTCTGGGTCAATGTGGGCAGGCAAGGCCAAAGATGAAACTGTTCCTGTCCTCATGGAATGTACACGTGCACAGATAGGTACCCACACACTGTGAAATGGGAAAGATACATACAGGCAGTAGACCCAAGGGGCTGGAGTCTGAGGTGAGCCTTGATGAGAATCAGGGATTTTAAGATGCACAGGGGAGGAGGATTCTAGGAACTGGGGGCAGATGGGAAACAGAGCATTGTGGGTGAGGAATGGCACAGAGGCCAGTCACCAGGAAGGAGGTCAGAAGGCTAGGAGGGGTACAGGTTGTACAGGCTGTAAAGGCCAAGCAGCTGTTTTGAGTTGATACCACACCTTAATAGGGAGCCAGTGGCAGGGATACAGCTGTCCCCCTGCTTTGGGAACACTACTCTGTGGAGTGGAGGGATTGGAGACCAGAGAATAGACAGCACTGGACTGGGCCCAGTAAGAGACCCTTGTGGCTCTGTAGATGCCAGCTGGGTGAGGGGAGGGAGGATTGAGAAGACCAAGTGGCTGTGTCTGAGATCCTCTGACACTGAATCTAAATCAGTATCCTTACAATTTTAATCTGTTCCTCCTGGTGCTACCCCCGGGGCCAGGCAGACCAAGACTAATCCCCCTCCTTAGCATGATGACCCTTCGGGAATGTGACCACAGCTCTTATGCCTCCCTCTCCCCAGTCTTCTCTTCCCCAGCTAAACTCCCCCAGGTGCACCAGACACCTTGGCCCTTAGGCTAGCAGACTGACAGAGCTGGAAGGCACAGAAAGCATCATTTGGTCTAGCCTCCTCATTTACAGATGAGGGAACTGAGGCCACAAGGGGAGACCTGACTTGCCCAAGGTGACACACAAACTACGAGAGTCAGAAATTGGGCCTGTCTCCTTTCCAGAACTAGGCAGACTAGGCAGTCTAGTTAGTAGAATGAATAACTCACATACTTTGTCAGGGTCCTAAACATCTGCAGGTACCCCAATGCAAACAGCTGCTTCTGGGTGCTCCTTTGAAGATTGGCTTAGTACCTGAAGGGACAACTCCTGAAAATGCCCTCACCATAGTCTGTACAGGTGTCTCTGTTAACTCACCCTGGAGAAATCCTACCAGGCTTCCCAAAAGCTAAGAGTATGTCCTTGGAAGCCCCTGCTAGTGGCTGGGACCCCATTACATCCCTGTCCTGGGCAGTTACCCTCTGGGCTCTGAGCCAAGGATCAGTAAAAACCAAACCAAACCAAACCAAACAAAGCCCTCAAGTGGGAAGAGATTATTCAAATGCTCAAGTATTTCACCAGGCTCAGACCAGCCAGGCTATGGGGCAGGGGCAGAGCTGCCTCAAGGAAGAGAGGGAGGAAGGGAGCTCTCTCTGAAGTCTCATTCTCACTGGCCATTCTTATCTTCTGTCATCTTTGTCCATTTGCTGGGTGGGAGGGGAAGCCGCAGAGATATATGGATTTATGTTATCTGGATTCCATCCAACCTGGATTACTCTGCCTCCTTCTCCCACCTCCAGACTTGTCATCATACTGACTTTCACACTAAGAGTAGACTCCCTTGGACTCTGCCTGTTCTCACCCCTTCCCCCTAGGGTTCAACCCCAGTGCTTCCTCCTCCAGGAAATGTTCCTTGACTTTCCCCTTCCCCCAGGTGACCCCCATCTCAGCTCCTCAGAACTCCTGACTGGCCCCCTCCTTTAAGCTTAGGTCACAACATTCCATCCTCCTTGCCTGTGTTCACTGTGTTCATATTCCATCCCAGAATAGAAAAGATTCTTGAGAACCAGCCCTGTGAATGGCTTCCTCTTTGTATTTTCTCCACCCCGCCCCCCCCCCCAACTTAGTACAGTACTTGGCAAGACAGTTTTCACTCAATCTCCATTTGTAGAATGGAAGTGAAATGAGATCATTCACCTGGTATGTCAAAGGGATGTTGTCAGACACTGCATACTTACATTTTAGCAAAGTATCTGACAGTGTCTCAGGCTTTTCTCATTCCTTTAAACCCTCTCTTCTTCTGATTTTCCCTATTACTGTCCAGGGCACCACCATTCTCCCAGTCCCCCAGACTCCCAACCTAGGAATCATCCTGGGCTCCTCACTTTCTTTCACCCTACCATATCCAATATGGTGCCAAGACCTGTTGATTTCACCTCTGCAACATCTCTTGTTGATTTCACCTCTACTGGCATTTCTGGGTTGATTTCACCTTTTCAGCATCTCTTGTTGATCTCAACATCTCTTGTTGATTTCACCTCTAATGCATCTCTGGTAATTTTAGTTCTTCCTTATTTCTTGTTATTTTCTTCTCTGCAGCATCTCTGGTTGATTTTATCTTTTCAATATATCTTGCTGATTTCACCTCTACTGGCATTTCTGGGTCAGTTTCACCTCTTTATCATTTCTTATTGATTTCAACGTGTGGTGGATTTCTCCTCTGAAGCATCTCTTGTTGATTTCACCTCTCCAGCATCTCTTGTAGATTTCACCTCTGCAGTATCTCTTGTAGATTTCACCTCTGCAGCATCTCTCTGATATGCCTCCTTTTCTCCTCCAATATGGCCCCCACCCTGATTCAGGCCCTCATCACCTCAGGCCTGGACTATGGCAATAGTTGCTGGGGGTGAGGCTCTACCTGCCTCTGGTATCTCCCCATTCTAGTCCATCCTCCATTCTGCCACAAAAGTGATTTTCCTAAAGCTCAGATCTGACCATATTACCCCCCTACTCAATAAACTAGTGGCTCCCTATTGCCTCCAGGAGCAAATATGAAATGTTCAGCTTGACCTTTAAAGTCTTTCCTGCTTTTCCAGTCTTCTTTGACTTTACTCCATGTACTCCATGTCTCCTTGCTGCTTCTCACACACATCAATTTATTTTTGGCTGCCCTACTTCTCCATGCCTAGAAGCCTTTCTCTCTCCTTACCTTGCTCATTTAGCTTCCTTCAATGTTTTCTTCTTCAGGAGGCTTTTCTGGCCATCTCCCTCCACCTCACCTTGCCTTCCTCTGGCTATTACTGCTTCTCTCTGAGATCACTCTCCATCTACTCTGTATGCATCTTGTATGTAAATAGTTGTTAGCATGTTTTCTCCCTCCATTAGACTGTGAACTCCCTGAGGGCAGGTCTTTTGCCTTTCTTTGTATCTTTAATGCTTGTCATGGTGCCTAGAATTAGTAGCTTATTACTTGGCTGACTGGGACAGATGATAGTATAGTTATATGATAGTATAGTTATTCAAAACTGCTTGAACTGGTGAATTTGAAATCTTCATGATTAGTTCCTTGTACAAAGGGAGAAATTGAGGCCCAGTTTTAAGGTCTGTGATCTTGAAATGCTCACAGGTCTCTTTTTCTGTTAGACCCAGAAAATGAGCTGGCCTTGATGGCCTTGGGAGTCCTTCCCAGCTCAGAGAGCCTGCCACTGATTTGGCCTGTGCATCTCTGGTAGGGGGTGGGGGGAGGAGCAGAATTCCTGGGACTAGTTGCACTTCTGTGGGAAAATGCATCTGTTTGTGAGAATCTGGTCTGGATTGGGGGAGGAGGCTGTGGAGCCCACAAGATGAGGAATTATGACCAGACTATGTAGAAGGCCAAGGTCTGCCTGCACCCAAAGCCCTGTGGCATCAGCATCTTTTCTCTAGCACCTTCTAGAGTTTCCCCACGAGCCTCTGCTGAGCTCCTGACACAGGGTCACTGGAGCCAAGTGTGGGAGTTGGTCATCCTTTGCCTTTTTCGAGGCCTGCAAGTCTGCAGAGGGCTCCCCAGCATGCTATTGGGTTCCTGTACCACTGAACACTGAACTGTCCTCTCTGAAGTCCTGGGAATTCTAGCAGCAGCTTGCTGCCTGCAGAGCCCCAAGAGAGACCAAGCACATTGCTCCCAGAGGGGTTAAGGCCAGTGAGGATTGTTTCCAGTTCATCTGGTGTCAGAGGAAACTGAGGCTTAGTCAGTGACTAGACCAGCAGGCTTCACATGGCACATTTAAGATTCCAAATTGTTCTGGGCACAGCGTCTCACAAGGGAAGTGCCTTTGCCCAGGGTCACCCAGCTCCCAAAGAGACCTCAGAGAGTTAAGTGAGTTAATGTACATCCATTTATCCCAGCACATGCTAACCTTTGGGTCCAGGGAGAAGCCCAGCGCCTTCTTTTCAGACTCCTCCCTCTGGGGCGAGAGGTTCACTGGGAATCACTGAGAAGGAGAGCACAAAAGAGCACTGGCTTTAGTCAGGGTCTTGAGTTCAAATCCTGCCTCAGCTGCTTAGCAACTGTGACCACAAGCAGGTCCCTGATTCTCCCTGGACTTCAGCTTCTTCCTTCCTAAATGAGCTTCTGTGCTCCCTTCTAATTCCTAGAACTGCAATCTACAATCCTTCCCTTTGAAATGTTGCATATGTGTGTGAGTGTGGGCACATGTGTGTGGTGTGTACATGTGTGAGAGTCTACATATATATGTGTGAGTGTGTAAATATATGTGAGTGTGCACATATGTGTGAGTATGTACATGTGGGTATGTGGTCCCTGGTGTCTTTGGGGGTTTCAGTGTGTGTTTGTGTGAATGGCTCCACACACAGGGAATGTCTAGCAAGTGATGACAATCTTTTGTACATGACTCATGTGCTATCTAATTGTTTTTGCACATTCAAACCCACATTGAATCCTAGACTGTCCAAGCTGGGAGGACTTGGCTTGTGACCTAGAACAGAGAATGTTGGAGCTGGCAAGGACCTTGGACCCTGGAACAGAGATGGAATTCGGAGATCCTCTTTCTCATCGTGCACAGGAGTGCAGTGTGTCCTGACGAGGCAGAGAGAGTCCACATGGGTAGATTGGGCATCATTTCTGCTCCAGAGTCTGGGCAGTACATGGGCCCTTCCAGTCCCCTGCCTGTGCCATCAAAGGGCATCTGCGAAGTGTCTTTGTGGGTGGAGATCAGAAGGGGTTGGAGGGCGGGGTGGCAGTTGAGGAAACCCCGGCCCAGGTTCTGAGCTGGGAATAGGTCAGCTGCCTCCTGGCCTGAGCTTGCTCAGTCCTGGCCGAGCACCACTTCTGGGTCCAGTGGGGAAGGGGCTCTGAGGAGGCTCTTGGGCTGTTGGCCACCTAAGAGTCCTAAAAGGATGCCATCATGATGAGTTAAGTTTGACTAAATCATCCACATGTGCACTGAATCCCCTGGAGGTGCTCACAGTTTAAGAAATGAGAGGGTGGGAAGTACTCTTGGCAAATGGCCTGGGAGGTTTCTCTTAGGCCCCCTCCCCCAGTCAGAAAGAGTCAAAATGTTGATTTTTCAGAATGGAAATGTCCTGAGGCTCTCCTGTCTTTCCAGGCAGGGACGTATTTTTGGAGGGCCTCGGTCCCAGGAGAAGGAGGCAGGGGCGCCTGAGGACCACAGAGCTCAGCTCTTCAACCCTGAAGAGATTGTTGGGGCCACCTAAACCAGCGCTTTCCATCTGGCAGAGTGAGAGGCTTAGGCTCTGAGGATTTGGGAGTCCTGGGGCTACAGGAATCAGAACTACATGGGACCTTCAAGGCCATCCAGCTCAAGCCATATAATTTCACAAAGAAGGAAGCTGAGGCTGCCAGCATGTTTTGGATCATGTCCTCATGGAGCTGTAAAGAGCCCTAGAGGGAGAGGAGTCTTTCTTTAGTTTGGTGCCCCATTGTACAGGTGACTTTCCTAAGGTCGCACAGCAGAAAAAGCATCGGAAGTGGGATCTGGGCCGGGTCCCTCCTGGCTTTTAGCCTGACCCTCCTGTCACCCTGTGTAATGCTGCGCTGCAACATTCTGTGTGCCCCCCAGCCCTGGTCATTTCCACTAGGTTACAAGGCCCAGCTGCCCTCCCAACCTTCTTCTCAGAGGTTCCCCGTGTTGGCATTCTGTGGGGAAACTGAGGCAGCAGTGGGCACCTGACTTTTCCCAGAGAGGGAATGGCTGTAGCTTTCCAGGACGCTACCCAGAATGTACCAGGTGGCATAGGGAATCAAATCCCAACATCTCAGAGTTGGCAGGATCTGTGGTACCCATCTCCTTCATTTGCAGAGGGGAAATTATGGCCCAGGGAGAGGCTGTGCCTCATGTGTGGGAGATAAGCAGCCTGGTGTAATGGCAAAGCAGGGGACAAGAGCACTGGACTGGGAACCAGTCATAGCCAGATGGTGCAGGCCTTGGCATGTTCCCCTTTGCCCCTTGGGAGGATGGCAGACCTCCCTGGAGTCCGGGACTCATTGGTCTGGGGACTTCCTCCACTGGTGTAGACTGCGCTTTCTCTATGCCCCAGCCCAAAGTCTTTGAGATCACCAATTCATCTCCTTTGACCATCTTGGCATCCAACCCTTCCACATTGCGCCAGACTGGCTTTCAGACAACAGACACATGGTTAACCCTTTCCTGGGCTGCTCCTCAGGCACCTTCTTGGCTTGGTAGGAGCCCCATAAAACCCAGGCTCACTTCTTTGCTCCTCTGGGGCACCCACGGTGGTATTTGGGTGGCAATGGTGGCAGGCTTCAGGGCTGGTGTTAGTCATAGTGACAGTGTCTCTGGCACACATGTCACTGTCTGTCACTCTCATCAGCGTGGGGTCTCTCTCCATGGGCTCAGTCATTGCCTCTTTGTGCTCTCTCAGGGGGTATTTTCAAACCTAATGGCTGCCAGCTGGTGGCCAGCTCTTCTGGGGAGGGGTTTCTCTGCCTCTAAGTTGGCTGATCTGTCCATGGCAGGGCAACCCCCTCTGGCCAGGTGTGTCCTGGAGATCTGCTCATCACATTTCCCTCTCGCAGTTATCCCAGGCAAAGCCTGGGTATGTAGGTATGTGTCACTCTCCTGTTCCAGGCTGGCTTTCCCATAGGGATGATGCTGGAAAAGAAGCAGGTCTTGCTATCTCCTGTCTTTCCATCACCTTTGCTTCTCCCTGCCCTGAGCTGCAGCCCTTTCTGAGTGTCAAGTTTTCTTTCAGGCATAGATCAGTAACTTCCTTCTGAGAATCACGTGATTCCTGCTGTGAAGGCCCCAGAAGAGCCTGGGTGTTTGGCCTGTAGGGACAGGAAGGCAGCAGCAGCAGCTCAAAGCTCTAACGAGGGCACCAGCCTGCCTCCCACTCTGAGGCTGATGGGCGGGACATCAGGTCAACAAACATTTAAGTGCCCACTATTCCAGGCAGGCAGGTGGGGGGGTGCACAGAGCGCTGGACCAGGAGTCAGAAGGACCTTAGGCTAAATGTGACCTTCAGACTCTGACTAGCTGTGTGACTCTGGGCAAGTCATTGAACCTTGTTTGCTTCCATTTCCTCAGCTAGAAAATGAGCTGGATTTAGTATCTCTGCCCAGTAAACTCCAAAGGAGGCCCCGAAGAATCAGACATGATTAAAAAGACTGAATAACAACAAGCCCCCTCAAGTGTGGTGCTAAGTGCTGGGGCCAGGAAGGATGACGTCTCTAGGCCTTGGCTTGGTGGCTGCAGATCTGACTGAGCTGTGGAGAGAGAGCCAGGCCTGCAAGGTCAGGCTTCGGGGCCTGATGATCTGGGCTGGGGGCTCCTCCGACTGTTGGGGTCTGTGCCCTCACCTCTCATCTGCTGCTGGGGAGGTCCTGGGGAGTGGGATCAGCTGCGAACTTGGCAGCAGAGGATGCTCCTCCTGTGAGCCCTCTCTGTGGTGTGTTTGGACGTTGCTGTTTGTAGGGCAGCAGAGGCTGTCTCTGGCCTTTCTGTGCAGCCCCAGCCCAGCACAGTGACTGGCACATGGGAGGTGCTTAATAATGTTTCCTGACCGACTGAATGGGGGAATGCTGCACTTGCTCCAGGGCTGGTTGAGTCAGGTGGGTCTGACCCTGGAAATGGCTGGCTCTGAGGCTGTGTCTCCATGATGGAGACCAGATGGTTTCTCTGATGCACATGCTGCTGGTTGGTTGACAGTGGCATATTCTACATGCCGCTCTGCCCCCCACTGCTGGTGAACTTTGTGTTAAACACATTCCAGCCATGTGTGGGCGCTCAATGGCCCTGGGAGGACATGGGAGGATCTCCTCTCCCCCCACCGTCTCCTTGGCTCAGCCTAAAGCTGAGGTCAATCTGGGCATGTCTGGGACCCAGATGACAAGGCCTGCACAATGTTTCTCCAGAAAAGTCACTTACTGAGGGGTCTCTCTTGCCATGCATTCTGGCTGCACTAAGCTGGCCTTGGAGTATCCTCCAGCTCTTGTCTCTCTCTCTCAGACCTGGCTAGGTCCTTCCATTTTCCTGGCCTGGGTTAGGTCTTTTGATTCTGTCTTGACTCAACTCACAGAAATGTTGTCCCTATTAAGGCCTGATGACTTTGGTTCCATTGACGTTCCCCTGAGGACTGGGATTCAACTTCCTATCAGACTAAAGTTCTTGGGTTTCATCTCCCATGGCACTGGGGAAAAGGTCTATTTGCCCTCTAGACCATGAGGTGCTGACTTTCAGAGGCAGCCCAGAATACCTACCTTCTCTGAGTACAGGCAAGGGGAGGCATGGCAAGGGTGGGGAAAGCTCAGCATCCTGGTGATGGTGCCATCCGGTGAGGGCCATGATGGCAGTCAGGGGGCAGCCTCAGCAGTAGGAGGAGGCAGGGGGCCTGGCTTCAGAGCAGCCCAAACTCTCAGAGATGAGTGATTATTGAGCCTTGGAGCCACCTGAGGTAGGGAGAACCAACATTACTGTGGCCATCTTCCAGATGAAGAGCTCAAGGCAGGATAAATGACTTACCCATAGTCACACAATTAGGGAGCAGGGAGCACCAAAATGTCACTTGGGTCCTTAGTTCTCTTTCCTTTCAATGGGAGGGAGGAACCAGACATTTTCTCACCTTCTTCCTATGCATTTATTGCTTTAAAGATCTATTTACCAACGGTCCAAGTCCAGAGGGGGTCATGAGAGTGAGTTATTGAGGCCTCTGTGGAATTCCCAGTAAATGTATCCCCAAGAAAATTTTCCATAAACAACATAATCTGGGGAGGAGACGCCCCAAGAACCTGAGGGTGAGGGTCTCTGAACAGAAATGATGATACTGATGGGGACAGCTTCTGGGGGATGTTTAAGAAGGAAGCCTTTGTCTACTTTGGGACTGGACCCAAGGCCACAAAACTTGTCTCATGAAGTATCATTGAACTCTACTTTTTTCCTTTCTTCTTCATCATCATCTTCATTGTCACTTTTATCTACTTCATCCTTATCTTCAGCACCTTCCTCTTCATTAGTCATCATCATTTTCATCATCACCATCATCTTCATCTTTTTGGTCACCACCACCACCACCATTTCCATGGTCATCATCATCGCCATCATCACCATCACCATCATAGTCATTGTCATCATCATCATCGTCGTCATTGTTGTCATCACCATCATCGTCATTGTCACCATGGTCATCATCATCACCATCATCACCATCACCCCCATCACCTTCATCATCATCACCATCATCGTCATTGTCACCATCATCATCATTCTTGTCACCATCACCACTACCAACATTGCCACCATAAATGATCCTCTTCATTGTCATCATTGGCACAATAACATCTCCATCATCCTCATCTTCATCCTCATCTTTGCCTTCAGCCTCATCATGCTCTTACCCTCATCTTCACCCTCATTTTCATCTTCATCTTCACCTTCACCCCCACCCTTCTTATCCCCACCCTCACCTTCCTCCTCCTCCCCATCCTCATCACAGCTGATGGTGAGCAGTACGTGCTGTTGGCAGACGTCATTCACAAATATGGCCACTGGATCCCCCCAACAAGCCTGTGAGGTGAGGAGGGGGGTGATTCATGCTCCTGCTGTATAAGTGATGGTCTTCATGGTCTCACTACTGGTATGTGGTACAGCTGGGACTGAGGCCCAGATCTCTTTCCATTATACCCCATTGCCCACTCAGGCACTTCAAAAAGACCCTGAGGGCTTGCCACATCATGATTAAACTTCTCTGTCCAACATCAAGGTCTTCTGAAACCTAGCCCTACCCTACCTACCTTGAAGTGTCACAGGCTGGAAGGAATTTCTAGTCCAATTTATTATTTCATAAGAATTCCTTCTATATCCCCCCGATAAAATATTGCTGCTTAAACACCTTCAGTGATGGAGCCTTCACTGCCTCCCAAGGCATCCCATCCCACACTGTGGGATACTTCCCATCCATAGAATTTTTTCTGGTTTCAAACCTAAATCTGCCTTTCTATAATTCCACCCCCCTCCAGTGCTCCTGGTTTTTCCAAGGGGCCAAGCTGACCAAGGCTAATCCCTTACTCACATGACAACTTCAGACACTTAAACACAGTTATCACATCCTATGTTAGGCTTTCCTCCTCTGGCTTAAGCTTTCCCAGTTTTTCTCCAACCAAGCCTTGTGTGAAACAGTCTCTGGCCCTTTTACCACCTTGGCTGCTCTGACATTCCCTAGATTGTTTATATGTCTCCAACAATGGGATGCCAGAAGAGACCATTGTCCTCCACAGGTGATCTGGCCAGGGGAGGATATGATGGGACCAGCCCCTCAGAATTACTAGGCATTCTGCTTCTCTATACAGCTTCAATACCATTAGCTTTCTTGGTGGCTGCATTGCATGACTGATTCATATTGAGTTTGTGGTCTACACGTATGCCCAGATCTTTTTAGATTCATTCCCTCCATCTTGTACTTGTGAAGTTGATTTTTTGGACCCATTTGTCCTGACTAAAAGTTGTCTTATGCCTGTCCCTTCACATACTGTCTAGGTCCCTCTCCTCCCTTCCCTCCCTTCCAGCTTCTCCCAACCCTGCCCATTCTTGAAGAATCTGCTCAGATTTCACCTTCCCAGATGACATGGGTGAAGTCTCAGCCTCACAGGAGCCAATTCTAAAGTGGGGGCATGAGAGCCTTCAAGATTGGGTGGGGAAATCTCCTTACTTTACAAGGTCCACATTGGGGAAGTGGCTTGCCTGAGGTCATGCAGCTTAGAGGATGTTGAAGCCAGGTTTGCTGACTTAAAATATCTATCTTTTCCTAGTATCTGCTGAGGAAATATAGGTGGGGGCTGGAATGTGGAAAGCCTTGGAGGCTAGATAACCCTGTCATATAGAGCCTAGCTCAATTTCAGCTGAACTTTCAGAGGACCACAAGTATTCCAGGGGAGACCCCCATGGCGGGCCGCTCTGCCTGGCAGTTACTGAGCCCCACTTCTAGGGTGATGAGAGTGGGGGCCCAGAGGCCTGTGCACACTGGCCTCTGACTGCAGCTGGGAGGCCTTCACTATCAGGGGCATGATCCTAGTGGGATGGTACAGGTGTGGACCAGGGACTTCCCTTTTCTGCCATTGCTGATGCTGCCAGACCCCAAGCCTGGCAGAGTCTGTTTGACACAACCAAATGTTTAGTGCCCCTAAAAGAGAAGGGAGCATGTCTGAACCATTTAAAAATAAACAGGAGGAGGACTCAGGGTCATGCCTCCTGGCGCTCCTATGCAGGGATGAAATCATTTCTTTAAATGGGCAAGTGACCCTGAGCTGGGCTGTCAGGCTTGGAAAGAGCCTGGGTTTGTCCACAGGGAGCTGGTTCTGTGTTGGGTTAGGGTCGGCCCCCGCCACAGCCTTTGCTGGGAGGGGCAAGTCCTGAGCAGACCTCAGGGCAGGGAGGAAGGAAGTTTCCAAAGACAGGTATCCAGGACTGTTCCCTCCCCTCCTTGGCCTCCCCCTCCCCCTCCCCAGTTCTGCTTTGGGCTTCTCTGTCCATCTGTTTGGACTCTCCTCTCTTAGGATAGAGCTTCATAAAGGACAGAGCTCCTCATGAAGAAGTTCTCTAAGGACATACTTTGGTAGTGCTGAGGACGGTGGGGATGGGGGCAGAGGGTCTTCTTAGTATTTTCTCAACAAGCTGTTGTTCGTTGTAAAATCTCAAAGCTAGAGGGACTTAGAACAGAGATTACAGAGTGACAGAGAGCTGAGAGACTTTCAGACAAAGGATAGGGAATGTCAGACCTGGGAGGGCCCACAGAACAAGAAACACCGAAGGTCAGTTCTGTGGGGAGCTCAGAACAGAGAAGGTCCGATTTGGGAGGGACCTTGGGCATTGACATAGAAAGTCAGAATGGGGACAGATCTTAGAACATACAATGCCAGAGCCTGTAGGAACTCGAGAGCGCCTTAGACCATAGAGAAGGAAAGGTCAGAGCTGGAGGGAGCTTAGAACAGAGAACAGGGAATGGCAGAGCTGAGAAGGGCCCCGAGTAGCAGAGTAGGGACAGACCTTAGAATAAGGAACATCAGAGCTGGGAGGAACACGAGAGATCATTTAGTCTGCTTCCCGTATTTTGCAGAAAAGGAAACTTAGGCCTAAAGAAGGGAAGCAGCTGCCCTCTGCTGCCAGGATCTTGGGCTCATCCCTGTGCAGGGATTTGAGGGCCAGGGTACCTGCAGAGGTCCAAGGGCTTCCAAGTGCCAGCTTTTATCTGTAGTGAAAAGAGCTCCTTGAAAACATTCTGGGCCTCTGGTTGGTGGGCCACAGCCTCCTCTGAGTCTGGCCAGGGAGCTCTGCCAGAAGCCTGGCAGGCTGGGGAGCAGGGTGGGATGGGGATGTTTTGAGGCTGTTGTCTTGAAATGAGTGGAGGCTTTTCACAACCACAGCACAGAGGCCAGAGGCCAACTGCCGGGGGTAGGAGTATAGTGGAGTCCCAGCTACCAGTAGGGGCTTCCAATGCCTCACTCAGAGTTTGGGAAACCAGGTGGGATTTCTCCAGGGGGAGTGTCCAGAGAGACCTGGACAGATTATGGTGAGGGTAGTTGGGAGAGTTGCCTCCTCAGGTACTGAGGGGAAACTGAGTCAGCCTCCCAAGAGACACAGGAGCAGGTATTTCTACTGGAGTGTCTACAGATGGTCAGGAGCCTGCACAGTAGGTCAGTTATTCATTCTACTAACTAGACTGTCTGGAATAGGGACATCACACATGCAGCCATTGGCTGCAAGCGGCCACAATGCCAAACCCGATCACAATGCAGCACGTATAAAAATGAATCTATGAACGTAATCCTGTGCAGCTTCCCAAGTCAATATGCAGCCCACAGGAACCCTCACGTGCCCTTTACTGGCCCCCGTTTCTAGCTGAATTGGCCATCACTGGTCTGGAGTCCTGGAAAGGCAGGAGACTTAGGTTCTCTTTGTGGCTCTCCAATAATCTGTGTTGTGACCTTGGGCGAGTCATGTGCCCTGAGTTCCCTCACCTGTAAATGAAGAGATTGGAAGCCTTCTGTGCCTTTTTGTGCAAGTCCCAGTTCTACCAGCCTGGTGTTAGTATGCCCACCTTCTGGCAGTCCCTCTGACACTGGCTTTTCGGTCATTTTTCACCCATTGATCCATCTGACCCACTGACCCATTTTTAGTTGTCTTTGTCAACTTGCTGAATGTGACCTGAAACCTCAGGGTTGTTTTGATTTTCGTCTTTCTTCCAGTCAGTGATTGGAAGCATTCTTGCATATGGTTCTCTTCATAACCCCCAGTGCTGAGCAGTCTTTTGATACAGTAGGTACTTACTAAGTGGGGGTTGAGTTGGGTAGATAGAAGTGGGGGGTTTTCCTGGGTGGGAGAGATTCAGGAAGAAGGAATGATTCAGAGGTCGGATCTCTTGTATCGCTGCTTCTTGGGGAGGTATGGCTTGGACTAGATGAGCTCCCTCCCTGTTCTGAGATTGTCATTTTTAGAGACCTCTTTTCATAGCTCATTTCACTTTAGGGCTGCTCCGTGAGTGGGAGGAGAATCTTTTGCTTAACTCCATCAGTGAGGGGAGTGAGATTCCAGGAGAGAATGAGTGGTTGACCTGGTTATTCAACAATTCTGCAATGGCAACCCAAATGTACTTTTTATATAATAATTATGATCTGTACATTGTTCAGGGTTCCTATAAATGTTACCTGAAATCTTCTTGAGGTAAAAAGTCATGTCAGAGGGCATGAGAGAATTATGCCCATGTGGACACCTCTCTCCTGAGGCTAGAAATGGTTTGGTTATAGACTGATGTCAAATTAAATAAAATTGTTTCTGGTAGATTTGATCTGAAAACCACAGAGCTCAGTATTAATATTCATGGTTTTTTTTCTTCCACAAAGTCAAGGGTTACTGAAGAGAAAGGCAGATTTGGAAAATGAAGAACTGGGGAAGAAGAGGGTGTTGGAGGATGGGGCTGAAAATTAAAATGCAACGATGATGAGCTTTTGGCCGTAAGGGAGTGAATCTTCAAGAGAAGCTTGTCAAAATGAGTTTGCCCAGAGTCTGGAAAATCTAGTGAAAACAAAGAGGAAGAAGGTTGGCAGAAAATGGGTTAAATATATACACCAAGCTAGATACTAGTAGCTATAATATAGAAAGAAACATAAGTGTAGAGATGACCAGAAACTTATAGGAGACACTCAGCAAGAAAGGCCACATATCTCAAATGTTGGCAAATAAATACTCAAAGGAAGGTTAACCAACTAGATGGGCTAGAGAGCTGAACATCACTGAGACTGGTGGGAAAAGGTTCCTGACTGCAACAAATTTATCTCTGCCAAAGTCTCTCCCAAAAGGAACGGAGCAGGTGAAGGGTGGGTGGTGCTGAGACCCAGATAAAATATGACATGGGAGTCAATCCTCATGCCAGAGCTGGGAAGTATGGTGGAGAACAATTGGGTGAAGATAAATGGAAGCAGAAATAGGAGTGATATCTTCATGGAATTATACTACAGACCACCTGGCCAGAAAGGAACTAGACCACAGTTCTGGCATGGAAGTATCACTGCATATGATGAGGGGACTCGAATCATCCTGATGTCTGCAGAAGGACTCTCCCCTCCCTCCTTCTCTCTCTCTCTCTCTCTCTCTCTCTCTCTCTCTCTCTCTCTCTCTCTCTCTCTCTTTCTATCTCTCTGTCTCTGAGGCAAATGCTATAAAGAGCTTAGTACAGTGCCTGGCACATGGGAAGAGCTATATAAATGTTAGCTGTTATCACTAGTTATTGTTAGGGAGCTTATCTTCATGGGTGGTCAAACCTGACATTCATTAAGAACAAAATGACCAGGGAATCTTGTTATCCAAGCTGTGGGAGGTCTAAGCCAGGGCCTGACATTGGCTGGCTCTACATGTGTCCTTGGGGGCATCCAGGATACTTGGGAAGAGCCTAGGGTCCCACTGCTCCCCACCCCACCCCTCAGTGAGCCCTCAGGAGTCCTCTTGTTTGGAGACAACCTGAAGCCTGGCTTCTATTGGGAAAAATAACTCACATGCCCTGAATCGGGTGACTTTCTTTCTTCCTTTCTTTCTTCCTTCCTTCCTTCCTTCCTTTCTTTCTTTCTTTCTTTCTTTCTTTCTTTCTTTCTTTCTTTCTTTCTTTCTTTCTTTCTTTCTTTCTTTCTTTCTTTCTTTCTTTCTTTCTTTCTTCCTTCCTTCCTTCCTTCCTTCCTTCCTTCCTTCCTTCCTTCCTTCCTTCCTTTCTTTCTTTCTTTCTTTCTTTCTTTCTTTCTTTCTTTCTTTCTTTCTTTCTTTCTTGTCCACCAAAGGACACAGAAGTTAAAAGGCAAAGACATTTAATCAAATCACAAGGAAAACATTGAAAATAGGGAGCCCCATGCATACATGATGTGTGCAGAGATCATGTGATGCAAAGAGGAGTGGGGGAGGGATCCATGCAGAGAACATGTGATAAATGGAGGTACATATGAGGGAATGTGTGCGGTCCGGGCCTGGAGCAGGGGCCCATCTCACCAGGAGATACACCTGGGGTTATTGGGAGAACAGGGGACAGAACTGAGAATGGGGGACGTAAACTCCAGTTTCAACTGCGGGTGGACCATTTCACCACCTGACAACAGGCTTGGCATGATGAATTACATAACTCTTTAGACCACATAAAGAACTGGCAAACCCTGAAAATGGTTCTCATGAAGCCCTCAGGCCAGCTCAGCAGCCAAGCTCAGCCCCCTCTGGGGTGGGGGGCAGCAAGGCAGGCCAACTTGCCCGTGGCCGTGCCAACAACAGCAGGTTGCAGTGCTTAGTATCAGCCCCGATGCCAGTGGATTGAGGGACTGTTATTTTTATGAGAAAAATGCAGAAAGGCGAATCTGTGTATTTATGTCTGTCTGGAAACACGCAATTACCGCAGCGCTGTCCTGCTTCCAGGCTCCAGCCGTGCTCCACCTCTCCCACGGTGTTTTGGAGGAGCTGGTCCAGGTTTCTTTGTCTCAGCTTTGTTGGAGCTCGCCAAGGGCCGCGGGCACCCAGGGCCGGGGAACTGGGGGAGTGGGAGAGCTGGCCCTGTATGTGCAGCCCAGGGAGGGAAGTTCTCAGCCAGGCTGCCTCTCTGGGAAATCATCATGTCCTCTCAGATCCATAGCAGACTTTGAACGTAATGAAAGTGAGGGCCAGCGCTCTCTCAACAGGAAGACTCCCTGGCCTCTAGGGCCTCAGGGCTCATTCATTCTTTCCAGCCGCCTTGAGAGGAAGCCTGCTACTCCAGGCCACTTGTCTTGCCAATGCCTCCTCCGTGTTCTCCTGGAGGCTTGCTTTATGGGATTGCCCCACCCCTCACTTTTGGTTCTTTGCACGCACTTGGTGCCCTTCATCAGCCCAGGCTCCAAGTCCGGATTAATGCCTCCCATGCTGCAAGCATTGCCATGGGCCTGGGATCCAAAGACCAAGAAGCAAGGAGCCTTTGTTCTAATGTGAGGGATGACCAGGACATTTACAAAATAAATACAAACCAATCTCAAGTAGTTAGGAAGGCCGGGGCAGGATCTGGGGAGGCTTCCAGGAGGTAGACCTTGAAGGAAGAGAAAGTTTCTCTGAGGTGGAGGTGAGGAGGGGCCACACTCAAGGGATGGAATGCAGAGGTGTAGGAAGGGGAGGAATGTCCACTAAGGCTGCAAAGACAGGCACAGTCAGCTTGGGAGAGACTTTAAAAGCCCAACAGCAGAGATTATGTTTGACCCCAGAAGCACTGGGAGCCATTGGGGTTTATTGAGCAGGGAAATGGTCAGGGAATGGAGCAGACCTCTGCTTTAGGAAAATCCTTTTGGCAGCTCTTCGAAGGATGCACTAGAGTGAGAAGGGAGAATAGGCCAGGGAGTCCACCTACCATATCTATCTACTGACAAAGTCCCAAATGACTTTTAAGAGCCAGCTCGAAGGCCACCTCCTCCAGGGTGTGGAGGGAAAGGCTCTGCCTCTGGAGTCAGGGGATAGGAGTTTGAAGCTAGCTCTCGCTAAGCCATTGTGCCCTGGCTGGTGACTTCAGGGTGAGCTGGCCAAGGGGCCTCTGAGCCCTCTCCCCTTCTTTTGTATTTCTATGACTTCTCTCCAGGCCTCAGTTACCTCTCTTAGAAAATGAAGGAGCCAGAGGAGGTGACCTCAAAGGTCACCCCTTGCTCTCCCCATCCTTGCTGTTCCTCCTGTTGGTCTTGGAGTCTGTTCACACAGGGGATCTTAGCAGGTTGCCATTTCCTAGCTCTGCAGGGGGTGGTCTTTAGTCTCCCCAGGTGATTGGGAGCTTCCTGGTGCTGTATCTTGCCACGTTCCAAATACTCCTTTTCTTTTCCCCTCGTCCTCTAGTGGCCAAGTTGAGACTAGACACAGAGGAGGGTTTTCCAGAAGCAGCTCAAGAAGTGGGGGAATCTCCTGTATGGGCAGCTTTGTCTTCTTTCCTGACAGTTCATCCCAAAGTAGAGTGGGTGGCCTCCTATCCCTCCCCTCATCAGGGCAATGCTATTCTTGAAAATAGAATGATCTTTTCTGCAGCCACCCGGCCTCTGCCTCAGGCCTCCAGGCTCCCCTTCAGTGCTGCTGCCCCCAGCTGCTGCTGCAGGATCCTGCTCTCTCCTGTGTTACAGGAACCTCCTTGATTTGGTTTTTCTCAGCTCATCAGTGTTCTTTGGCTTGGGAGGATTTGACCAAACTCCCTGTGTCCTTCCCTTGGGAGCGAGGCCTTTACTGTCATAGACCCCGCATTTCGTGGACTTGCTTCTATTGGCCTCCTTGCGGCTTTCTCCTGTGCTCCTTGGTTCTGCCCTCTGGGGCGGCCAAACAAGCTAAAGTTCACACAAGGAGAGTCTTCACACCTTTGTAGGTGACCATCCCACGCCCCTAAGTCTCCTCTGCACACCCCCCCCCGCATTTTCAGTCTGTGCCCAGCTGCTTCCTCATCCTGCATCTCCATCCCTTGAGGGCCCCTTGCCCCACAGCTTGCTCTGGACCGGCCTGCTTGCCCCTCCTCTCTCATGCTGGGGCTCACCCCTCTCTTCCTCTGGCTTTGACTGCAGAAGAGAAGCATGACTGGGGCCATGGGGTCACAGTACTGGCTTCAGGTATTTGAAGGGCTATCACGGGGAAGGGGGTTTAGCTTTGTTCTGCTTGACATCAGAGGATAGAGCTGGCAGCAACAGGGGACTTTGCAAAGAGGCAGATGGAGGCTGGATGTTCTGATGAACTTCCCAGCAGTGAGAGCTGCCCTGGCACAGGATGGCTGGTCCCTCCCCCAAAAAGGCCAGTTCCCTGATTGTTTGGGCTGCTGCCAAAGCCACTCTTGTGCCTAACCCTAACCTTAAATGCACGTTGGACTAGGTGGCCCCCAGGTCTGGTTTAGGCATAAGATCTGATGAGTCAGAAACCCACCAGGGCTATGCTTAGTCTAGGATCCAGTCACCTCCCAAGAGGGTCTGGGCCAGTTTGATTTGCTATGTAAGAAGCCTTTGGGCAGCCAGGTGTCTCAGCCCTGTGACTGTGGCCCTAACTTCCCGGTAGGTGCCCGCTTTTGGCATGCTCAGCTCATTGGCCCTCCAGGCCACAGTGCTTCTCCTCATGGTCCTCACTTGAGAAGACTAACTTATGACCTTGGCTTCCATTCAGCTTCCTGTAAAGGAAGACAGCTGGCTGGAGCAGGGAGGTGGGGTCTGTCTGCTGGTGTTTCTCTGTCTCATCCCTTCCCTCCCTCTGCCAGCCCCAGCTCCACTCCTCTGACTCTGTGGGGGCCCAGCCTCCCCTTCAGTCAATCTTCCTCAAGTGCCCTGCTTGCCTGGGCCTCATTTGCTTTGATTTCCCTTGTCTCTCCTTCTGTTCCTCTGCTCTTTGCTAAGACTGAGCCATTTTCTCATCCAGTCTTGAAGCCCCCAAAGCATCTCTTGGGGCTTATCTCTATGTGAGGGCAGAGTGGGGGGGGGTCTTTCCAAAACAATAGCTCTCACTGTTACCCATGAAGACAATTTTCCCAGAACTCAAATAAAAAATGAAAAAAGAAAAAAGTTGCAAGACAGTTTTGAAAACTTTGAAATCATTAGCTTTTGAGAATCCATTTGATGCAGTGGCTGCAAGAATAGATTTGGGGTTAGGAGTCCTGGGTTCAGATCCTAGTAGCCTCCTGCCTCATACACAGACATAGGTAAGCACACATAGAGAAACAAGGTAGCCTTTGAATTCCTCTTTGGGGGAATCAATGAACCTTCCCTTAGGGAAATTCTAAGGTAACTTTGTATCTCTGTTATAGTATCTTGTGTAACAAAACCTGTCTGCTGAACTAGCCCCTCAATAGGCCAGCATTCTGTCTTCACTAGGACAAGAACCAAGCAGGCCGCCAAGCTCCTCTGGCTGCCTCCGCCTCAGTGCTCAGCAGCTTGGCTTCTGAACTCCTCCCGGCTCTCCCCAAAGTTCCTGATGATCTCTGGCTGGACAAACCCATTGGATTTCCTGAGCCCTCAGTGTCCTTGGCATCTTGGCTGCACCTGACACCATTGCCCTGTCTCTTCCAGAAAACTCCTTTTTCTCCAGGGTTTTGGGACACCCCTCTCTCCCAGCTCTTCTCCCAGCTCTTCCCCCAGCTCATTTCCCAGCTCTTCTCCTAGCTCTTCTCCCAGCTCTCCTCCCAGCTCTTCTCCCAGCTCTTCTAGCTCTTCTCCCAGCTCTTCTCCCAGCTCTTCTAGCTCTTCTCCCAGCTCTTCTAGCTCTTCTCCCAGCTCGTTTCCCGGCTCTTCTCTCAGCTTGTTTCCCGGCTCTCCTCCCAGCTTTCCTCCTAGCTCTCCTCCCAGCTCTTCTCCCTGCTCTTCTCATGGCTCTTCTCCCAGCTCTCCTCCCAGCTCTTCTAGCTCTTCTCCCAGCTCTTCTCCCAGATCGTTTCCTGGCTCTTCTCTCAGCTCTCCTCCCAGCTTTCCTCCCAGCTCTCCTTCAAGCTCTTCTCCCAGCTCTCCTCCCAGCTCTCCTCCCGGCTCTTCTCCCAGCTCTCCTCCCAGCTTTCCTCCCAGCTCTCCTCCCGGCTCTTCTCCCAGCTCTCCTCCCGGCTTTCCTCCCAGCTCTCCTCCCAGTTCTTCTCCCAGCTCTCCTCCTGGCTCTTCTCCCAGCTCTCCTCCCAGCTTTCCTCCCAGCTCTCCTCCCCGCTCTTCTCCCAGCTCTTCTCCAAGCTCTTCTCCATGCTGTCTGACCACTCCTTCTCAGTCTCTTTTTCTGGCTCCTCAGCCACATCATGCCCCTTCATTGTAGATGTTCCCCCAGGTTCTACTTATGTGGTGCCTTACTCTTGTCTTGTCTACTCTCCTCATCAAATCCCATGGGTTTAGCTTTCGTCTCTATGCAGATGACTCCTAGATCTATTTATCCAATGCACTAGCATCTTTCCCAAGTTTTGGTCTCATATCACTAACTGCCTGCTAGAAATCTGAACCTGGGTGTCTCCAAGAAATCTTAAACTCAGCACATCTAAAACCTTATCTTAACTCCAAAATTCTCTTCTTCCAAACATTCCCTATTCTTGCTGAAGGCGGGACCACCCATCCATCCTTTCAGATCGGTAACTCCAGCATTACCTCTTTCTCCTCCTCCCATAGATCCAATTAGTTGCCAAGTCTTAGCATTCCTGTCTTAACAGCATCTCTCACATCTGACCCCTTCTCTCCACTCAAAGTAGTCTGGACAGTCATTATGTTTCAGCTAGATTCTTGCAACCTTCTCTTTTCTGGTCTTCCTGCCTTAGTCTCTCCTTGTTCTAGTCCATCCTACATACAGCTCTTAAAGTGGTTTTCCTTTTGTGGATCTGACCATGCCCCTCTCCTGTTCAACCAGCCTCAGTGACTCCCTCTATAAACCCCTCAGTTCTGCTCTCAAAGCCCTTCCTAAGCTTGTCCTAATCTGTCTTTCCAGCTCCACTTGACCCCACTCCCCCAGCTCTGTGATTCAGCTTAACAAGCTTCCTCTCTTTTCCTTACATAGTCATTCCACCTCCCATCTCCAGGCCTTTGTACTGACCTTGAAGGAGCAGCTCCAGTACTATTCACTGTGGGGAAACCCTTCCTCTCTACAAGTGCTAGTGAGTGTCCTTCATTCCACACAACCTTGAACTTAACTGCTTGGGATAGATGTGTGTTTATTCACTTTGTGTTTATGCCACATAGCTATTTCCTGTATTTGTGCCTGTCCTCTGCACCATTAGAATATAAGCTCTTTTCAAGTAGAGATTGTTTTCTTCTTTGTATTTACCCACATAGCGCCTGATACATAGTAATAAATATTTGTTGATTAATCGACTTATGGACACTTCTCTTTATTAGGAGCCTAAATCGACCCCCTTTGCATCTTTCACTCTTTGCTGGTCTGTAGCAGAGGTTTTGTTGGAATTCCTTCCCACTGGGTACTGGGCATCACAAAGTGAGATCGTTTTAGCCAGACTGGCATTGTAGGATTGGAGCCGGAAGGGGCATGCTTCATGGAATGGAGATTGGTGTTTGTGTGGCTCACAGTTCCTAGGACTTTCAAAGCTGCTAGGCTGTTACCGTGTACATTATTTTGCTAGTTCTCACTTTACTTTTATCAGTTCATATAAGTCTTCCTGGGTTTCTTTGAAACCACCCTGCTCATCACTTCTTACACACAACGACATTCCATCACAATCACACACCACACTTGCTTAGCTGTTCCTCAATTGATAGGCATCCCTGCAATGTCCAGTTTTCTGCTCTCGCCAAAAGAGATGCTACAAATATCATTGCACACATGGCTCCCTTTCCTTCTTCTTTAATCTCTTTGGGATACAGACCAAGCAGTGGTGTTGCTGAATCAAAGGGGATGCAGTTTGGTTGCCCTTTGGGCAGAGTTCTCTCTGTCCGGAATGACTGGACCAGTTAACAGTTCTACCAACAGTGCATCGATGTACACCTTTTCCCACATCAGAAAGGAAGAGGCAGGGAACAGGCATTTACACTGTGCGCCAGGCACCGTGTCAATAGCTTTCCAGAGAGTATATCATCTGGTCCTCACAGCGACCCGTGAGGTAGATGCTATCTATCATTATCCCCATTTTGCTGTTGAAGAAACCGAGGCTGAGGCCATCAGTGACTGACTTGCCCAAGCTAACACAACCAGGAAGTAGCTGACATGGAATTTGGATCCTCCTGACTTCAGGCCCAGAGCCACCTTTCCCCTCCCTCCTTTTCCATCAACTTTGCCAGTCTAAATAGTGTGAGGTGGAGCCTCAGGATTTTAATTTGTATTTCTCAGGTTATTAGTGATGGAGGACATGGTTAGATTATCATTAATAGCTTGAATTTCTTCCTCTGAAACCTGCTTATTCATATACTTTGGTCTTATAGCATTTGGGGAATGACTTTTATTATTATAAATTTGAATGAACTACCTGATGACCAATTCCCTCTCTTAGAAATCAGATCTTTCTTAGAGGAACTTCCTGTAAACATCCCCCCCCCCATTTACTTGCTTCTTTCTAGTGTTATTATTTCTATATTTTAAAATATATTAGATATTTATATAACATATATATGTACATATAATAAATTATGCATTTATTTTGGTCAGACTGCTTCCAGTTTTCCCACAGGTTTTTGTTAAATAGTGAGTTTTTGCTCCAAATGAATTTACCTTAAGAAAATTTTGTCTTTCAGAAGTATAGGAACCAACCAGGAGGTGGTGAGGGGGTGATGCTGGTGGGGATTAAATTGATAGATTTTGCTTTGAAGATTTTGTCCCTTCCTTGCCTTTTTTTTTTTAAATTGGGACATTTGTCTCGGCACCTCTCCAGTTAGTTCTCCACAATCTTTCCATGGGCAGTGGCTCATCTTTCCAGAGTCCAAGGATAGAGTTCATCTGGGTCAGAGCACGTGAATTCATCCAGAGAAGTGCCAAGCTCTCTTCCCTCTTTACTTATTCAGACAATCACCTCCTTGAAAGTCATTTTTGCCTCTTCCTTCTCAGAACAAAGGCCATTCTCTTCAGTGGAAAAAACAAAATTCAAAGTGAGCAGGTCTCCCCTCCCCTCCCCTCCCCTCTTTTCCCCTCTCCTCCCCTCTCCTTTTTCCAGATTGGATCACTTAAGTTCTTATTTACTGTCCTGATCTGATATTCTGGGAATGTTATATTTTTGTAAATATTCAGCTATATCATCAGATCACCAGTTTTATTGGTATATTATTAAGGAAAATAGTTCCTGATAAACTTTTATTTCATTTTCAATGGTTATGAATTCACCTTTTTCATTTTTGATACCTGTGATTTAATTCATGGAGGTGACACAGTGAATAGGGCATCAAACTTAGAGTCAGAAAGACCCGAGTTAAACTCCAGCCTCAGACACTTACTACTTGTGTGACCTTGGACATGTCACTTAACCTTTATATGCTTCAAGTGCCTTATTTATAAAATGAGCACTCACCTCTCAGGGTTGTTGTGAAGATCAAATGAAATAATAATTGTAAAGCCCTTGGTACAGTGCCTGGCCAGTGGTAAATGCTACATGAGAGTTATTATTAGAAACACATTAGTTAAATGGTTTATTGACTTAAAAAAACCTCCTTTAAAATTTTGTTAATTATCTTCCTGAGTTTGACTTTAGCTTTCCTAGCTGGGTGACCCTGGGCAACTCACTTAAGCCTGTTTGCTTCAGTTTTTTAATTTGTAAAAATGAGCCAGAAAAGGAAATGGCAAATCACTCCAGTATCTTTGCCAAGAAAATCCCAAGTGGGCTCACAAAGAATCAGACACGACTGAAAAATGGCTGACCATCACCACCACCACCAACACCACCACAAACACCACCATCACCACCAACACCACCAACACCACAACCACCAAACACCACAAACACCACCATCACCACCAACACTACAAATACCACCAAACACCACGAACACCACCAACACCACCATCACCACCAACACCACCAACACCACAACCACCAACACCACAAACACCACCATCACCACCAACACCACAAATACCACCAAACACCACAAACACCACCAACACCACCAACACCACCAAACACCACAAACACCACAAACACCACAAACACCACCAACACCACCAACACCACCAAACACCACAAACACCACAAACACCACCAACACCACCAACACCACAACACCACCAACACCACCATCACCACCAACACCACCAACACCACAACCACCAAACACCACAAACACCACAAATACCACCAACACCACAACCACCAAACACCACAAACACCACAAACACCACAAACACCACCACCAAACACCACAAACACCACAAACACCACAAATACCACCAAACACCACAAACACCACAAACACCACCAACACCACCAACACCACCAACACCACCAACACCACAAACACCACCATCACCACCAACACCACAAATACCACAAACACCACAAATACCACCAACACCACCAACACTAAACACCACAAACACCACTAACACCACAAACACCACAAACACCACCAAACACCACAAACACCACAAACACCACAAACACCACCAACACCACCAAACACCACAAACACCACAAACACCACAAATACCACCAAACACCACCAACACTAAACACCACAAAGACCACTAACACCACAAACACCACAGACACCAAACACCACCAAACACCACCAAAACACCACAGATACCACCAAACACCACAAACACCACAAACACCACCACCAAACACCACAAACACCACAAATACCACAAACACCACAAATACCACCAAACACCACAAACACCACAAACACCAAACACCACCAAACACCACAAACACCACAAACACCACAAACACCACCACCAAACACCACAAACACCACAAATACCACCAAACACCACCAACACTAAACACCACAAACACCACTAACACCACAAACACCACAAACACCACCAAACACCACAAACACCACAAACACCACAAACACCACAAACACCACCAAATACCACAAACACCACCAAACACCACAAACACCACCAACACCACAAACACCACAAACACCACCAAACACCACCAAACACCACAAACACCACCAACACCACCAATACCACCAAACACCACCAAACACCACCAAATGCCACCAAACACCACCACCAGTTTTGGTGCTTAATCGGGGTTTTAGAGATTGTAAGTTTCCTGGTATTGTTGTTGTTATTATTGTTATTGGCCTTCCTTATCTCTTTTGCTGACCTGTTTAGAGACATACATTTCCCTCTAAGCACTGCTTTGGCTGCACCCCCCAAATTGAGCATGTTGCCTCATTGTTTTCATGATCTTTAATGAAATTATTGTTTTTTATAATTTGTTCTTTGATCCACTGGTTATTTAGATTTAAGCTATTTAGTTTCTTATTATTTTTAATCTTTACTTTAAAGGTTCTTTATTGGATATCACTTTTATTGCTTTATGGTATATAAAAGATGTTTTATATTTCTCCTTTTCTGCATTCATATATGAGTTTTCCCTCCCTATGCCCAATTTCTGTAAAAGTGCCATGAACAGCTGAGAAATATATAATACTCCTTTATAGACTCATTTAATAATCTCCAGAGGTCTATCATACCTAACTTTTCTAAAATTTTATTCATATCTTTCATTTATTTTTTATTTAGATTTATTGAGTAAATTGAGGCTTCCCACTATTATAGTTTTGCTATGTATTTCTTCCAGTAATTCATTTAACTTTTTAAGAATTTAGATGCTAAATAGCTTTATTATTTCTATTCAGTGTCTATGGTGCCTTTGAGCAAAATATAATTTCCCACCTTACCTCTTTTAACTAGGTTTATTTTTTCTCTTGCTTCTCTTACCCCTGTCTTTTTTACTTTAACTGAAGCATAATAGATTTTGTTCCAGTCCCTTACTTACTGTGTGCTTTGTTCCATTTAAGTCTGTTTCTTATAGACAACAAATTGTTGGATTCTGGTTTCTATTTCTTCCTGCTATCCTATTCCATTCTGGGAGTGAGAGTATCCTATTCACATTCACAGTTATGGTTATTAATTGTGTATTTCCTTATACCTTATTTGCTTATACTTTCCTTCTTTTTGTTTCCTACTCATTCTTTAATAGTTCACTTTTCTTAAAATTAATCCATTCATTACTCTGTCCTCCCTCTTATTCTCCCCTTTTTCTCCTTCCTTTTCCCTCCTCTTTCCCTATTGGGTAAAATACAGTTTTGTATCCATCCGGGTGTACATGTATGGATCTTCTTTCCTTTTTTTGCCAGTTCAGATATGAGTAAAGTTCAAATGTCAAACTTTCCTCCCACCCCTTCCTCCTTGTTTGTACAGACTTCTACTTGTGCAACCCATTTATGGGAGATAATTTCCCCCAGTCTTTCTCTCCTTTCCCCCTCTTATTGTTTTATTCTTCCCCTCCATTTCCACTCTTCTTTAAAGATCATCAGACTATAATAAAACCTTTCCAGGATGTCTGTCTATTTATATTCTTTCAATGACCCTTGATGATAATCGAGCTCTGGTGTCATTTTCCATTCATTGTCATTTCAGATTTTCAGTTGTGTCTAATTCTTCCCATTTGGGGTTTTCTTGGCAAGATACTGGAATAGTTTGCCATTTTCTTCTCTGGTCCTTTTTATTTTTATTTTATTTTTTACAGATGGGGAACTGAGGCAAACAGGGTTAAGTGACTTGCCCAGGGTCACCCAGCTATTAAATGTCTGAGGTCAGATTTGAACTCAGGGAGATGAGTCTTCCTGATTTCAGGCCCAGCATTCTATCCACTATGCCACCTAGGGCTCTAATTAGCTCCCCATGTTAGAATATCACTCTATTTCATATGATTGCTTACTCCTACCTTTTTATGCTTCTTGATGCCTGTGTTTGTATCTCACACTTCCTACTCCACTTTGGTTTTCATCCTCCCCCCCCGCCCCGCCCCAGTCTTTTTTGTTTATAAGTCCTCACTGAATGTCCATTCCCTTCTGCCCCCTCCCCTATCCTCCACCCCACATAATATTCTTATTCAATATTCAGTCTTGCTGGGTAAGTTATTCTTAGTTGTAGCTCTACAATTTTTTCCTTCTAGAATAAGGTATCCTTAACTTTCTGTTCCTTATGGTAGTGACTGCTAGATCTTATAGGATTCTGACTCCTTAGATACTTGAATTTCTTTCTGCCTGCTTGCAATGGTTTTTTCTTTCACCTGGAGTCTCAGGATTTGGGTTTTAGTGTTTTTGTGAATTTTCATTTAGGCATTTCTTTCAGAAGGTTACTGGTGGATTCTTTCTATTTCTATCCTATTCTTTGGCTCTAAGAGATGTGGCCAGTTTTCTTCTATGATTTCTTGAAATATAATGTACAGGTTCCTTTTTATTGCTTGTGGCTCTGATTCTTTAACTGTCTTCCTTCAGTCTGTTTTCCAGGTGACTTGTCTTTGTTATGAGGTACTTTACACTTTATTTTACTTTTTCAATTTTTGGATTTAGTTCTAACATCACTTGTGGTCTCATGGAGACATTAGCTTCTATTTGGTCAATTCTAATTTTAGGGAGGTTTTTTCCTATTGGATAAAGTTTTGTACCTCTTGTTCCAACCTACTAATGTTCTTTCCAAATATTTTTTCATGGCTGTAATTTATTTTCCTACTTTTTCCTATAGTGCTCTCATTTAGTTTTTAAAAGCATTTTTTGTTCTTTTAGAAAGCTTTTTTTTTTTGCTTCATCTCTTTAAGAATTGTAGTTGGAATTGTGCCCATGCTGTGTTTTTCATCGAGACTTCGCCTGTAAGTGTTTTGGAGTCTTTTCTTCTGGGCTTATGTCTCGATTGCCCCTGTCACCATAATAGGTCTTTAGAGAGAGACTTTTTATTTGCTCATTCTTCCAGCCTATTTCTTGATTTTGGACTTTACGTTAGGACTGGGCTCTTTGCACTTCTTGGTAGGGGTGGGTGAGTGGGAGATGTATGGGCTAAGATTGTGTCCTCTTGGGTATTTCTGTTCCTTTTTTTTTAGTATTGAGTGTTGAATTATTCCAGTATTTTAGGGACATACCAGACCGAGGACCTGAAAACTTTCAATGCTCCTAAAGTGGTCTAATTCAGGGCAATATGTGATTACTTCCTTCTTGTTCTGTTCTTGGCAAGTTCCTGACACAGGTTTGGGTCTGAGCAATGCTCTTATGGGCCTCTCCCTGGTTAGAAGTTCCAGTTAACTTCTGGACTCAGTCAATATCAACTAGGTCAGGAGCTCTTCAGGTTTAGAGTGACCAAACTAAAGGTTCCCCTTTGGTCTGGAATTCCTGCCCTGGTTATTCCACTTAAGGCTTCAGACTGGGCTGAAGGTTGTGCTGAGATCCTGCTGCAGTCCTGGAGTCAAAGACTCCCCTAATTGCTCCTTGATTCTGAACTTGTTCTTAATTTAGTCCATAACCTAGGGTCCACAACCAATGACCTCCCCTGGAATGTCACCCATGGGTACGGATCCCCTCTTCAGTCAGCTTTGGATCTGTGACCAAGAACTGGGTAGTGAGTGACTGTGCAGCCAGTCATTACATTCCTGCAAGAGGTTGTGGTGCCTTAGCATGGGTCTGGAATTTCTTCTTGCCCTTGGGCAAAACCTAGATCCCCCTTCAGTCCCTCAGGGCTAGAATTCACATGTAGTGGGCTTATGGAAAGACCCTCTCCTCAGTATCCCCATATCTCTTCCAATCCAGGCCCTGGTCTGGTAAGTTTTCTAGATCTTTGTGAAGAGGTTGTGTCAGAAGCCCTGGGCTATACTTCTTCCTGCTGATCCACCATCTTGGCAGGTGAATTCTGTAAGAAATAAAGGAAATAATCCAAAAAGACTTCACATGTTTTCAAGACTTTGTATTAAATTTCTTTATTTTATAAATTTTGTTGAATATAAATAGCATTTTCAATGAAATAAGTTTTGTTTTGTTTTTGTTTTTGCTTTTTGGAGGGGGGAAGGCAGGGCAATTGGGGTTAAGTGACTTGCACAAGGTCACATAGCTAGTAAATGTTAACTGTCTGAGGCTGGATTTGAACTTGGATTCTCCTGACTTGAGAGCCGGTGCTCTATTCACCGTACCATCTAGCCTCCCCTCAATGAAATTAGTTGCAACTTGGAAGATGTTTAGCATAATATAATAATCATATATAAATTTAATTTCAATGTTGTATTTTTAAAAAATTTGAACAAAGATTTGCAATATTTGGCTCAACACCAGAAAAAACAGTCTTTGATAAGGTTTTGTCTCAAGTTCATTACTATCTTTGATTTAAAACAAGAATAAAGTGAAAATGCTTGCTCATACAAATTATAGTAGAAAATGGGAGAGAAGATTATATATGCTCTTGCTGAGGGATAGAAATTCATTTCTTATTTTTAGCCATGTAACCAAACAATGAAAATGAATAGCTTGTAGTTATAATATAAACTATTTACTTTTCTACAGGCTGCTGCCAAGTATTGTATTAAATGATAAATGTACTGAAATTTCAATGGCATACATTCATTCTTAACTATATATGTATGTCTATACACATGTGTGTATGTAGCTATCCATCTAACATACACATATATGTATGTGCATGTATATTTACTATTGTAAGGAAATAATCTCTTCAGATATGACTTTCTCCTTTTCTACAATGACCCACTGGTTATATCTTCACAGAAATTCTACTGAACAATTGGCTGGTGTTGCCAACCAGTTCATCTGAAAGTCTGTCAGATAGAAGAACAGTAACATTAGTAGAGATTAAGGTTAAATTGAAAACAGCCTTAATCCTGCAATGAGAGGCAATATAAAGTTTATTTCTGCAGGACAATTGTTATAGTCTCTGATGGCTTCAAGATGGCTTGTAAAATGCAATCTTTTTTTAAAATTCAATTTCACTTTATTTTCAGTTCCTCTTCCTCCTTCTCCATCCATTGAGAAGGCAAGAAGAAATCCATTACAAACATCTATGGCTGTGCAAAACAAATATCTGTATTATCCATATTCCAAAAACAAAAAAAGAGAAACTGAAAAGTAAGGAAAAAAGACATGAAAACATGCTTTAATTTGTATTCTGAGTCCATCAATTCTCTGTCTGGAGGTGGATAGAATGTTTCATCAAAAGTCCTTGAGAATTGTGATTGATCATTGTGTTTATGAGCTACCAAGATTTTCAAAGTTGATTTTTTTTTACAATATTGCTGTATATTCTGTTGGTTCTGCTCCCTTCACTTTGCATCAGTTTATACAGCCTTTTCATATTCCTCTAAAACCAACCTCTTCATCATTTCATACAGCATTTCATTCTATCACACTCATAAACAGTAACTTGTTCAGCCTTTCCCCCATTGATGGACATCCCCTTAGTTTTTAATTCTTTGCCATCATAAAAACAGCTGCTGTAAATATTATTGTACTTATGGGTCTTTTTCCTCTTTCTTTGATCTCTTTGGGGCATGGACCTAGTAGCGAAATCACTGAGTCAAAGTATATATGCAGTTTAATAGCGTTTGGGGCATAATTCCAAATTGCTTTCTAGAATGGTGGACTAGTTCACAGCTCCCCCAACAGTGCATTAATGAACCTGTTTTCCCACATCCTCTCCAACATTTGTCATTTTCTTTTTTTTGTCATCTTAGCCAAATGGATGGGTGTGAGGTGGTACCTCAGAGTTATTATAATTTGTATTTTTTTGTCTGTTTTTTGGAGGAGGGCAGGCAGGGCAATTGGGGTTAAATGACTTGCCCAAGGTCACATGTCTAGTAAGTGTTAAGTGTCTGAGGCTGAATTTGAACTCAGGTCCTCCTGACTCCAGGACTAATGCTCTATTCAGTACCACCTAGTACCACCTAGTACCACCTAGATGCCTCATAATTTGTATTTTTCTAATGATTAGCGATTTAGAGCATTTTAAAATGTGAATATTTATACCTTGGATTTCTTCCTCTGAAAGCTGTCTATTCATATTCCTTGACTATTATTTGTGAAATGGCTCTTATTCTTGTAAATTTCTTATAAATCTTAGAAATGAGGCCTTTATTGAGAAACTTGAAACCAAAATTTTCCAGTCCAGTCTTCTGAGGTCTTCTTGGGGCTTGGAGACAACTGTGGACTTGCCTAGGCTGGGCCAGAGGAGAACAGGCTCTGGTAGCTTTTACTATGATTGGTGAGTCTTTGTTCATGGACAATTAATAAGCACTTGTTTATTTGACTTGGCTATGGGTTTTCTGTCTGAGGACATGCATAGTTATATGTATGTGTGCTTGTGTTTGTGTGGTTTGTTACATCCCCATCCCCAGACATGCTCAGGATTGATTTACTTAAAGCATAAATTGTGGCTTGTGTTTACAGTTTCCTCAAAAAACTAGAATATAAAGGAACTCAGTGTATAGCATGAACCAGGTATAGGACAGCTATTTATTTCCTCTACACTAATGAAATGCTAAACACAAAACACTCAAAAGCATACGTGAACAGAAAGACTTAAAATAGGATTCACTAATTTGTTACAACCATTCTCTGACTCCCTTCTCCCCCTGCTGGCCAAAATAGATACTTAGCCTCTTCAGAATGTAGGTCATTTCCCAAGACTGATAAATAAGCATCATAACATTTTGGCTCTATTCTGTCTCCCAAAAGTCTATATCAGTCAGTGAACAAGCATTTATTAAGTACCTACTTTGTGTACAGTAGGCCCCTACTGTATTTGAATATGAAATGGAAGTGATGAGTAGATTTAAGGGATTAAATTTGGTTGATAGAATGTCTGAAGAACTATGGACGGAGGTTTGTAATATTGTACAGGAGGCAGCAGCAGGAACAACAACAGAAATCCAAAGAAAAAGAAGAGCAAGAAAACAAAATGACTATCTGATGGGGCTTCACAAATAGCTGAGGAGAAAAGGAAAAGGGAAGGAGAAAGGGAAAGACCCAACTGAGTGCAGAATTCCAGAGAGAGGTGAGGAGAGATAACCAAGCTTTCCTAAATGAGCAATGCAAAGAAATAAAAGAAAGCAGCAGAATGGGAAAGACAAGAGATCTCTTCAAGAAAATTAAAGATAACAAGGAGAAGATTCATGCAAAGATAGGCATGGTAAAAGACAAAAATGGTGGGGACTTAACAGAAAAGAGATGAAGAAGAGGTGGCAAGAATCCAAAGAACTATGCCAGAAAGATCTTGACATCACTGTGGTTACTGATCTGGAGCCAGACACCCCGGAGAAGGTAGTCCAGAGGGCTTTAGGAGAAATTGCTAACAATAAGCCTAGTGCAGGGGATGGAATTCCAACTGATCTACTTAAAACTGTAAAAGGTGATGTTGTTAAAGTGCCGCACTCAATATGCCAGCAAATTTGGAAAACACAACAGTGGTCATTGGGTTGGGAAAGATCAGTTTACACCTAATCCTTAAAAAGGGCCATGGCAAAGAGGATTCTGGGAAGGTGACAGAATAGGTCAGACAATTCCAGGATTTCCAGATTTTCACCCACAAAAAGGATAAGATAGCTTCTCAGGGTGAACAAAGTTTGGGTAAAAATCAATAAGAATAGGGGCACAACAGGGGTTCTCCTAGGATAATTCAAGAAGATGCAAAGGAAAATTCCAGGATGAAGTCTGGTCTCTGTGAAGAATAAACACCTCCAGACTATGATCTGCTTAAACAAAAAGTGTCAGGCCCTGGGGTTAGCAGGGTTGGGAGGCTGCCTCAGACTCCAGCCACAGGAACTTTTATCCCTGGGGACAGTGAGGGCAGTTGGGTGTCTGAGCCAGGAAAGACTGAGGGAACCCCTACTGAAAAGGAACACCAGACTCAGCTGTGTTGTAGAGAGCACTGGGGGCAAGAAGGAACCAGCACATGCCTGGTGAGTGCAGAAGCAGTTGGTCAGAAAGCCCCTGGCTATGGGCACTAAGAGGAAACTGGAAGTTTGGCTTTGGTTCCAGACTACTTTGGTTCCAGAGAACTGAAAAACTGAGGCCAAAGGCACGCCCCCCCCCCCCATCCCTCAGGGCTAGGGATGATTACAAAATTTAAGCTATTACTACCAAAAAATATACAGGCAAAAGAGAAAGAATCCAACCACAAAAAGTTATTATCAGAATAGAGATGACTAGGGTTTATCTTCAGAGAAGGACATTGAAGCAAAGAAACCCTCTTCTACCCCAAAGAGTAACGTCAAATTGTCACCTTCCCAAAAAGAATTTATAGAAGAACTTTAAAAAGACTTTAAAAATCAAATGAAAGAGATTGAGGATCTAACTAATCCAAGAAAAACAAGACAATAGGAAAAGAAAACCAATTAGAAAAGGAAATCCAGAATCTCAAGGAAGAAAACGACACCTTGAAAATTAGAATTGAACAATGGGAAGCTAGCGAAGTTATGAGATATCAAGAAAAAAAATTAAATAAAATATAAAGAATGGAAAAATTGAAGAGAAAGTGAAATATGTTATAAGAAAATCAACTGATCCGGAGAACAGATCAAGAAGAGAAAACATAAGAATAATCAGTCTACCTGAAATCTATGATCAAAAAAAGAATCTTGATAAAACAGTACTATAAATAGTTAAAGAAAATTTTCCTGAAACATTAGAACAAAGGGGGAAAGTAGAGACAGAAAAAAATCCATTGATCACCACTTGGAAGAGATCCTATGAGGAAAACTCATAGGAATATTATAGTCAAATCCCCAAACTCCCAGTTTAAGGATAAAATACTAAGAGCAACAAGAAAAAGCAATTAAATATGATGGTGCCACAATTAGAATCACACAAGATCTAATAGCAAAGACATTAAAGGACCACAGGTCTTGGAACACTATGTATTGAAGAGCAAAAGAACTAGGGCTCTGGCCAAAAATATGATACCCAGAAAAGTTAAGCATAATCCTGAATGAAAAAAAAATGGACATTTGACCAACTGTCACACTTCTGGGACTTTGTTAAAAAACAAAAACAAAACCTGAACTTAACAAAAGATTAAATTAATGGGAATGGGAAGATAAAGGAGGTATCTTTAGAGGGGAGAGTGAGGGAATAGGTAAAAAGGGAGTATGAAAGGGTGTTTAGATTTATGGGAATGGAAAGATAAGGGTGGGATCATTGGAGGCTGGTAGGTTAAGTAATAGGAGGGCAAGGTAGCAGGCAGAAGTAAAGCAGAGGAGTCAGGAGGGATAGGAAATAAGAGATACACACAAACATAAAAATAAAGATTAGGAGTAGAATCTGTTGGGGAAAAGCACATGTTTATATAAGTATGTATGTGTATATATGTATATGTACATGTATATATCTTTCTATATAAATATAACCCCACTTAATTGCAGCCTGGAGGGGAGGGGAGAGAAAGGGGGGAAAAGAACAAAGTAAAAAGTATACAGCAGAGAACAGGAAGGAAGCAAAGAAAAGATGGATAGCTCTCAATACGATGCATAGTATTTAATAAATAGACTTTCTTGAAATGAAAGTTTATTGCTCTATAGTTTGAATCCTCTCTTACATTCTGCTGTAAAAGGGCAATGTCAATGTATGTTCAAATGACTTAGCAATTGTGCTCATTTCATAGGAAGCAAAGTTATGCATAAGATACTCTAAGTTAGATTTTAACAATATGTGAACCAAGAAGTACCAGGAGAGCAGGTTGGTTTTCAAAGAGGTAGAGGAACAAGAGACCAAATTGCCAACATTCACTGGATAATGGAGAAAGCAAGGGAGTTCCAGAAAAAAAACAACAACAACCCATGTCCTTCTGCTCCACTGACTACACTAAAGTCTTTGACAGTGTGGATCACAACAAAATGTGTCAAGTTTTCAAAGAGATGGGAATACAGATCATCTTACTTGTCCCCTGAGGAACCTGTATGTGGGCCAAGAAGCAACAGTTAGAACCAAACATGGCTGCACTGACTGATTTAAGATTGGAAAAGGAGTGTGAAAAATCTTTATATTTTCACTTTATTTATTGGACTTGTATGCATCACTTGAAATGCCAGGTTGGATGACTCAAAAGGCAGAATTAAGGTTGCTGGGAGAAAGATCAACAATCTCAGATATGCAGATGATACCACTAATGGCAGAAACTGAAGAACAACTAAAAAAACTCGTGATAAGTGTGAAAGACGAGAAGCTGACTTGATGCTTAACAGAAAAAAAATGAAGATCTTGGTAACTGGTGTCTTTACTTCCTGGCAAATAGAGGGAGAAATGGAGGTGGCAGCAGATTTTCTATTTTTTTTTTAACAAATGCTTTATTAACTTCTGGTTTACATCATTCATTTCCACCAGATTTTGAGTTACAATTTTTTCCCCATTTTTTCCCCTACCCACCACCCCAGAATAGCAGTCGCACAGGATATCCCCTCATCCAATCTGCTCTCTCCCAAATCTTTTCCCATACCCACTTTGACTTTGCCATTAGGGCAAGGTGAATCTCTGAGTCCCAATGCCTGCACATCTTATCTCCCAATTACATGCAAAATAGTATTAATAATAGTATTTATATACATTTGAAACATTTAATTTTAAGACTTCGAATTTCAGATCCATTCCCTTCCTTCCTTGTCACCCACTCCCTCTGGGAAGATAAGCAATTCAGTATGTGTTATACATGTATATCTATGCAAAACATTATAATAGTAGATATATTCTAAAAGACTGCTTTTATTTCCCTCCCACCCATCCCACCCCCCACCTGGTCCATTCCCTACTTTGATCCTGTCCCTCTTCGAAAGTGGGTACTTCCAACCTCCCCTCCCCCTAGAATGTCCTCCCCTCCATCATCCCCCCTCTCATCCCCCTTTCCCCTACTCTCCTGCAGGGTGAGATACCCCATTTAGTATGTATGTGATTCTCTCCTTGAGCCAAATTCAATGAGAATAAGCTTTTGCCTTTTTGCCTTCCTGTTCTTCCCCTCCCTTGCAACTACTTCCCCTTGCCTCTTCTACATGGGATAGTTTATCCTACCCTGTCTCTCCCCATCTCCTCTTGACACTTTCCTTTCTCACCTTTTAACTTCACCCCTTAAGTATCATCCCTTCCCACCAAATTCAACCTGTGCCCTCTATCCATGTATACCTGTAAACATATATACACACATTCCCATTTGTAGTCATATGTTCTTATACCCTTCTTCAACTATTTTCATACTGAGAAAAGTTTCATCAGTTATAATTATCGTTTTTCCCTGTAGGAATGTAAATAGTTCAACTTTGATAAGTTCCTTTTGATTTCTTTTCCCTGATTACCTTCTCAAGCATCTCTTGCTTCTTGTGTCTGAATGTCAAATTTTCTATTCAACTCTGGTTTTTTCCTCAAGAATGCTTGAAAGTCCTCTATTCCACTGAATGACCATATTTTCCCCTGAAACAAGATACTCAGTTTTGCTGGGTAGGTGACCCTTGGCTTCAATCCCAGCTCTTTTGCCCTCTGGAATATCATATTCCATGCCCTTTGATCCCTCAGTGTAGAAGCTGCCAGGTCCTGGGCTATTCTGATTATGCTTCCACAATATTGGAATTGTTTCTTCCTGGCTGCTTGTAGTATTTTCTCCTTGATCTGGGAGTTCTGGAACCTGGCTATAATATTCCTAGGAGTTTTCTTTTTGGGATCCTTTCCAGGAGGTGATTGGTGGATTCTTTCAACCTCTATTTCCCCCTCTGGGTCTAAAACATCAGGGCAATTTTCCTTGAGAATTTCTTGAAGGATGATTTCTTTGATTTTTGATGGTTTTTTTTTTTGATCATGGCTTTCAGGTAGTCCAATAATTTTTAAATTGTCTCTCCTGGATCTATTTTCCAGGTCAGTGTTTTTTCCCATGAGATATTTCACATTACCTTCTATTCTTTCATTTGTTTGGATCTGCTTAACAGAATCTTGATTTCTCATAAAGTCACTAGCTTTCATTTGCTCCAGTCTAACTCTGAAGGAATGAATCTCCTCAGTGAGCTTTTGAGATTCTTTTTCCATCTGGCAAATTTGGCTTTTTAAGGCATTCTTCTCCTCATTGCCTTTCTGAGCCTCTTTTGCCATTTGAGTTAGTCTATTTTTTAAGGTGTTATTTTCCTCAGTCAGGCTGTTGACTGTCATTTCATACTTTTCTTGCATCTTTTTCATTTCTCTTCCCAAATTTTCCCCCACTTCTCTTATCTGCTTCTTAAGGTCCTCTATGGCCTCTAGCCAGCTTGTATTTTCATTTGGGGCTTTTGGTGCAGGAGTTCTGACCTTACAGTCCTCCTCCTGTTCCATGCTTTGATCCTCTTTGCCCCCAAAATAGGAGTCTAAAGTTGCATTTTTCTGTTTATTTTGTTTCCTTTGCCTAGGCATATTGTCACTCAATTACTTGATTTTTGGGCTTGTTGCCACAGTAGGACTCTGCCACCAGACAGGAGAGCTTCCGTCCCAAACGTGGGGTCTTCACAACTTCTGGAGGTTGGGTGGCCTCTGTAAAGCCTCCACCTGCTCTGGCAAATTGGATACCCACCCCAGACCTCCCCCCAAGACCACAATCCAGATCCAAGCAGGTTAAAGCAAGAGCAATTAACCCCCAGACTGATTGCTGGATCTCTCTACAGTTCGCAGATCAGGAGCTGGAGCTGCCACTGATGCTGCAAACTGGCCTCTGTGTTGTGTTTCCTCAGCAGCTTTTCACCCCCCCCAGGGGAGGAAGCCGACGTGTTCCGCAAATACTGGCCCCAAAGTCCATGGGGCGCTAACCTCTCACTTTGTCCTAGGCATATCTGTGCTGCTAATTCTGGAATCGCCACAGCTGCTAGTGTTCTGGGGTCCCTCCAGCCAGCTGCTGGCAAGGTCACACTGGGGCTAAAATCTTGGTTCAGGCGGGCCTGGGCTCGGCTCCCAGAGTGCTGCGCTGACCGCTCCCTGCAGGGCTGCTGGGTTCTCCTCAGCAGGAGGTTAGCTTCTCTGTGTTGTTCTGTGGGTGCTGGGGCTCCAGAAGTTGTTCAGATTCCCCTTTTACATTGTTTGGAAGTGGTGTGGGGCAGAGCAAGTTGGAAGTGCTGTTTCTACTCCGCCATCTTGGCTCCAACCCCCAGATTTTCTATTCTTAATCTCAAAGATTACTGAAGATGGTGAGTGCAGCCATTAAAAGATGCTTGTTTTTTGGAAGGAAAGCTATGGAAATTTGGACAGCACATTAAGAAGCAGAGATGTCACCTTGCCAACAAATGTCTATATTTGAAGGCATGGTTTTTCTAGTAGCAATGTATGGCTATGAGAGTTGGACTATAAAGAAAGCTGAGCAATGCCATAGAAGTAGAAATTGGGGTGCTGGAGAAGACTTCTGAGAGTCCCTTGGACAACAAGGAGATCAACTCAGTCAATACTTAAAGAAATTCATTAAGACTATTCATTGGAATGACAAATGCAGCACCTCAAGCTGAAATACTTTGACCACATAATGAGAAGATAGAACTCATCGGAAAAGACCCCGAGGTTGGGAAAGATTAAAGGCAAAAGGAGAAGGGGACAGCAGAGGAGACGGGTTGATATGAACATGAGCTTGGACAGACTTTGAGAGATAGTGGAAAAGCCTGGTGTGGTCCATGAGAGCACAAAGAGCTGGACATGACTGAATGAACAGCAACCATGCTAGTCACTGTGCTAAGCACTGGGGATACAAATGTGAAAAAAGAAAGACTGTCTTTGCCTTCAAGGAGCTTACAACCCAATGAGGGGAGACACAAGTGTTAAGTGTCTGAGGCTGGATTTCCTCCCCCTTCCTCCTCCTCCTCCTCCTCCTCCCCCTCTCCTCCCTTTCCCCCTCCCCTCCCCCTCTTCCTTCTCCTCCCCATCCCTTCTCCCTCCTCTCCCTCCTCTTCTTCCTCCTTCTCCTCCCCCTCCCCTCCTCCTCCCTCTTCTCCCTCCTCCTCCCCCTCTCCCCTCTCCCCTCTCCCCCCTCCTTTCTCCTCTCCCTCCTCCCCCTCCTCCCCTTCCTCCTCCTCCCCTCCCCCTCCTCCCCTTCCCCTCCTCCCCCTCCTCTTCTTTCTCTTTCTCCTCCTCCATCTCCTGCCCTCCTCCTCCCTCCCCCTCCCCTCTTCCTCCCTCCTCCTCCCCCTCCCCTCTCCCTCCTTCTCCCTCCTCTCCCTCTTCTCCATCCCTCTCCCTCCTCCCCCTTCTCCTCCTTCCCCTTCCCTTCCTCTCCTTCCTCCTCCTCCTCCCCCCTCCTACCCTCTCCTCTTCTTCCTCCTCCCCCTCCCCTTCCCCCTCCTCTCTTTGAATTGGGCACAGTGATTTGGTAGAGGATGTTAGACTGGAAGGGAGAAGACCTGGGTTTGGCTCCCAGCTCTGCCATTGGTAGCTAGCTGTGTGACTTCCAGAGGGTCCGCGCCCTCTCTTGTGTCCTAGGTTTGTCCTGTAGGAGATGAGCTGTTGGGCTGGACACAAGGTCTCTTCCAGCTCTGATGGTCTATATTCTAAGTTCCCTTCCAGTGGTGATATATTGGAGTTTGTGTTCTAAGGTTCCTTCCATTGCTCACATTCTATATTGTGTGTTCTACTGTCCCATCAGTCCCAGTGTTCTGAAGGAGACAAGTATTTATTGTGCCTCCTGTGTTCCAGGAGCTGGCCCGAGTGCTTTATAAACACCATTTGATTCTAACAGCAGTCCTGGGAGGAAGGTGGCATTATGATCCCCATTTTATAGTTGAAGAAACTGAGGCAGGCAGAGGTTAAATGACATAGCCAGAGTCACACAGCTAGTAAGTGTCTGAGGCCAGGTTTGAACTCAGGTTTTCCAGACTCCAGACCCAGCTGTCTCTATCCACTGTGGCATTAGTTGTCCCTAAAAGTTAATTAAATGTGAGTAAACCATTAAAGAGTTTGAAAGGGTGAGGGGGACTTTGGATAATGGGATAAAGAGAGATGATGCTCACAGAAAATAGCTCCTGTGATTGATTTAAGACCAAGCTGTGCCTGTTGGGTCCATGCCAGTAGAGCCAGTGGGTTTGGAGGCAGTCCTAGGAGTGAGGACTCCCAGATCCAGTGGCTGAAGGGTCTGGCTCCCTGAGAGAAGGACTCTGGGGGAGCAATGAGTGCCCCTCTCTCCCTCCCCTTCTCACTAACCACATTATTGGATTAGGAGGGACAGTGTGCCCAGCCTAAGGTCTCCTGAGGAAAGGAGAACAGAGTAGACCAAGCTCCCACTTTGTGTCTGAGCATGCCTTGGAAGGCTGTTGTGGAAGGAGGCAAGGTAACCTTTTCTTCTGAATGGCAGAGACACTGGGTTTTTGTTCCTGACAAGGATTTTCCCCATGCTATGCTCTCATCTCCAGATTTCCCTGGAAGAAGCATTATGTTCCTATGACTAATACTGCCTCTCCCCTGCCATCCCTGTGGAACTCTGGGATGAGGACACTCAGGAAGGTTTCTGGCCTGTTTCCCCATGTTGGACATTGTTGACCATTACTCACTCCAAGCCCAGGGATGCCTGGTGCTTCTCTGGGAAGGCTTCCCTTTTCCTTTGGGTGTGCATGTGGGAACTGAGAATGGGCAGAGAGGAGGTTCTGGAGAGATGGGGGTGGGCAGTGACAGCGTACTATAGCAGCTACTTGGAGATATTGTTAGAAAGCATTAATGGAAAAGCCAAGGACAGGCCCAGCGAGGTTCCAGAGGGGCTCACCTCCTCGGCAGATTTATAGGAGCAAGGAGAGAGCAGGGGTGTGGGCCAGGTTTAGGAGGAAGATGTGGTAGAGTGCACAGGGCCAAAGATCTGGAGTTCAGGTCTGAGGATCTGGGTTTAGATCCTGCTCTTCCACTTCCTGCCTGTATGACCATGGACCTTCTTCATTTCTCTGGGCTTAGGTTTCTTCAAGACTGAGCTGAGGGAGCTGTACCCCTTGATCTTGAAGGACCATTCTAGCTTCCATGCCTGATCCTGAATAGATCCACCCAGAGCCTAGGGTGGGGTGATTCACACTTTATCCCAGGCCACTGAATTGAGAGGGTGCAGAAAGTACCTTCAGCAGCTAGAAACAATAGAGCTTAGCCCCAGACTCTTGAGAAGAGTGAGTTGGAATTTGCGGCCACATCTGAGGCCACCTCCTCTGGAGCTTGGACCTACCCTTCTCCTCTCAGTCAGTCAGTCAGTCAGCTGACCAGCATTTATTAAACACCAGCTGTGTGCCAGGCTGTAATGGAAATGCAAATTTAAAGATCTTCCCTGCCCCTAGCTTAAGTGCACCTGGAGCCTGTGGTGGGAGGCTTGTTTTTCAGGAAAGCCCACACCTTGATACTTTTGTGATTGGGCAGTGGGTCAAGGAGGTTGTTACAATCTTTGAGCTAGGAGAAGGCTATATAAACTCTGATGAGAGGCTTTGCTTTGGGGCTCAGTTTGAGAAGTGTTGTGTGATTTGACCAGATGAGACTCTGGGAAGCCGTTGTTGAGAGCCCCCCGGCTTTGAAAACCCAGATGTTGATGCTTCCCTCTCTGGTAACTGTGATTTGGTATTGATATAATGGTTGGACAGTTTGGAAGCCTGTCTGTTTGATCTGTAAGTTCTGTAACTCTGAAGTTTGGGGTGCTGACCTTTTCCCCTGAACTAGGTAATGTGTGTTTGTTTGATTAAAGTAAGCTTGTTAACCCATTTTGAGTTGCTTTCCTTTTGAAAAGCAGATCTAAGAACCTGTGCTGGCAGTCACCCTGGGGATATTGGGGTGCTTGCTGCTACACAGGCTATGTGCTAAGTGTCAGATCCAAATGAAGGGAAACCAGTCCTTGCTGTTGAGGAGATGGCATTTGAATTCCTTTTCAATGTGGAGAGACATGTGTCAACAGCTAGGCACTTAGCACTGGAAAGTCAGCTCAGAGGGCAGGTAACCAGTGAGGATGTGTGGGGTGGGCCCAACCAGGAAAGGCCTGCAGGCCATGGGGCCTGAGATGAGCTTTGAAGGAAGCCACTTAGTGCTGGGGAGAAACCCAGGCCTTTCCATTCCCAGGGTGGTGTTCTCCCAGCGTCTGCCCCTCCCTCTGCTCCTTCTCAGGCTCTCAGTGGCCCTGAAATGGTTTCTCTCCAAGGCAGCACTCCCTGCCTGCCCCCTCCCCAGGCCTGCCTCTGCCCCCTCCCCAGACCTGCCTCTGCCCCCTCCCCAGACCTGCCTCTGCCCCCTCCCCAGACCTGCCTCTGCCCCTCCCCAGACCTGCCTCTGCCCCTCCCCAGCCTGCCTCTGCCCTCCGTGTTGTGGTGTTTGTGTGTTGCTCCCCAGACCTGCCTCTGCCCCCTCCGCAGGCCTGCCTCTGACCGCTCCTCACCCCCATCCTTCCCGCCTGCCTCTACCCCTTTCTGTCTCTATTTGCATGGCTTATTATCTCTAGTTACAAATGGCTTCATAGGGTCTGGAGAGAACAGTGTAGTTTATATGTCACTGTGAGGGAGATCTCTGACTGCAGCTCCTGGACCAGCCCAGGCCTGAGGGCCTCCTCCTATGGGAGTCTCTCTGGAGCCCCCCCTCCGCACTATCCAGTCTCTCCCCCTCTGGTGAATCTGGAGTGGGGAGAATGGGGTGCTTGGAGCCCCCAGGTCTGTTTGCTGTGTGCAGGCCCACCCTCTCAAGGTACATTCTTACCTAAGCTCTTTCTGACAAGTCCCAAACCTTGGGGGTCATACCCACTTTGAACATAATTTTGTTGGTAATTCATAGAAATGCTTTGTTGTTTTTGGAGGGGTTCTTAACAAGAAACAGCCCCAAGCTTGTGGCCCTGCAGGGCCTCCCCCACCTCCCAGATGATGGCAGAAATTACCCAGAAATATTTGGCTCGTCTGTGTGCTGTCCAGCAGCATATACTGCTGACTGTATGTCACTGTGCATGGCCTGGGAAAACAAACATTTTGGCATCGCTCGAGGTGCAGGGGCTGGAGAAGGGCACGGGCTCACTGGAGCTCCAAGAGAGCTTTCTCAAGAAGGCTTGTCAGAGATGGATGGGCCAGGGCCAGGTCAGGCATGTTTGCATCAGGAACTCTAGGCCTGGGCAGGCACTCCTATGAGCCTTTATGCTTTGTCTGAGCATGGGTCAGACATGGTGGGGAGGAAACTCACAGTCCTGGTTCTGGGCACCATATGGCCAAGCTTACCTATGGGGGTCCAAGGACAGAGTCCTGGGCTCTGATGGGAGACAAGGAGGAAGGCCAGAGCCCATGGTTCTTGACCCCCTATCAGTCCAGCCCAGAGAGGGGTGAGAGCAGAGGCCCAGGGCAGCTCGGCTCCCATCACCAGTCAGTTCTCAATCCTTTACTCTGCTACAAAGGGCCCTGTAAGGCTGAATGCTGGGGAGAAGTGAAAAGGGTTCAGCAGGGTGGTCTTTGGCTTGTGGTTGAAGGATGACCTTGGACCTGACCCAGGGAGACCCAGAATGAAGAGTGGCTTTGTGTGAGAATGGCATCACTCCTTGTACACTTCAGGCCTTGGGGGCTGTGCCCCGCCTCTGCTGCCCCTGCCAGAGGAGACAATGAACCAAGGAGCAGGCTTGGGTTTTGGATTTCCTGTGCCCAGGGCAGAAGAGGCCCTGTACTGTGGGGCGGGGGGGGGGGAACTGAGATGAGGATTAGACATTGCGGGGGCTTTCAGATTTGTGCTACAGTGGAAAGAGCTGAAGCCTCAGAGCCTTCCCTACCCTGCATTAAAGCCCCCTTTTAGCTGTGTGGGGAGGGTGGAGCAATGGGCAGCTTGCTAGATTCAGGGTCAGAAGATCCAGGGTTGAAACTAGATATTCTAGAGTGATCTGATAGAGGAAGTCATGGGAGCTGATGAGGCCCTGCGAGAAAGAGATGGACAGACAGGCAGATGGATGGATGGACAGATGGACAGACAGGCAGGTGTATGGGACCTGAGGCAGGTCACTGACTCTGTTTCTTCATCTGTAAAATGGGGCTAATCATTCCCCACCATTGCTTTCCTCTAGGGCTGAGGTCTTTAAAACCCCAAAGGGGACCTGAAGGCGTCTGCAGTTATTACTGTGGCCAAGGACCCTGGCTCTTCTGTTCCAACATTGCCTTGCCCAGGCCAGTTTTAGGTGTGAGGAGCGGAAGGCCCAGAAAGCCTTTTGCTTTCCTGGGCCTCAGTTTCCTTCTCTGAAACATGAAGGGGTTAGGGTTAGATGCCCTCTGAGATGTGTCCAGCTCTAGCCCCAAGATCCAACTTGTGAGCCACCCAGAGAAGCCCATCCCCTGGGGACCAGGCACCAATGACAGCCTAGACATTTGAGCCCTCAGGGGGGCTGGTAAGGGCTCCAGCCACAGCGTCCTTGGAGGCCAAGGCTGCTTTCTCTCAATGCCTGGGCCCTGAGCTAGGCTCCAGCTTTATGGTTTGGTCGGTGGAATCATGTTCCCGGTGAAGAAAACACAGAACTTTGAGGCCTTGGCTAGCCCTCCTGAGGCTTCTCCCTGTGGGGAGAGCAAAGGGTTCACCCACTCTCGTGGACATTGGACCAGCCTTTCCTTGGAACAGTTTGTGGCTTGTCAGAATCCTGCTATAAAATCCTGAAGAATTCATAGCATTGGGATGGTCTGCCCGCCGCCTGGTGTTCCAGTGGAGAGAGATTCTGTGGGATCACACAGCTAGTGAGCTGGTGGGTGTCCTGGATCAGGCCTGTAAAGATGCCAGGGAGTCCTGGCTCTGCCATTTAGCACCGGGCAGACCTGAAATAAACTGCTTTCCTCATATGTTAGACAAGAGGGTCAGATCAGGTATCTACATTCATTCCAGTTTGGATCATGGTTTAACTTCCTCTGTTCTAAGCCCCCTCCACCTCAGACATTTTCTGTTCCAAGGTTCCTCCTGCGTCCTCTAAAGCACAACCCCTGGCTCTAATATTCTAAGATGAGGCGGGATGGTGCCAAAGAGAGTGCTGGATTTGGAGTCAGTGGCCTTGGGTTTGAGACTCTAGTGGCTGCCCTGGAAGCTTGTAACTGGAAAGTCACCATCTTTAAGACTGAACCAGCCTTGGTACTCACAACCCTTCCTATGGGAGGGTAGATTGATGGGCTCCTAACCCTCCATTTATGGGCCGCCCCCAGCCACCTACTTCCTCTTCCTCTGCCACCTACTCACTCTCCATTGACTTCTCCACCGGACCCAAATTCTCTTCCCCACCCCCTTTCTTGTCTCTTTTCATCTATTGTTGCTCCTTGTTAGACTGTAAGCTCCTCGAGGGCAGGCTCAGTCTTTCTTTTTCATCCCCAGCACTTAGCATTTAGCCTGACACACTGTGCACTACTTAGTGGGTATGTATTGACTGGCTGACTGGTTCTGCCCTTTCCTACTTGTTCTGGGACTTCTGTATCTGTCCATCTGTCTGCCTGTCTGTCAGTCTGTCCATCTGTCTGTCTATATGTCTGTCTGTCTGCCTGTCTATTTCTTTCTTGCAGGGGCCTCATCAGCTCCCATGACTTCCTCTATCAGACCACTCCGGGATGTCTCATTCTAGACCTAGCCTCTCTCCTGCCCTCCAGGCTTGCCATCCGCTCACTGTCTATGGGACATTTCAAGCTGGATATCATGGAACCACCGAAGCTTTGACCCCAGAGCCATCCCTCCTGGAGGCCCAGGCCACCATCACCCTCCCTCTCCAAGCTCTAGCTACAAAGGCTTCTTGTGGCCAGTGGATGACCAAACCTAAAGTCTGTGCAGGGATCACCTCAGCCATGCAGGCTGCACATGCTCATGAGCCCCCAGCCGATGGCCCCGTAAGCCCCTTCTGTGGACGGGGCCCTTTCTTCAGCCCTAGAGAAGGTTCTTGGCAATAAGCCTCATTTGTGTGACAAGCCATCTTTGTAAGCCTAACTTCCCTGGAGCTTGTGATGAACCCTTCAGCAGACATGAGGCAGGGACTGTTAGCCCATTCTATAGAGGGGGACTGAGGCCTGGAGAAGGAAATGAACACCAACGGGCTGAACCTGGGTTTTTGGCTGATAAGTCAACTCTTCACTGTGTGAAGTTGCCCAAACTGGAAAGGACAGAAGCTGAAGGGCCAGTCAGTCGGGCCAGGTTTCTTAAGTGCCTACTATGCGCCGGGTATTGTATGAAATGCTGGGATACCAAGGAAGACAGTCCTGCCCTCAAGGAGCTCACAGTCTAATGGGTGAGACTGCAAATGCGCAGACAGCTATGTAAACACAAGGTACAGACAGAATAAATTGGAGGCAATTAGCAAGGGAGAGAGCAGAGCTTTGAGGGATCAGGGTGCAATTCATGGAGAAGGCAGAGTCAGAGAGGGACTTGGAGGAAGGCAGGAGGCAGAGATGGGGAGAGAGGGCATTCTAGGCAGGGGGCACAGCCAGAGCAAAGGCCTGGAGTCAGGAGATGCATGACTGTGTCGGAGGCACAGCCAGGAAGCTGGGGGCCACTGAATCAAAACGTGTGTGTGGGGTGTGCTGACTTGGGGAAGCAGGTTATGAAGAGCTTTGGATAACAGAGGGCTTTCTATTTGATCCCGGCATTCCCTAGGAAGCCCCTGGAGGGGTGTGTGTGTGTGTGTGTGTGTGTGTGTGTGTGTGTGTGTGTGTGTGTGTGATAGAGACAGAGACATGTGGAGGGAGAGAGGAAGCAGAGGGGGGAGAAAGGAGGAAGAAAAGGAAGGGGAGGGGGAGGAAGAAGAGGAAGAGGAAGAGGGGGAGAAAGAAGGTAAGGAGGAGGGTGATGGGGAGGGGGAGGAAGAAGAGGAGGAAGAGAAAGGGGAAGAAGAGGAGGAGGAGGCGGAGGACTCAGCTTGGTGGCTGCGGCAGGAGGTAGTGAGTCAGACATACTGGGGCACTGCCAGGTTCTGAGGGCTGACCCCTGGCCCTTCACTGCACCTCAGTGACAGTGCCGCCCATGTGGGGAGAGCACAGGACTCAGGCCAGCCTGGAGCATGAGCCAGGCACTTGTGTCCAGCTGCAGAGCTAGGCTGGGCTCTCCTCTGCCCCCTCTCTGGGGCCCCTTCCATGAGCCTGTTTGCACCAGGCTCCAGCTTGGATAGCTGCCCACTGAATGAGCCTGTTTCTTTGCTATTGAAGGGAGGGCTCTCATCCCTTCGTGGCCCTCCCAGTGTGGCTCAGCCTCTCTTGGGGCTCCAGGGGCCCTTCACCGAGGGAAGGGGAGGTGGGTTGGAAGATGACCTTTCTGAGGCTGTAAGATACGCCTTCAGATTTACCTGCAGGTGGGATTTTCACCCCAAGAAGTTGGAGGCAAAATGGGTCTTGGTTATGTTCCTGGAGAGAAGAAAGCCCACTTACTAAAAAGCTGTGGGCTTCTGATTTAGGGCTAGAAGGGCTTGAGTGATCCCTCTGGAGTCAGAGGGGCTGGGCTCAAATCCTCCTCAGGTGTTTATGGTTTTTGTGGGCTTGAGAAAACCTCTTCATGTTCCTGTGCCAGTGTCCTCATTGTGAAACAAGCAGGTTAGGCTCAATTTGCTTCTAAGGCCTATTTCCAGTCTAGTTTCCAGCATACAGAAAAGGTCCCAGCAAATCCTTTGTCCAGACTCAGAAGGTTGGGAAGGCCCTTGGTGGCATCTGTTAGGAGCCCCGCCCAAACCAGAATCTCCCTACAGAACTGTGGACCTCTGCTTGAAGTCCTCAGAGAAGGAGGAGGCACCGCCCTTGGAGGCAGCCTGTTCCACACTGGGATGGTTCAGATCCAGAGGCAGCTTCTTCTGCAGTCACACGTACCTAAGTTGGGCTCTTGCTGGGTTTTACCCCAGAGCTGGGCTCTTCCCTCCCTCCCTCCCTTTCTGGCCTCCCCACAGTGGAAGTGCGGCCCCCTTTCTGCTCCTCACTCAGATCTTTCTATCTGCTTTCTCTGGGCCTTCACACTGACCATCCCCATTCCTGGAACACTACAGCTGAGGTCCTCCCCCTGCCTGAGCCTTCTCCTGCTCCCCACTGGTCCACTGGTGCTGGTGCCTGCCCACCCCAACCACCCTTCAGCTACTTTGGACAGAGACCCGTGTAGTTATTTCCTTTAGGCCATATATTCCTACACATTCCCTTATTATCTCCCCCATAAGCATGTGCACATAGTAGGTCCTTGATCAATCCTCGACTGTACTTTCTGTCCTCCGGCCATCCATTCTCTAGGCTGATGCCTCGGCCCTGGCTGTCCGAGGGGAGTCACTGATATTCGGGGAGCTTGCTCAGGGTGCCTTTCTAGCTCTGCAGGTTGGGCAGAGGAGGCTTGGCTGCTCGGGTCCCACCATCTGTCAGGCCCAGATCTTTTGGTATTTTTGCCATTTGAGGGAGGTCATTCCCATGGGCTGTCTCCTGGAATAGAAGCTTTGGGCCTCCCTGGAGGTGGTGAGGCCAGATCCCAGGACAGACAGCAGGTGGATGTGAGTCTGGGTTCCAGCTGGAAGCAAGCATGGACAGTGTCTGTGTTTAATCTCTTGTTTTGAGATTGTCTACAGCAGCATTCCCAGGAAAAAATGAGCATTTCTGAGAAGGCGACTTCCCTGCCTTTCCATTTAATATAAACCCGAATTATTTGGGTTGGCTGCAGCAAGCTGCCAGGTGCCTGGGCATGCAGTGGGGTCTGGGATTGTGCTCAGTGGGAAAAACCATCCAAAGCCATCACTGCTGAACCCTCGTTTCCTCTGCCAGTTACTGAGGGCTTGGTTATATCATGTTTGTAAGCACACTGGTCAGAAAGCCCCAGGACTGGAGCTAGAAAAGGACAGTGAGGTCGTCCCCACTCTGCTTGTCCTCGGCAGCTGACAATGGCCTGCCACCACATACTTTCAGCTGTTTTGTCTGGCATGTGGTGAGTGCCCTGGGCAATGGGCTGCCTGCCATCCTCGTTGCCAATGGGAGGGTCCGGGGCCCCTCCTTCTCCTTCTTGCCTTGGTACCTCAGAGTTGTTCCTCGCTGGGACATCTTCCTGCCAGCCCCTCTGGAAAAGCATCCCCGTGTTAAAGGCACTGAGTAGGTCAATACCCACACAACTACAGCTGGTGAGCCCTGATGATGCAATTAAGCAGAGAAAATTTGTGGGGCACTTTAAGGCTTGTAAAGTGATTGACAAATATCTTCTCATTTGGTCCCCATGGTGGTGATGACCATAGCGATAATGTTTGTGCAGTGCCTACTGCGCTCCAGCACAGGGCTAAGTGCTTCACAAACATGATCTTTGGTTCTCATGACAACCCTGGGAGGTGGGCGCTATTGCCCCCATTTTTCAGACACGAGGGTGGTGGTCAGGATACTCTGCCTGCTTGGTCTGGGCCCTCACCCCCACGGGCTGTAAGGATTTCAAGAGCTCTCCCAAGAGGACAGAGCCAGGAGCAGGTGGGGAGTGGGGGGAGGTAAGGAGGGCTATCTGTAAGGGGATGGAAGGAGATTGCACCTCCTCCTGGTTGATGTGAGAGCCTGGAGAGGCCCCTGTTCAGACAGAACTCTGGGGCCCCTGCCAGCTCATGGTCCCTCTGTCCCCTCTCATCCCAGCCTGTCGTTTCCTCTTGTAATTTATCTCTGGCTTATGTCCCCTCCAGACCGTGAGCCCCCGAAGGCGAGAGAGCTGTCTCCCTTGTCTGTCTGCCCTTGAGCCTAGCCCGGGGCTGTGCTCCAAAGGGATCCAGTTTTACTAACTCAGCCTGATGAGCCCCTGCTCTGGACCCTGTCCTGTTATTGAGAGGAAGACCATTCACTGTGTGAGGATTGGAGGGTCACCTTTGTCCTCATGGAGTGGACGTGGGTAGCTGATGGGAGAAGTGGCGCTGAAGATGCCCTCTGGGCGCCCTTTGCCCCCACTTCATCTGGGGCCATCTTGGGATGCATTTTGCCTGACCCCCTCCCAGGCGATCATGAGCAGGGAGAAGGGGCCAGCAGAGTTTTTCTTAGCTTCTCTCTGGCTCCTGAACGGCAAGGCCAGCCTCTCTTCTTCCCCTCAGCCAAGTATAACAGGGTCTTATCAGCTGAAATCTAGTGATTATTGCCTATTCCTCCCAGTCTGCATTCCTGGGGTCCTGTCACATGCCTCTCATTCTGTCCCACACAGGATGCCGAGGGACTGAAGCCATCTGTCTGCCAGGGCAGGTTGGCACCTCATTTATTTCAAGATTAGATAGAAAGATCATTGTGCCCAGTCTGAGGGTAGGCTGTGACTGATGGCTGTGAGCCTCCTTCTCTGAGGTGGGAGAGGGTGTGAGTGTGATGGCTCAGCTGGTTCTTCTCGAGACTGCTGGTCTACATCTAGCAGAGATGTTTCTTTCTGTAGAAGGAAATTCTAGAAATGATGCCAATACCCCATATTTCTGGAGAACCTTTAAGGCTTAGAAAGTGTACTCCTTGAAAAAATCCTCTAAGTGGGAGGCTTCTTAGTGTATAGTGGGAGGCTTTTGTAGATGGGGAAAAGGAGTCCCAGCAAGGTGAAGGGACTTGCTGAGGTCATACAAGTCATGTCAGAGACAGAGCTCAAAGCCATGTCCTCTGATCCCACTCCCTTTTCCTATTACACCCCTATCTTGTTCCCAAGCCCAGGGATTTCTCAGAGAAATGCTAGGCATTGGGCTCCATGCCAGGTGGACACTCTGACGAGCCAGCTCTGGAAACAGTATTCTCTGTGCCCCCGATTCTCATGACTCAGGTCTCAGCTACTTGCCTCATCTCCTTCACAGGTGTCCTGATGTTGACCTCTGGGTCTCCAGTGGCCAGGAGAACTGATTCCCAATCCAGGCTCATCACTCTCTTTGTGAGTTTGGGCAAGGTTTCTCAGACATTCCAAGATCTCAGAGCTGGCAGTGATCCCAGAGGAGGCAATAAGCCCAGCTCCATACCTGACTAAGAATCCCAAATACCCAAGCACTCCTCCATCCTCTGTGAGAAGGCTATAGTGAAGGGGAACCCACTCACTCTCCTGGGAGCCCATCCCACTTTGGGATAGCTGTGAACTCTGCCTCTCCACAACTTGTGTTCGCTCTTCCTAGGTCTGCCATCTGGGCCAGGCACAACACACACCCAGCCCCACATTCTCTGGACCTTTCCTTGATAGCAGCCTCACCTCAAGGGGGCACCTTCCACCCTGCTCCTGTGTAGTTCCCCTTTACTGGTCAGCTTTCTCTTTTGGAATGCAAACTTGTCAAGGGTAGGAGCTGCCTTGCTTCTCATATTTGTGTCCACCCAGCCATTCATCTACCATCCATCCATCCATCTTTCTTTCTTTCTTTCTTTCTTTCTTTCTTTCTTTCTTTCTTTCTTTCTTTCTTTCTTTCTTTCTTTCTTTCTTTCTTTCTTTCTCTGATTTCATTCCTCTCTCAGCTGTATTTCTGACTCTCTGGACTTTCTCTTCCATGACTCTCAAACCTCTTCACCCTGGAAGTTCACTTCAATCCTGAACTTCTCACACTGGAAGTACTGTCCAATCTGTCGTCTCTCCCTCTGACTGGCTCCCCCCAGAACCTCACTCTTTAGGTGAATACCCTGTCAGCCATGCTTTCATTCCTCTCCAGGCAGCCCTCCTGACCACTCAGTTTTCTCTACCATGCTCCACTCCCAAGGGGCACATCCCTATCACCTTTCCCTGCCTCTTCAGCTCCCTTTTTTGTGCTATTTCCATTTGTTAGAATAAAAACTCCTTGAAGGCAGGGACTATCTTTCTTTCTGCTTGAAGCTGAGTTCTCAGTGCTTTGCACAGCCTGGAACATAGTAAGTGTCTAATAAGTGACTTTGACCCATGATATGGATCACTATGGTATGATGTGTCCTTTCCCCTGTTCTGAGATCTCCTTCTTGACCTTCATAGCCTGCATCACCCACATTCTTTTTTTAATCCTCACTGCTCGACTGTAAGGGAGGTAGTACAAAATTTCAGATCCCCGGTTTATAGATGAGGAAAGTGAGACTCAGAGTGGGGACAGGGCTGTGAGTTGCCCACAGTCACAAAATTGATTGGAGGCTCTGGTGTGTGCACACCCCCTCAATTAGTGCTTTACATCACTGCTGGACCCAAGGGAAAGGGGAGGGGCTGCCCTTCTCCTCTCCCCAACATGCTGCTCAGGTCACCCTTCCATAACTCGTCAAGGCTTCATCCTGATTTCACAGGGTTGCCAGTGCCCGGTAGGCATGTGACAAAGACAACATGCCTAGTCTTCAGGGAGGTCTTGGAGTGTGAAGCTGAGAGGGACAGCTCCTGTGCTGGATGACAGACTGAGGACTCAGAGATCTTGACAGGCACTGGGGTGAAGCCAAGAAGATGAAATTTAGTAGTGATAAATGCAAAGTCTTCTAATCAGTGTCACTGGCAGGGGCATGTGGAGTCCTCCTGGACCAGCTTATGAGATCTGATTGTTAAATTTCCAGTGCAAGCATTTTCAACTTTGAAATCAGCAAACACTACAAATCAGGGCTTGATTTTTGTTTTGTTGATTGTCTAGACCCTAAGAGGGTGACAGAGGCAAATATTAATAACGCTCATTAAACTTAAGACTGAGTCTTGCATACATTTGATTTTTTCCCTGGAGAGTTGATTGTTAAATGTTTACTAGCACACACAAGATGGCAGAGATATGGCCAAACAGGTATTTATAAGGCATTATTGGCCCCCAAGCTCAATATAAGTAAGTAGTGACTTGCTACCCAAGAAAACTAATGCAAGATAGGGCTGCATGAAGGGAGAGAATGCAGTATTGGGGAAGTTCATGTCCCTCTATCCTCTGCTCTTGCCACACCACATGTGGGGCATGGTGTCCATGGTTGGGTGCCACCTTTTAGGGAGGATTATGCTGGAGACTGTCTGGAGGAGGCCAACCAAGATGGCAGAGGGCCATTAGCACATGCTTGATGAGGACCTGTTGAAAGACCTGGGCTTGAAAAGAGAAGACTCTGGAGGGCTACACTTGTGACTTCAGCATCTGCTAGATGCTCTCACAGAGGGGTGCAAAGAGCTGCCTTCTGGGGGAGAGTAGCAAAAATTGGAAACTAAGAAAAACATAGAAAATGAGAGTGGCTGTGTGTGCACTTCCATTAAGGCCTTAAAAGACAAGAAGACCCTAGCTGTGAATCCACTGAGATCCTGCCCTGGCACTGGGGCTCTGTCTCTGCCGAGTATCTGCCAGAAAGACTAGCATCACAGAGACCCAGATTTGGAAGGGGCCCTGGAACCACCTTGGCCAACCTGCACCTAAAAATAATGACTAGAAGGAAACCCATGGGAGACTTGGGGCGACCTTCCTTAACATTGCTGCTGGAACCATGGCTTCTGGGCTGGCCTTTGTCTTCCCATTGGGCCCCCACACACTAGCAGAGATTTTGATTATATCACTGTGCCTTGCATATAGTAGGTGCTTATTACATGCTTGTCAAATCGAAGCAACTGCAGGAGATAGGGAAGCTGAGAGTGAGTCACCCTGGAGAGGAGTAGCCTTGACCTGAGGGTAAGTAGGGTTGGGGCTTTGCTGCAGAGTGTCAACCTCAGAGGGCACTGCTAAGCACCAGAATCCATCCCAGCTTAGTGAACAAGAATGACCTAAAGGAAGAAGCTACCAGGCAACAGGCCTGGCTGAATGGGCTTCCAGACTCCTCTCACCAGCACTGTTAGACTCTGCCTGCTGCTCTCAGGGCTGTCTTTTGTCTTTCTTTGTATCCTCAGTGCTTAGCACAGGGATTGCACATAGTAGGTGCTTAATACGTGTTTGACTGACTGATGGGTAAGAGAAATAATGCCTCTTTTTAAGGCCTTTTCCTCCATTTTCTGGGAGCCTCCTAATGCTGCAGATGACAGGGCTAACTGCCATCCTGTTCTTTCTGGTAATGATGGTGATGATGATGATGGTGATGGTGATGACAAACAAAAATACTAAAGTATACTAAATAATAAAATCACTAAATACTAATATATATAAATATACATTTATAGTATATATAATATATTATATATCTCTATACAATATATTATATATAATAATTTATACACTATAAATATTTATATATAATATATTTATATATTATATTTTAATATATATTATATATCATAAAATATAATTAAATATATAAATATTATATATGAATATGATATAATATATTATAATATAATGTTAATATGTTATATATAATATACTAATATAATATAATGTTAATATATTTTAGTATATGTTATACATTATATTATATAATATATTATTATAAATATATATTTACATATATAGTATATGCTATATATCTACATACTATATAGTACTATAAAAAAGAACAGGATGGCAGTTAGCCCTGTCATCTGCAGCATTAGGAGGCTCCCAGAAAATGGAGGAAAAGGCCTTAAAAAGAGGCATGATTTCTCTTACCCATCAGTCAGTCAAACATATTTTAAGCACCTACTATGTGCAATCCCTGTGCTAAGCACTGGGGATACAAAGAAGGGCAAAGGACAGCCCTGAGAGTGGTAGGCCTCATATGTAGTTGGTGCTTCATAAATGCCTTTTGTATTGGATTACAGAGGAAGAAGCTAGGATTGAGGAGGGGAGCCACTCATCTGGTAACTGGCAGAGTCCATGTGAGATTCTAGAACATCAGTCCCCAAAGGCAGCGTCGTTCCAGGAAGCAGGAGGAGGACCCAAGGCTTCTTGTCCAAGGCGGAGTTTATCTTCCTGTCTCGCTCCTCTGGTGCCCAGGATGTAGTGACTACTGGGTTTGGGGATCCCCCCCCATCCTGGCCTCCCTCCTCTGGCAGCATGATCTGCTCTGACCTCCTGTCCCTGTGTTGACCTCTGACTCCTGACTGTGCTTTGCCTTGGCGGCTGAGGTCCATTTCCTCCCTGGTTCACCACGTCTGCTCTGCTTGTGTCTAAGATTCATCCTTGACCCGGGCCTGAGTCCTTCTTCCCAGCTTCCCAGTCCAAACTGGCTTCTGGCTCAGCCTGCCAGAAGCATATCTGAGTGTAGACACCCTCTGGTCCAACCCTCTCATGTTGCAGAGTAGAGAGTAAGGCCTGGATGAGGCCAGTGACTTGTCCAAGGTCATGCGGTGAACCAGTGGCAAGCCCCGGATGGGAGCTGGCTGGGTCATTCACTGCGCCCTCCACCAGGCCGCCTGCTTTCTGCAGGTCCCTTAGGGGCCAGCAGCATCTTGGGTTCATTCCGATAGAGGAAACAGATGCCCCTGCTTTCCCCAGGGCACGGGGAACAAACTAGATCCCTCAGAACCAACGCCAAATCCATGGGAGAGAGGACCAAGACATATAAGTGATGGCCAAGAGAAAAGAATGCTCCCCACTCCCCAGGGAGCCCTGGAAGCCCTGCTCCAGAAGACGGATCGCCTCTAGTCTAGCAGAGGCCATTGGTCTCCATCCGGAGGCACACACCCACCCTGTGTTCCTTGATTAGCTCATGATGTTGCTGGGCCTCGAGTGTCCATTTGTCACTGGGCTGCGGGTCAGTGGACACATCCCTGCCTCCTACAGACATGCCTTGTCTGAGGACATGAGCAGCCTTGGCTCTGCCCTCTCCAGGTCTAAGGCTTCGGAAGCACCCTTTGACAGGGTCTTTTAGGGAAGCCACCCCCTACAGACCTGCTCTTGTCTCTCTCCTTACTGCCTTCCAAGGACAATTCAGCCCCTCTAATCTGGCATTCAAGGCCCTCCCTATGTGGCTCCTCCCAATCTCTCTAGTCTCACTGACTGACCCCCCCCGCCCCTTGGCGCTCCCTGTGCCCTGTGCTGTCGTCTGTACGTGTCTTATGTTCTCCACCCTTCCCACTTTGCTAAGCATGTTCCCCATGTCCAGGTCACTCTCCTTCCCCTTCCTTGCTTCCTGATTTCCAGCCCAACCTGAAGAAAGAACATGGTATAGGCTGGGACCTGGTCTGAGCCCAGGAAGAGCTCGGCCCCTTACCAGCTGGGTGATCTTGGGCACCTGCCGCACAGGGTGACTGTCAGGAACACAGGGCATGAGGGAGAGGAAGCCCTCTGCACACTTGAAGGCGCTCTAGGAATGCAAACCCAGCATTAAGAGTCATTGCTTTTATCAGTCAAGCAGCAAGCAAGCTTTTACTAAGCTTTTTATTCAGCCCGTGGCACAAAGACAAATGGGAACCAGCCCCTGCCTTCAGGGGGCTCACATTCTGGATGCTCCCCCTCTGGAAGCCTGCTCTGAGGTCTAGTTCTCAGGAGGGAACTTCCCCAGAACTCAGAGCCCTGGCAGAAATGCCACCCTATTCTGAACTCTGTGAACACCCAATCCAGCGAGTGTTTCCATGTGTGGGGCGATGAGGGAGGCTGTGGAACCTCCTCTAGCTCCTGTGTGAGCAGCTTGTGGGCTGCTGGAGAGTCTCCTGCACTCACATGCAAGCTTGTATCTCCTGGGCCTCAGTTTCCTCTTTTGTTCAAGGAAGAGGTTGAACTCTCAGATCCCTTCCAGGCCTCATTGACTGTGATCTGTGACTACGATCCTATATTGGTGTCCATTTACCTTCAACGGTGAGCTGAATGAGAAGGAAACATGGGATGGGCCCTTTAGGGCCCAAAGACCTGGATTCAAGTCTTACCCTCTGATGCTTGTTACAAATACGTTCTCATGAGGCCGCTAGGTGGTGCAGTGAATAGAGCACCAGCCCTGGGGGCAGGAGGACCAGAGTTCAAATTTGGCCTCAGACATTTAACACTAGCTGTGTGACCTTGGGCAAGTCACTTAATCCTAATTGCCCCGCCTTCCCCTCTGCAAAAAGCAAAAAAAAAAACCATGCCCCAAACAAACACAAATACGAATTTGCGCAAGTCCTTTCTCTTTGCTGCCCCCAAGGTCCCCCCCAGCTTTGGTCCCGGGGCCCTGCTTCTGTCCCTTCAGTGACCAGGGCTCTGCCCACACAGCCTGGCTGGTCCCTGGAGAGGTGCCCCTGGTGCCCCATGAGGAGCAGCCCATTTCCACGTGCTCATGTTTCCATGCCCTTTGGAAGGGGATGAACATTTTCTTCCTTGGCCCCTGCCTGAACCCCCCACAATGTCATGTGTGTCCTGGAGAAAGGTATGGAAAGAACGAACAAATTAGTGGCAAAACCTTAGGAGATTTGCCTAATTGCATCTCAAATTGTTCCCATATTGAACATTCTGCCGCCAGGAGGCCTACAGGGGGCTGCGTTTCAGCCACGGAGAGGTCAGCCAACAGCCTTCTCCTGGATGCCCCGACTCCCCCAACGTTCCCAGTCGGCTCTCTGCAATGAGACACCTATGGATGGGCTCAGGGCGGATTTCCAAATCATTTTATCCAATTTGAGTGGTGAATTTTGGATCCATCAAAACCTGTAGCAATCAGTGTGGTTGGGACAATAAGGGGTCCGTCCTTTGTGGAGCTTCCTGACGGCCCCCGAGAGGCAGAGTGTGGGAGAGAGAGCCGGCTGGAGCTGGACCACGTTAGAAGGAGGGGGCCCCGGGTGATGTGAGCAAGGCCTGGCTACTGACAGACTGTGGGGGCACAGCAGAGAGAGCCTTGTTCTTCCACTGATACATGGACCCACTTCTGAGCCAGCTTTACGGGAAGATGAGACCAAAGGGCTCTTCCCCTTGGATGTCCGGGCTGTGGGAGGGAAGCCCTTGACCCAGGTGGGGTCTCCAGCTATGGCCGTCTTCACCCTGTGGCGACCTCTCGCCCTCAATCTTCTCATCTGTAAAATGGGGATAATGGCACCTATTTAGAGGGGTGAGTGCC
>WOXC01005488.1:642500-812500 GCA_011680675.1 Gymnobelideus leadbeateri
GCTGCAAAGACTTTTTCTTCCTGATTTACTATTTCCCATCTGAGTTTAACTAGGTTAATTTTGTTTGTGAAAAAACATTTCAATTTTAAATAATCAAACTGTCCATTTATAAAATCTTCTGTGATTCTCTCCATTTTTTGGTCAAGAGCTGCACCCCACCCATTGTTATAAAAGATACCTCCCCCCTCATCTTCTGGACTGTGCCCTCAGGTTTCGTGGGATGTCCTGTCCTGACGAGGCTGTTAGTTCAGGGCAGACTTGTCTTTTCATGCCTGTCCCTGGGAGTGTTGCTTTCCATCATGGGGTCAGAGTGACTGGGAGGGGCCCCTTGTGGCAGATTGGTGGTGTTGATGAGGAGGCAGAGGGACTCTGGTCTGAGGCATAAAGGTCAGAGTCTCCATCTTTACTCAAGAATAGAAAGATTGTTGGCAGAAACCAGCTTCTCTGGCCTTCTGCACATCCCCAGGCTCACTGAGAAAACCTAGTGCAGCCATTATCTCTCTGCTCCAGGCCACAAAAAAGCTTTATGGCGCAGTGAGGGAAGTGCCAGCCTTGGTGCCTGAAGCTCTGTGCTCATAGCCTACCTGTGCACCTGGGGAGATCACTGTAAGACTTCAGGCTCCCAACCTCCAAGTTGGGCTCCCTTCAGCTCTTCCTCCCATTCCTTCAATCACCAAGGCCTGTCCCCTCCATGTCTTCAGCCTCTCTGGTTGGTCACTTCTCTGCTCAGAAATCTCCAGTGGCTCCCTATGCCTTCAGCATCTTCTGCCTGGCATTCAAGGCTTCCCACAATCACTGGTTCTGGACTAAGGGGCTGGATATGAATTCTGTCTCATAAACTTCCTCCTCCTGTGACCTGGGGCAGAAGGACAGCTTTCCTGCACCTAGCTACCAACTTACTCTCCAGTTTTCCATCTGCCGCCCCAGCTCCTGCTTCTTGCCAATGGTCAGCCCTGCTAGGCCAGGGAGGACTCTGGTGAGGGCCTGAGGTGGGGGGATGCCAGAGCTTTTCAGGGCTCACCATTTCAGCTTATGGTCAGTATGCCCTGTTCACCACAGAATGGCAGGGCTGGGATGGCCCCTCCCCTCCCCCTCTGCTCTCCCCTTCAGACAGCCTGAGGCCTGATGGCAGTTCCAGCATATGTTTGTTGTTCAGTCATTTCAGTCCTACCAGACCCTCCATGACCCAATTTGGGGTTTTATTGGCAAAGATACCGGAGCGGTTTGCCCCTTTCTTCTCCAGCTCATTTTATAGATGAGGAAACTGAGGCAAACAGGGTTAAGTGACTTGCCCAGGGTCACACAGGTAGGAAGTGTCCCAGGACAGATTTGATTTCAGGTAGATGAGTCTTCTTGACTTCAGGCCTGGTGCTCTATCCTCTGTACCACCAGGATGCTAACTCATAATTAAGATGTCTGCTGATGTAACTAATCCAAACAGGAATTGTGTGCTAGGCCAAGTCATGTCCTAGGCTCTGGGGACCAATAAAATGCAAACAAAGTTCCTGACTAATGTGGCCTCCCCCTGAGAGCTTTCTTTGTACCCCTAGTATTTAGCTGGGCTTTGGGAAAATGTATGCTCCACTTCCCAAGGTCTATGGGGGCCTTCTGAGCTCTCTGGAACAGCTGGAGATGCCTCAGAAGAGGCCTAGGGAGCCAAAGGCCAGATCTGGAAATCTGGATTTCCCCTAAGTGGATTATAGCAGCTAAGCCACTCTTAGACTGCCCTGACCTTTGGGTGATAAACAGCCTAAATAGGAAGATGTGTCATGCAGATGTTTAATCTGGGGGAAGGGGGGAGGAAGGAAGGGAGGAAAAAAGGAAGGAAAGGAGGAGGAAGGAGAGGGAGAGAGGGAGGGAGGGAGGAAGCAACTAGAGAGGGATGCAGGAACGGAAGACCCATGGAGGGTATACTTGCTCATTGGGTCCTTCCTTTTGGGGTGTATGGGGTGTTCAGGGAAGATGAATCCCTCTGGTGTGAGGGCTGCTGGGCCCTTTTCAGGATTGCTTTCCCCCTTTGGGGTCCTCCTGATCCACTCTACTCTCACCCAATGCTCTAAAAAGCTGGAACATTCACAGCAGCCACACCCTGAGAAACCATTCTGGCAGACAGGCTAAACGGGTTGAGGGTAACTGACAGGCCTTAAACCCCTTGCTGAGTCAGGGGGTGTCTGCCCCAAGCACTGAAGACTTCCCTTGGCAGAATGGGGGATGAGAACAGCATGTTCCAATGGCCACGAAGGTGGCTGAAGCAGGTGCCGTGGAGGATTAGCGCCTGGTTGGCCATGGAAGCCACCAAGGAAAGCCACTGCACCTCAGGCCATTGCCCTTAGTCCTGACTCTTGTCCTGCCACTGAACTGTGAAGACCCTGGAGGAGAGAGTGAGGCTGGCAGCTTTGTACAGCTCTGCTTCACTTCAATCCAATTCATGCACGAGTCAGGACATCACCCATGATGCCGTTGGTCTTCTTCGAAGACAAAGAAAGAATGAATAACAACAACCCCAACAACAACCACAGGGGCTTCTGGGAGGACCTTTCAGAACTGTGGCTGAAGCCACTGGGGACAGAAGGCCCGGGAGAAGGAGGAGAGGCAGGAGAGAGGTCCCAAGGACATGGGGGACTGTTCTGTTTCAGAGGGATCACACTAGTTCTATGTGGCCCGAGAAGGCTTAACAGGGATTACTGGGGGACAATGGAACCCTCCCCTTGAGATCAGATCAAACTTCCTGCCTAGCATGGGAGGGTCTGCCTCTCCAGGTGGGGAGTTGCACTTGAAGGCCACCAGTGGCCTTCAAGTGGAGGCTGGGTGACCACTTACTGTGTGGGTTACACTGGGAATTCCTTTTGTGTCTGTTTTAGGTTTGGTGCCACTGAGATGACATCTCCAACTCAGAGATTCCATGATTCTCCCCACAGACCTGTGAAGTGGGTATTGGAGAGACTGTTAGTGCCATGTCACAAATGAGGAAACTGAGGCTCTTGGGGGATTGAATGGCTTTCCTATTGTCACATTCTAGTGAATGATCAGAGGTCCAGATCAAGTTGGGCCCTCGAGGGGCATTGATCCAAAGCCCTCATTTTGCAGACAAGGAGACAGGTCATACAGCTAGTCATTCTTAGGGTGGGGTCTGAACCCGGGTGTCTTCCCTTATAGCCCACTGCCTCTAACGAGCTGAGGAGGGTTAGAATTGCCGACGGAGAGGGCTGTCCACATCCAGAGAGTTATGGAGCCTGAATGCACACGGGAGCAAGCTATTTGCTCTCTGTTTTTGTTTCTCGTTCATTCCATTGGTTATGATTTTTGTTTATGACTTGACTAGTGTTTAGTGCATGCCACCATGGTGGGGGGAGGAGGCGGAGGGGGAGACAATTTGGAACTCAAGGGATTGTGGAACTGACTGTTGTAAACTAAAAGTAAATAAATTAACTACATTTTTCAAAAAAGAGTTATGAGTTCAGATGACCCAAATGTGACCAAGGACCAAAGTGGCTGCTTATCACATTTGTGTATGACACCAAGTGGGGGAGGGAGCCATGACACTGGGTAAGACTTCTAACCTCACCCCACCCCCAACAGCCTAGAACAGATCAAAGAAGGTGAAATTTATAGAGGTAAATATGAAGTCTTATACTTAGGCTCGAACACTTTAATTCATGGGCACAAGGTGGGGAAGATATGGCTAGACAACTGTTTGTCTGAAAAAGATCTGGGGTGCTTAGTGGACTGACTGCAAGCTCAATATAAACCAACAGTGACAACAAGCCAAGCCAACATGATAGTGCAACCTAAACAGCTGCTGAGGTCTTTGGCTGCATCAAGGAGAGAAGGAAGAAAAGAAGGAAGGAAAACAAGAATTTATTAAGCACCTATTATATGCCAGGCCCTGTGAGAAGTGTGTTATAAACACCGTGTTTGATCCTCACAACAGTCTTGGGAGCTGGGCCATGCTGCTATTCTCATGTTACAGTTGAAGAAACTGAGGCAGACAGAGGTAGAGCTTCCAGGAAGAAGCAAGGGAAGAGTCCTGCTGTCCTCTGAAGCCCTGTTATTATCCCAGCTAGAGGGTCAGCTCGGTGAGGGCAGGGATCATGTCTCCTTCTTCTTCCTTACTGGCCTCTGACTTCCTCTGGTGTGGGCCACATTGCTGCTCCTTCTCCCTAAGGCCTCTATGGCTGCCAATGTCGGTGACCTCCCTTCTGGATGAATGGGGGTGAGGGAGGCCTTCAAGTCTCTGGTGGGCCTTATCCAAATGGGAAGGCTCCCAGTGCAGGCTTACAAGAAACTCTGGGGCTGGCTTTAGTAAAGTAAGGAAAGGTCAGTCCTACAGAGCTGTGGATGCTACAAAGAAGACAGAACATGGAACGGGAGAGGGGAAGGGAGCTTAGAACAGAGACAGGCCTCAGAGATAGTTCAGAGCTGTATTCCTTGGAATGACTGGTGTAGACTAGCAGGTTTGGGGTAGAGACTGGATGGCCTTGCTTAGTGCAAGGGCTGAGGCACTGGTGTTCCATGTAGGGCTCGGGGTAGCGGCAGCTGTGGTCAGTGTGGAGTCTGATGAAACAGACACCACGGTTTGGGTCAGGCCCCATGGGATGGTCAGCAGCAGCTGACAAGGATCGGGGAGAAGCTTTGGACTCCAAAGGCAACCGGAGTCAAGCTTTCCTAGGGTAACTTCTTTCAAACTCTTCATAAAAAGTAAAATAAACGCGTGTCCATTAGTGAGTAAGCCCTCCTGGGGGGTGGGGGGCGTTGCATGATCCCAGGGAGGAGTTCCTTGGTGGGGCCTCTTCAGAACTTATTGGGACATACTCATTTTAATGAGTAAGAGGCACGAGAACATTTAATTGTCCTTCAGTGTAAACAATTCCCCCCCCCAGGCTCCTCCTGAGGGGTGCTCTTGGCTGACAAATACTTGGGGCTGGTTCCCTTTGCAGCTCATTAACTGAGCTCTGTTATTAATCACCGAGGTCTCTGAGCCAACCCCTCAAGGCTCCATGAAGCTGGATATTCCTTCTGCTGTATGGAGGGGAGACACCCCCTTCCTCAGCCACTAGTCCAGGTGGGCAGTCCTTGCCTGCTGGGGTGGCCAATAGTCTGGGATGCTGTGGGTAAGGGGAGGTAAGGAGAGAGCTCCCTGAAGAGCTGGGGTGCCAAAGAGCAGGTGGGAAGGAAGGACCCAAGGAGGAAAGGTGGGATCTGAGACGGGCCAGGAAGGGATGGTTTGGAACAACAGAAGCAGATTCCCTTCTTCTCCAAAAGCCTCCCCCCCACAGACCATCACTGGCAGTGGTGGCTTGGCTCAGTAGATATTTCTCTCGGCACCTTCTGCTTTCTGAAGAAATTCCTCAAGTTCCTCCCCAAGGAGACATTTTTAGTTTAATTCAGTGCAACAAACCCTCAGCACCTATTCAAAAGGCCTGGTGCTGGGGATACAAAGACACTCCTTCCCAAACAGTCCTTCCCTCAGGGAGCCAACATTCCATTGGGAAAATTCCCATTTTGAACTCTACTTGTGAGAATCTCACCCCTCCTTCAAGGCTGCGCTCAAACATGACCTTCCCCGTGATCAATGTCACCTTCCGTGAGTTGGCCATCTTTTCAGGATTGTTGTCTGGACCACAGACCAAGCCCCACCATGTTCCACCACAGCTGCTCCCTGGGGGTTTAGGAAAGGCTGTTCTGTATTAGAATGCCACTTCTGATGTGCTGCATCAGCCATTCAAGAAACGTTTATTAAGGGCCCTCTGTAAGTCCTGTGCTAGGCACTAGGGGAGATAAAAATGAAATAAGAAAAGCTCCTTGGCCTCACAAAGTTTCAGTGTAGGAGGTGTGTTTAGGTAACAGGACGGTAGGGCTCACATGGCTCTGGGATCTGACCTTTGGGGACATTCTCTCCAATGATGTGAATGACACATACCCACGCCTGCTTGTTCAGGCTGACTTTCAGCCGTGGCCCCCTGTGATGTCCCCACAGGGACCCACCTCATGTACTGGGCTCACTTTCTGACGTCATGGATGACTTGTCTTTTCCTCTACCTTCATTCATGACCTGCATTTTTGCAAGTCAAATGTTTTTCTGGTGACAGTCTCCACCCCACTTCTGCGGTGCAATCCCACATCCCTTGGCTCACTCCTACTCCATGGTTCTCTCCCTTGTCCTTTGGGTGACCCTCCTCAACTTCAGGTCTTGGGAGACGGGGCTACTCCATGAGTCGTCATACAGCACCTCCCAAATAATACTGTCAGAAAGATGGCTCTTTGTTTCCAATGGTATTGAAGAATTCAGCCATTTTCCAAATTCAGTCTATCCACTCTTTTCCTCCAAACCCTGGGCCCAGGCCACTGTCCATTTTCCGGGTCTGTTCCAGATCTGTGCATTGATGGCTGTCTACCCAATTGCATGTTCTAATCTGCACAACAGTCTTTAACCATTTGTTTTGCTTGTGTGGAGGATTAGACCAAATGCCTTTGAGTAATTAAAAACCCAACTTAGGGAGCTCTTCTGTGTTCTGGGGCTTGATGCCCTCTAAAAACAGGAGCAGCATCTGTAGAGAATCCTCCTCAGGCTTAGCTTCTATGCTTGACATTCTCCATGGCACGGGGGCACCTTTGACAGGCTCACGAGTCCCTCTTTTATTCCTGTCCTTCCATCAGTGATCAGTAAGTCACTTAGCAAGATCATCTCTGCCATGGCCCCTTTCAAGGTTTCTTGTTGGATTTTGACACCTGGGGACACCTTGTTGGAGGGTGCCCTTTAAGGAGGTGTGTAATTCTGAACCAAATGCTTTTTTATAGTCCACAAACAATAACATGCTATTGGTCATGTGACAAAATAAAGTATGTCATAGCATCTAGGGAGCTGTCCTCAGAGGCAAAGACCTGGGCTCCAGCCCTTGTCCTGACACAGGTTGTGTGACCCTCTTACATTACCTCTCAGTTCACAGGGCAACTGTCTGAGTTATAGAGCAGATACCCACTCACCTTACTAGAGGGAGTTCCCTCATTGGGATTTTCTGGTACTGATGAAATTATAGACAGAAATCTTGTTCAAGTACATTATAAGGTCCCTGACTTCCAGGAGCCAAGATGGTGGAGTAAGCAGTAAATTGCTATAACTCTCCCATATTTTCCAAACAACCATACAATACACCCCTAAGCAAATCCTGGAATAGCAGAACCAGTGAAATAATCTTTTAGCCCAAGAAATGTGGAAGATTGGCAAGAAAGGTCCATCTCATTTGGGTTAAAGGGCTGCACATTCCAGGACAGGAAGCGTCCCTGTAAGCCAGCAGCAAGACCCAATTCAGTAAACCAGTGGTAGATCCTGAGCCCCAGTGTGGTGGAGCAGGCAAACACCAACACCAGGGTCCCCCATGTGCCTTAGCCTTGCCAGCAGACTCCAGCTTCGAGAACCACCACATGTTTCAGTGTAGCCTGGAGAAAATGCAGAAACACCCCACTGGGCCTCAGCACACGTCAAACACCACCACTAGGACACCAGCTCAATACCAGGTAAGCTATCAGACCCTTACAACCTCCAGTAGCACCAGCCACCTTTACTCCACTCTCTCAACACAGGCTCCAGATATGAGGGCCCCCCTATGGACCTCAGAACAATACCAGCAGAGCACCAGGTAAAACACCTAGAACCTACAGCCACTGGCATAAGAAGCCTGAGACAGTGCCCCTCCACCCCAGCAGCAAAGGTCAAATTTAATAAGGAGGAAAAAGGCAAAAAAAAAATTACATGAGCAGAAAATAACAACAACAAAAGAATCTAAACATAGAAAATTATGGTGACAGGGAAAACCAAGACGCAAACTCAGAAGAGGATAACAATGTCGAAACACCTATGGGCAAAACTTAAAGACTAATGGCAAGCGGTCTCAGAAAGAACTCATGGGAGAGCTCCAAAAGGTACTTAAAAATCATATGAGAGAGATAGAAGAAAGTTTGGGGAAAGAAATGAGAGTGACAAAAGAGAATTATGAAGAAAGTGTCAATACCTTGGAAAACTGCTTAAAAGGTAGAATTGACCAAATGGAAAAGGAGATAAAAAAATCCACTGAAGAAAACAGCTCTTTAAAGGGCACAACTGGCCAAATGAAAAAGAAAGTATAACAGCTAATTGGGGAAAACAACTCCCTAAAAGTTAGAATTGGGCAAATAGAAATTAATGACTCTATGAGATATCAAGGATCAATCAAATTCTAAAGAATGAAAAAAAATGGGAAAACAACTGACCTGGAAATTAGATTCAGGAGAGACAATATCAGAATTACTGGACTACCTGAAAGTCATAATCAACTACATTAGAAAGGGCAAAGAGTGCCCCGAGAGATCCGAGGGTGAGACATTACTTATAGCAGCAGGGCTGGGTGTATGTTAAGTGTTTAGTAAATGCTTTCTCTCTCTCTCTCTCTCTCTCTCTCTCTCTCTCTCTCTCTCTCTCTCTCTCTCTCTATCTCTCTCTCTCTCTCTCATCCATCTACCCATTTATCCACAATTTATCTATCTATCCTCCTTTCCCTCCTCCCCCTTCTCTTCCTCTTCCTCCTCCTCCTCCTCCTTCTTTCAGGGATCAGCAAGATTTCTTCCTGCTCAAGGTTCTTTCTCCTGACTAGACTTATAGTCATAATACCTGAAAATCCTGTGCTGAGTGTCCTAAAACTGTCAAAGCACTCTAAGCCAATCAGTTCCTTTTAGCCTCATGACAGCCCTGTGAAGCATGTACCCAGATCTCTAGCCACTGGATCACATTTTCCATTTAACTCCCCAAGGTCAGGCTCTGACTTCATTTTATCCACCTTTGTCTCTTCCCTCATCCCCATCTCCAGTGGCTCGGATGCAAGGAGGGGCTCTGTAAGTCTTGGTGCAGCCCAGGAATGAATGAGGTAGCTGAAGTTCAGCGAGCTCCTGCCCAAGCTTCACCGTTACCAACTCCCATTAGTGTCCAAATAGAATAGAAGATGGTGTCTGATTTCCTTCCACAGAATTCCCACCAGGAAGAGAGCATGGGCTGTTTGTGACTAAATGCCAGGGAGGAGCAGGGGGGCACAGAGCTGCTGCTCTGGGAGTGGGAGGGGGCTGGGCTGATCACACTCTGCTGTCCATGGTGCTTAACATTTTATAAAGTGTCTGGCTCACTGCACCCCTGGGAAGCAGTGTCCTCTGTGGATAGAGCTCTGGTCACAGTTGGTAAGGCCTGGGTTCAAATCCCTCTTCTAATATTTGTTGGATGTGTGACTGTGGATAAATTGCTTTACTCAGTATCTTGATCTTGGAAATGGAGTCAATAAGATCTCTTTATTCCTATGTCTCAGAGGATCCAGGCAGACAATGGCTGTAAAGCACTCCAAGGGCTCTATAGGGTTATAGAAACTGCCATTATAGGTGGGGCCATAGTCTTAGCCCATCTTCCAGATGAAGAAGTTGAACATCGGTGAGATCCAAGCAGTTTATTCCCGCCCCCCCCCCGCCCCAGTCTGCCAGTTCCATAGCATTTGGAAACCACTTCACATCCATGAGTTCCAGGAGAGATTTGAGGCCAGAGCTCCTGGCCCTAAAGCCATTACCCTAGCCACATGCCTGGTGACATTCATCTGTGTTGTGGCCATCTGATTACTGAGCTCCAAGAGCTCCAAGAAGATCAGGGGCCTCATTGAGGAGCAGGCCACCTCAGGCCCCCCAGCTCTCCAACCAAAGAGTCCCGTTGGTCATGTCATCAGGGAGGGAACCTTGTTGTGGTTACAGTTCAGTTGTGTCCAATTCTTTCTGGCCCCATTTAGGGTTTTCTTGACAAAGATACTATAGTGGCCTGCCATTTATTTTGGCAGTTCATTTTACAAATGAGGGTGGCAGTGACTTGCTCAGAGTAACACAGCTAGGAAGTATCTGAGGCCAGATTTGAACTTAGGAAGAAGAGTCTTCCCGATTCCAAGCCCAGTACTCCATAAACCACAGTATCTGGCTACGCAGCCTAGTTTAGTACATAGACATCTGAACTTGGAATCAAAAAGACCTGGGTCCTAATTCTGCCCCAGATACTTATTATTTGTGTGACCCTGTGTAATTAATTTCCCCTCTCTGAAACTCAGTTTCCCTATACGTAAAATGAGGAGGGTGGGCTTGACCTCCCAGGTCTTTCTCATCTCCAAATCTGTGAGTGTGATTCTCTGTCATGGGGTGGACCCTGGACTGATGCTCTGGGTGACCCAGGGCAGAACGAGTCTTGCGAATTCCGTGAATTAGTATTTATTCTAACAGCATTAATCATGGAGCATGCCATTGGCGTCAGTGAGGATCTTGCACACACTCCTAGAGATTTATTTTTTATTATCACTCAGCATTAATTAACAGGCCCATTATTTTAAAGTGTTACCAGACTTGGTATGTAAAAATGGTTTACTTTGCAGACTACAAGTGTTGACATTTCATGTCTTATGTCAGAAAAAATCTGAATGCACAACTCAGAGCATGTGGAAATGGAAGTGGCATATGTGTGCTAGGGGTCAGGCAGAGGCTGAGCCCAGGCCCAAGGGAGACTGGGAGCCCTATGTCCCTCAAGCCTGGCACACCTTAAGCAGTCTCCTGTTCACCGGGACTTGGCACTGTGGCTGGCTACACTGGCCTCATCCACCAGATGGGTTGGGATGAAGATGTTTTGCTGCAGTAATGGTCAGAGTCAAGATGTTTATCTATATCTTTTTCAAGTTTCTGACTCATTACTCAAGGAGAGTAAGAAAATGGTTTTAAGATTTTTAGATGGAGAAAAAGTCAATGTGGGTAAGTCATGTGGTGAAGCCCTGATCAGGGCTGATGTTGTTGGACAGAATGATATGTCACAGATAACCTCATGGTGTCTATCCGCTAAGATAATAATAATAATATTGTTTTAGATCTGACCTATGATTTTATTGCTTTCAGAAAATCCATGGTGGGGAAATTCCCTCTGCTGAAGCATGTTGGCCCCTAAACCACCACTTCCAATCTTAGAGTGTTGCCTAACTCTCTAAACTGGTTAAAGTTTTGCCCAGGGTCACCCAGCCAGGACATTCCAGAGGCAGGATTGAACCCAGGTCTTCAGGAGTGGCTTTCCCTCTCCTACATCATGCTGCCTCTCAGGATCATATTTACTGCTCTCCCATTTATCCCACTGGATTGAGTCACAGACCCATAGAACTGGAGGCTGGAAGGGACTTAAGGCATTGTGGGAGACAGGTTGGTATATGGAGAGAGAACTGAACATGGAATCATGAGGCTTGGGTTCTAATCCCTCTCTGCCACTTACTACCTCTGTGACCTTGAGCAAGGCTCTTAAGCTCTCTGAGCCTCAGTTTCCCCATAGTAAAGCAAAAGAATTGGACTGGATGACCAGTTCCAGGTGTTCAGTCTTACAGTCAGTGGAGTCACAGAATCTCACAGTTCAGAGACCAGCTGATCTAACTCAGGACTGAATAAAAATCCCTGCTGCCATATACCCAGCACATGGTCATGTGAACGTACTTGAAACTCTTCAGTGAATTAAGACTTCTAGTCTGCCCCCACCTTCATCTACTTTACTTATGAAGAAAATGAAACCCGTGGGGTTCATTCACCTCGATTTAATACATGCGAGTTACGCACTGGGGACAATGTAAAGTTGTAAGCCCCAGCCCCTGCCTTCATGGAGGATGCCAGCTACAAACTGAGGGGACAAGAAGGCACAGTCCTCTATGTGGCATCATGGAGTGAGATGAAAACCAGGAACCATCATGTTTACATGTAAAATCAGACCCAGAGAACTGAAGCAGATTATAAGCTCCATGAGGGCAGGAAGCCTATCTTAATGTAAACTCAGCATCTTCCCCAGGGTCCAGTGAAGGACTGTGCACACGACTAGTGTTTTAATTGATCTGTGGGGTGAGTAAACGGACAAAGTAGTTTGTCCAAGGCACTGGGTGAATGTCCATGGAGATGAGAGCCCCCCCACTACTTGAGGTTTTGGGCTCTTTGGTTGCCCCTACAGTTCCCAGCTCATCACAGCCAATCTTCACAGGAACAGGGGGCCCCTCCCTTGCCTAAAATGACTCTTCCTAAGCCTCTCATGGTTCATCCTGGAAAAAGGAAGAGACTTCCAGAGAGAGTCAGAGGTCAGAGCAGCCCTGAGGGCTGGGGGGGAGCATGCAGGAGCCCACCTCCCACTGTAGAAAGAACTCCTTCTGGGCTACAGCAGCACCGTCTTGCTCTGGGTCCGGGCATAGGACTCATTCATCATGTTCTCTGTGCTTTCTGATATCTCTCTTGGTAGAATGGAAATTGTTTTTCCTTCTGTTTTTTGTAAGTATATAACACATTCCCTGGTGGTCAGTAAATGCTTACTGACTGATTGCTTCTGCTTACTAAGTGAAATTATTTCAGGCTTGTGGATAGGCAAGAGTCACCCAGAAAGGTAAGGTCTGAATGGCCTTTGAGTTCCCAGGGACTGAGGTAGTAGCAGGGAAGAATTATTTTGCTTTGAAGGCACAATTTTGTACTTTTGTTCTTGCTATATCTTTTTGGAAAATATATTTTTATATAATTAATAATCATGATGCTAATTGCTGATTGATACTGAGGAAATATTAACTGGCATTAGGTGATTGCTATTGGAAAAACATATGCACCAAAATGGCATCTTGAGCCAGTAGCATGAGAAGAATTCTGCTGCCCCTAAGGAGGCTCCCTATGTTGTACCTGGTTTTCCCATTCCCCAACCTCCGGGAAGTGAGCAGACTGCCAGGTCAGCTCCACCCTCCCCCACTGAGTGTCAGCCCTTCCCCAGCTGGCTCACCTGTGCAGAGGTGGGTGGGCTTTCCGGTCAGGGAGATTTGGTGCCAGCGCAGGAATTTCCAGGTGTGTACTGACCAATCACTGTTTTTGGTCTCTGCAAGTTTCTGCTTACGTAATACCTAACCGTTGGCCCCATGGCCTCCCTTTAAAAGCTGAGGTTTTACCTGAGATTGCAGCTGTAAGACCTGGGATGGTGGGGTAGTGCCTCATCAGCCTACCATGTGGTCTGATCAGCCAATATGGTGTATGATAAAGGATCCAATTTAAATTGTTGCTTGGGTCTTGCTCAAGTTTTCTGGGTACATCTAGGATCCTGAGAGTAGAGATATAGCCAGTCTTGCTCTGGGAACCAACCTGGTGTGGACATGTAAATTTGGTGAAGGCATGTAGAAACTTTAACTGCTACAGATTTTATAGCTAATCACCCATCTACTTGGAGACTATTGTGGTATGTAGTGTGAGAGATTGGTCTAAACTTAGTTTCTGCTAGACTGACTTCATTTTCAGAGACTTTTGTTGAGTAGTAAGTCTTTACCCTGATGGTTGGCAGCCTTGGGATTATTGAACCCGATATTGCTATGTTCAGTTATTTCTGGATCTTGTTTATCTCATCTGTTTTACTGACCAAATTAAAAAAAAATGACCAGTACCAAATACTTTTGATGACTACTGCTTTACAGTCTGGTGTGACATCCACTGTCTGGCCTCCTTCCTTCCCACAGTTTTAATTATTTCCTTTGAGATTCCTGATTTTCGTTCCTCCAGTTAAATTTTATGAAATCATCCTTTGGTAGTTATGACAGTGGGTAAATAAATTAATTTGGATAGTATTGTCATTTTCATTCTATTGGCATGGCTCAACCCTGGGCATTTAATATTTCTTCGATTCTTTTTCTTTGGCTTTATTTCTGAAGTGTTTTGTAGTTGCTTCCAAATTAATTTTGTATGTGTCTTGGCAGCTGGAATCCCAGATATTTTGCATATTCTTTAAGTATTTTGAATGGAAATTCTTTTCCTGTTCCTTCCTGTAGGATTTGTTGTTAATACACCAAAGACGATTGAGTTGTGTGGGCACTTTTGTAGCCTGCTGCTTTTCTGACTTCATTCATTGCTTCATTCATTTGGTCATTTAGCCCTCTGGGGCTCTTACACCATCATGTGATCTGCAAAAATGATAATTTTATGGTTTTTTCCTTTTCTTCTTCCTTCAACTTCTTTCTTTCTTTTCTTTCTTTTTTTTTTTTTTTTTTAAAGCAATTGGGGTTAAGTAACTTGCTCAAGGTTACACGGCTAGTCCTTATTTATGTGTGGGTGCTCATTTTCTGAGGCCGGATCTGATCTCGGGTCATCCCAACTCGGAGGCCGGTGCTCTTACTCACTCCGCCACCTAGCCACCCCTTTAGGGCAATTGGGGTTAAGTAACTTGCCCAAGGTCACACGGCTAGGTTTTTGTTTGTGTGGATTAAGTGTCTGAGGCCGGCTCGGCTCCGAACTCAGGTCCTTCTGACTCCAGGGCCGGCGCTCTATTCACTGTGCCACCTAGCTGCCCCAACTTCTTTTTTTTTTAATGTTTCTTGAACCATAGAAAACAATAGTGGGGAGAGTAGATACCCTTGATCTTATGGAAAGACATAACGTCATCTTTTTTTTTTACATTACATTTTCCTCCATTATATATAATGATAACTCTTCATTTTGGATAGATACTACTTACCATACTAAAGACTGGCCCATACTTTAAAAAAGTTCCCAACATAAATCAGTATTTTTTCCCAAAACTTTTCTTGCCTCTCTCACTGTAACCCAGCAGTTCTCAAAGTCTGGTATGTGGGTCCTTGGTAATGCCCAAAATCATTTCAAAGGCTCCTTAGAGACACAAAGACTCCTCATAGTACTAAAACGTCATTTGCCTATTAAACTATTCTGTTCTTTTCTCACTACACGTTTGTATGAGGCCAGACTTTCTTTATATACTTCAATCAAAACAACTTATTGTGATAGACTGAATGCATAAATCGTTATGAGAAGCCAACCATCTTCCATCAGACTTCTCAACATTTTTTTGGAGAAAAATAAAAATTTTTTGAGGGGGGAAGGCAAGGCAATTGGTGTTAAGTGACTTGCCCATGGTCACACAGCTAGTTAAATGTCAATAGTTTGAGGATAGATTTGAACTCAGGTCCTTCTGACTTCAGGGCTAGTGCTCTATTCACTGCACCACTTAGCTGCCCCCTATAATTCTTTTTCATAACAATTTATTTATATTAACATTTAATGTGTCTTTTGAAATGAATTAATAAATAAATACTTTAATCATTTTAAATTTCAAATATGACAAATATTGATAGATGAAGCTTACATAAACAAAAGCTAATTTTAGTCCTCAATAATTTTTAAGAAGGTAAACATATCCTGAGACCAAAATGCTTGAGAAATGCTGATGTGAGCAGTAAACATTTATTAAGCACTTATGTTCTAGGCATTACAATTTTTTTGTTATGAATATTGTCTATTATGTTTATAGCTTTCCTAATATCAAAACAATCATGCATTTCTGGTATAAATTTAATCTAGATACAGCATACAATATTTTCTAATATGTAGAAGTCATTTTGCTAATATTTTCTTCAATGTTTTTGCACTGATATATATTAGGGGTTTTGGTCTATAGTTTTCGTTCTCTAGTTTATCTCTCCCTAATTTAGGTATTAGGATTATATTTGTTCCATAGAAAGAGCTTTGTAGAATACTTTTTTTTCTTCCTCCCTTCATTTATTTACAAACAATTCATATAATATTGGAGCTAATTGTTCTTTTAATGTTTGGTTGAATTCACTTCTATAGCTGATCTTCCTCCCCCCCCACCCTGGGATTTTCTTTGTGATTATCCAATTTATTTTCTGAGACCAAGTTTTTTTAAATTCTCTATATCTTGTTCTGCTGATATATGTGAAATTTTTTGTAAATACTTATTCATTTAATTTTAGCTACTAGCTTTATTGTTATATCATTGGGCAAAATAGCCTCTGATATTATGAGGCAGCTAGGTGGCACAGTGTCTAGAGTGTTGTGTCTGGAGTCTGGAAAATAGCCTCAGACACTTATTAGCTCTGTGACCCAAAATATAGTCACTTAATCTCTTTCTGCCTTAGTTTCTGTAACTGTAAAAGGGGGACAATAACACTTGGGTAAATAGGATGGTGATGACTAACATTTCTATAGTGGTCACACTACGTGCTAAGCATCATGCTAAGTACTTATAATTATTATCTCATTTGATCCTCACAAAAACCTTGGTAGGTAGATGCTATGCTGTCATTATGTCACTTCAAATGAGATAACATTTGTAAAAACACTTAATAAATATTTCTTCTTTTACCTTTCCCTTCTCCTCTTAATTTTACTTATTTCCTCTTATTTTTTTCAATCACGCCTCCCCCCCCTTTTTGGTTTCATCAGTGTCATTTTCCTTTCTTTTAAAAATCAGATTATGTAATTCTTTATAGTTTATAGTATAGTTAGTATTATATAGTTATTTGAAATTATGTAGTTATTTATTCACCCCTCCTCCAACCAGCAATTGCCTCTACCTTTTTTTCTATGCCATTTAAAATTTAATTTTGTTTATCTTTTCTTGATTTTCAGATTTCTATTTTTCTGTTTGGCTGGAGTTTGACTTGTTTTTTGATCTTCTTAGTTGCATACACAATTCCTTGATTTCTTCCCTTTCTCAGTTGTTGCTAGAAATGTTTCTATATCTAACCCCAAAGCTTTGGTATGTTGTCTATTGTTTTCATTTTCTTTAATGAAACATTTCATTGTTTCTATGATTTGATCTTTGAACCACTAATTCTTTTACATTTAATCATTTATTCTTTGTTTAAGTTTGGCTCTTTTTCATATATTGTTTTGTGATTATATTTTTTGTTCTTTTGTGGTCAGAAAAGGAGATGCTAAATATTTATGCTATTTTGCATTTATTTATGAGGTTTTTATACCCTAGCACACGATGAATTTTTATAAAGGTGCTATAGACATTGGGAAATTTATGTGTTCTCCTATAGTCTCATTCAGTAATCACCAGAGATATATCACATCTAACTTTTCTACAATTCTATTCATGTCCTGAGAATTTTTTCTTATTTATTATTTTCTAGATTTGTTTAGATCTGAAAGGAATACATTAAAATCCTAAACTATTATAGGTTTTTTGTCTATTTCTCCCTCTAATTCAATTATTTTTCCTCCAAGTAATTAGATGCTGTGTCATCTGCAGCTTGTATACTATGTGTTGTTATGCTTTCAGCATCTGTAATGCCTTTAAACATGATGTCTCTGTTCATTTTTAAAATTGAATCTTTCTATTTTTGCTTTGTCTGAAATGTTACTGTTGCCCTCTCTTTTCTGAATTTATCTAAAGTATAATAACTTCTGTTCCAATCCCTTATTTTAACTGTGTAAATCTTCACATTTCAAATGTTTTTAGTTCTTTTTAATCCATTCTACTACCTTCATCTATTTTATAAGTGAATTCAACCCATTCATATTTCAATTTATGTATATGCACAATAATCTCTAATGCTTTCTCCTTCTTTCCCACCTGCCTTTTTTAACAAAGGAGAAGGAAGTTGAGAAGGAATAGAAATATGATAAACATTAATTATCTACAATTGAAGTTGTCTATTTCTATTACTATGGTCCTTTTTCATTTACCACAAATAGCTCTAGATTTCTGCTTCTTATACTTTCTTTTTTTACCCTATGCAGCGTAATGTATATCAACATCAAATCATTGTGTCTATGGCTCTTCTTCATCCTTTTCAGTTAAGACTTGTCACCCAGTAGAAGTCATCAAAACCATCTGTTATTGGTTTTGGTTAGAAGTAGAGTGATAGATCAATAGAACAAGCTAGACAAGGAAGAAGCAGGAACAATAGAATTCAATGACCCAGTGCCTGATAAAACAGAAAATACAAATGAGTCTTTTGGAGTTGTCTTATAACCCTGCATTGCAGAGAGGAGCCCAGTCTATCAAGGTTAGTCATCACACATACAATGTGTCTGTAATTGTGTAGAAATTTCTCTTGGTTCTGCTCTTCTCACTCAGCAGCTTTTTATGATAGCAAAAAAGGGAAGCAAATTAAATGATCTTTGATGGGAAATTGGTAAACAAATTGTGGCACAGAAATGTAATGGAACATTCCTGTGCGGTAATAAATCATAAATGTGAGGTTTACAAATAAATGTGGAAAGATCTACAAATGCAGAGTAGAACAAGCAGAGGCAAGAAAATGATAGCCATAATAACTACAGTAATGTAAAGGGAGAGAATCACTCACCCACACACTCACACACTCACATAGACACACACTCACACTTGTACACTCATACACACATACACACACTCACAAAATACACTCACACATACACTCATACATAAACTCACAATACACTCATATACACACATTCTCACACTCACACTCACACACATACTCTCACATACACACACTCACACAATACACATATATTCACATACACTCACACATACACTCATGCACACACTGACACACACTGACACACATACACATATATTCACATACACACACATACACTCACACACATAAACACACTCACATTCACACACACACTCACATACTCACACTCACATGTACACACATACACTCACATACACACATACACTCATACAATACACACACATACTCACATACACACTCATACACACTCATAAATACACTCACATACACATACACTCATATACCCATACACACACATACACATACTCACACACACTCACACTCACATACACAGAATGTTTATGTGTGTATGTGAGCGTGTGTGAGTGTATGAGTGTGTGTATGTTTGTATGTGAGTGTATGTATGTGAGAATATGTATGTAAGTATGTGAGTGTATGTGTGTGAGTGTGTACATGTGAGTGTATATGTGAATGTATGCGTATGTGAGTGTATGTGTGAGTGTGTCTGAGTGTGTGTATGTGAGTGTCACACACTCACACTCACATGCCCCCACACTCACACTCACTTACATATTCTCACACACTCACGTACACACATATACACATACTCAAACTCACACAATACACTCACATACACACTCATACACTCACACACATACACTCACACACTGACACACTTACATACTCACACACACTCACATTCATTCACATACACACACTCACACATACACTCACATACACACATACACACACTCATACACACACACTCACACTCACTTACATGGCTGACCAGGAATGCAGGAGCCGCCTTCCTGTCTCCTTCTGATCCGTTTTAAGCGTCTCCAGGAGCACAGTCAGCCTTATAGGGGCTCCTGATCACTCACACACACTGGCTTGGGAACCAGACTCATGCCCCCAGAATGGTGCCAGGCCCCAGTCTGTGTCCTGGGACCTGGATCCCTCCATGGCAGCATGAGGGCAGTCACATGGCACCTATGGCGCCAGGCGCTGTGAGCCAATATTATCTCATCTGCTCCTCACGACTGCCCCGTGGGAGGGAGACGCTGTCAGCCTCTCCATTTTACAGATGAGGAAACTGAAGCAAACAAGGCTAAGTGACTTGCCCAAAGTCACACAGCTAGCACATATATGAGGCCAGAACTGAAGTCAGGTCTTCTTGATTTCAGTCCCAGGGCTCCGTCCATCTCCCTGCATCCCCCACATGAAGGAAGGAAAGAGGACACACCTTTTGGCTGTGGCTTTCTGGCTGGGTGGCCCACAGATGCTTGGAGGGCATGAGCTCTTCTAGTCTAGGGTCTAGCTTAAATGCCGGTATGGGTAGAATGCTGTGAGCGTGAGGGGCTGCTCTCATGGACCTCCTGCAGGGATCCCAATACTGAGGAGGAAGGACAAGTATCCAAGTTAGACCCAGAGAAGGTGGAAGGGAGCTTTGGAGAAGCAGGCTTGGGCAGGTGGGGAGACTGAGAAAAGGGAATTTGGGGGGAAGGAGTCAGAGGAGCTGAGAGGCTTGAGGGGCAGCTAGGTGGCACAGTGAATAGAGCACCAGCCCTGGAGTCAGGAGGAACTGAGTTCAAATCTGGCCTCAGACACTTAACACTTATTAGCTGTGTGACCTTGGGCAAGTCACTTAACCCCAATTGCCCTGCCTTCTCCCCTCCAAAAAAGCAAAAGAACAGAATGTGAGCAGTAGATAGGAGCTCTGGAGAGGCAGGCCAGAAGATCAAGCCTGTCCTAAAGCGGGTCCCAAAGGCCGCCTTGGGAGCCAGCGAGAGGCCCTTCCCTGGGAGCCTTCGAGGTGAGGCTGCAAGGCCACTTCTGAGGGGTCCCTGCAGAAGGGGTTTCTTGCTCCTACCAGGGCTGAGTCTGATCCCCTGAGAACCCTTTCTGCTCTGGGATTCCGAGATTTTGTGAAAATCAGTTTTCTCACATGAGGAAAGGTGACGTCTGCTCTCATTATTAAGCCCTTTGGGGCCCTAGTTTATTAGGAAAGGAGGTCCCTGATCATGCTGAGTGTGCCCCCCACACCCCCCCACCCTGGTCTGCCTGCCTTGCACTGCTCTTGACCAACACTCCTTCAGAGCTGTCGATCTCCCCAGTGTCGGCTCTTGTCTAAACCCAGGCCCTTCCTTGTGCTGTCTCCAGGGCTGCGCACACCCATCAGGGCTTTCTTGAGAGATTGAGCTGGACAGAACACCAGCTGTTCTTTGCCCCTACCACGGCTGACCTCCTGGTGACTCTGCAAGGGGCTTGGGGCCAGGCCTCCCTCTCTTCTGAGGCTGCGGTTCCGGGGCCTGTTCGGGTCGGTGGGACTAAGGACAAGTGCAAGGTGTCCTAACATACTCATAGAGGGCTGGCCTCCCTGCCCCTTCTCTTGTTTCCCTGGATTTAATGAATGACTTTGGGGAAGTGGATAAAGCCACAGCCCCTCTGATCTGAAGTTTGGAAATGGGGGATACCAGCCTGGAGGCTACTGAGTGCAGAGGGAAGCAGGGAGGCCCGGGGCCCCCCTTATCAGGTGGGGGGAGCAGGCTGAACCATCTCAGCTTGACTCGAGCCTGGCATGTGGCTGGCAGCTTGAGCAGTCACATTCATTTATCCCAATGACTGGTTCCCCATGATTGGTAAAGAAAACCATGTAAGGGCTTCCTGCTGCCCCCAGGGCACAGGTTGGCTTTCTTTGGCCCAGCGCCACATAACTGGGGGTAGGGCTCTGGGGAGGTGGTGCCCAGGAGGGAAGAATGCTTTCACCTCCAGGATGGCCACTCTCACCCAACCTGGCATAGAGGCTAGTGTCTGAATCCCAGAGGGTCTGGGCCTGGGTGGGTGGAGGGATCATGCCCTCTGGTGGCATGACGGCCTGTGGGGTCCCTGGAAACACAGAGAGGAGGGGGGATAAGAAAGAGACAGGGGAAGGGGGTGCCCTCCTTTTAGGGTGTGGTGGCCAATGGGTGACCTGGAGCTGGGGCCTCAGAGCAGTGATGGTAGATCCCCACACTGGCAGGGCCAGCCCTGAGCCTGCTGGGACTTCAGATCCCTGAGGAATTCTTGGCTCTGCCAGAACAGAGGAAAGAGATGGCCCGGGGTGATGCCTTCCAGACTTCCTTGATCAGTGTATGTCCAGAGCCCTCTTGGTTACAAACCTCTTGCTGCTGACAGGCCACCAGCTGAGCTAAGGCTGATGCTAGAGAGAGAAGGCCTGTTCTGTACTGGCACAGACCCACAGAGAGATGAGTGGCTGGGCACCTGGGCTGGGCAGAGTCAGAGACAGGTGTGAGGGCAGGTGGGGGCACATATGGGGCAGCTGGGCACCTGGGGTTGGACAGAGACAGAGATGGAGAGTGAGGGCCTGTTTTATACTGGCACAGGCACATACAGAGACTGGTGTGAGGGCTGTTGGGACACACATGGGGTGACTGGGCACCCGGGGCCGGGCAGAGGCAGAGATGGATGGGCCTGTGCCCAGCTCCTCCCAGCCTTTCTTGGGCTGCCTTCCATGAATAACACTTTACCCAAATTGCGGACATTTGGGGAATTCTTTTCCTATGCTTTGACCAGTCGCCGAGCCACCCCCGCTTTTTTCCACCCTAAAAATAACAGCTGAAAACAGTTGCCATTTGAGTCACAAAGCAGGAGACTTTAACTCCTGAAGTCCTGGAGTTGGACCTCTGGAAGTTCTGGTTGTGCCAGGTAGGGATGGGATGCAGCTGCTGGCTGTCCTAGTGCCTGTGTCAGCTGGACTCAGGGCACTAGGAGCTACACACACACACACACACACATACACACTCATACACACAAACACACATACACAGGCATGCAGTGCACAACTCACATGTGCACACACGCAATACATGCACACACACGCACGCTCACATGTGCATATGCACACATGTGTACACACGCACATATGCGCACACACGCACAAGTCACATGTGCACACACACTCACACGTGTACACACACTCACATGTGTACACATGCACGCAACGCACACACTCACATGTGCAAACACACTGACATGTGCATACATGCACACACATGTATGCAGTGCACAACTCACATGTGCACACTCACACGCGCACACACTAACATGTGCACATGCACAGACATGTACATACTCACACATGTACACATTCACATGTGCACACATGCACACACACTCACATGTGCACACACGCACACACTCAATGTGCACACACACAATGCACACACTCACATGTGCACAATACACACTCATACATGCACACACACTCACATGTGCACATACACTCACATGTACACAACACATACTCACACATGTACACACACTCACATGTGCACACACACAATGCACACACATGTGCACAACACACCCACAGCATACACATGCATGTACACACTCACATATGCACACACTAACACGTGCACATGCACACACATGTACACACTCACATATGCACACACATGTACATACTCACATACGCACACATGCACATACTCACGTATGCACACATATACACACTCACGTGTGCACACATACTCGCATGTGCACACACAATGCACACACTTACATGTGCACACACCCTCACATGTGCACACACGCACACACATGCACACACTCGCATGTGTGAACACGCACACAATGCACACACTCACATGTGTACACACACATGCATGCACACACACCATCTTTCTTTCTCTGTTCCCATCTTTTTCTTTGTCTCTGTATCTCGCTCTGTTTCTGTTTCTCTGTCTTTCTGTCTCTGCCTCTGTCCGTCTGTCTCTCACATGCATGTGCGCACACGTGTGTGCACACACACACACATCCACAGGTCACCACTTTGGAAGGAATTCCAGTCTGTGAGACCTTTCTTCCATTCTGACTCTTCCAGGGTCACTGAGTGCTGAGCTCGGCAAGGAGGGCGACACAGGTAGCTTGGGAGCAGTTCCTGCCCCCAGGAAGCTCCCATCTAGTTGGGAAGACAAGACAGTCTCCCACGCAGGAAACAGGTGGAGGGCGTCAGATCCCAGAGAGGATGGAGAGGCTTGGATGTGTGGAAAGGGCTCATCTCTACTAGGGACGGGCAGTGAGCCTCCTACTTTACCTGACTCTCGGCTGGGCATAACCACTCAGCCCTTCTGGTCCTTGGTCCCCTGATTTGTAATGCCCACGGTAGTGGGGAGCTTCAAATCTGATGCCACAGAGGACTATTAGGGACACTATTATCATATACTGTGCTGCTATTATGTATAAAATCTGGCTATTGTCATTCTTCCTGACTGAAGGGAGCCAGAAACATGGATTACCAGACAGGACCAAGGCAGGATTTCTTAGGCATCCGCTGGGCTTTCCCTGGCCCCTGAGCCTAAAGGGAGCTGTCCTGAAGAGCTCACACCAGCTCTCAGACCCAAGACCTTGTGAAATGGTGCTTGGATTGGACGGGGCAGAATTGGGCAGCTTGGCTGAGGGTGTTACCTGGGGGCAGTGTCTGGGGTCAGGGAAAATGGGTTCAGATTTTGGCTTCACCTCTTTCTTGCTGTGTGATCAGGTACAAGGCTGTTCCCTTCTCTGGGCCTCAGTTTCTTCATTTGTCAAACACAGGCACTGGATTCTGAGGTCCCTTCATGCCATTCGGGTCTGTCTGTCTGTCTCCAAGCCTATGCCCTTGCGCTGAGGCTCTGTGACCACTGGAGGGCACTCCAACACTATACTCGGTCGGGTCCTGTCCAGCACAGCTCAGCCTTGTCCCTCCAGGGCTCAGGTTAGCTTTGTCCCTGCTCCCGGCTGGGGAGCAGCCCCAGGCAGGGGCCACGAGAGCCTGAGGTGGTGCTTGGGCTGCTGGCTCCCGACATGCAAGCACATATGCAAGCATCACCAGGAAGGCCCCGCTCAGGTCTGGACACCAGCCTTCAAGCTTTAGGAAGGCCGTGGCTAAGGTGGGAGAGCCCGGAGGGGGCAGCCAGGACCGGCAAGGGCCTTGAGTCTGTGTGGGAGGAGGAAATGGGCATGGTTAGTCCGGGCTTCCTTACTCGAAGGCCCTCCTCGGGCAGAGGGGGATAAGGCTCATTCTTGTTGACCCGAGGGCAGAATTGGTGGCATTGGAAAGTCACAGAGAAGCTGATGGAGGCACGAGGTCAGGAGAGACCTCCTATCAATAAGCAAGTCCCAGTGTGGAAAGGGCAGCCTCCGAGGGCTTGTTGTGAGGGCTTGTGAGCCTCTGCTGGATGGCTGCCTAGTGGGTGGCCTGTGTTGAACTAGGATTCCTGGTCACTTGTGCATTGAATTAGAGCAGGGGTTCATCCCCTTTCCATCACTGATGCTAGTCCTGGGCAGGATGGGCATCTGCCAACCAGGGACTTAGTGGGCCCCAGACGAGGGCTGTGGACATCTCTACTAAAGGATGGGGAGGAAGGCAGACCATCCTGGTTCCCCTCACCCACATTAGAGGCTGCTTTTGCTTTCCCAGGCCCATTGATGTGGGAATGAGGTTTGTGACATGGCCACAGCAATGGGCCAGAAGCCTTCCAGATGGTAAGATGTGCAGAGAAGCAGGAGGACGCCCCCTTTGTGAGCAGAGCTGGATTGGGCTGGGGGAGATGAGGAGGGTGTGAGCTTGGGTGAGCTTGGGATCGTTCTCCTTGGCCCCCCCCGCCCAATCTGGGCAGGTTCCTCTGCCTTCCCCTCCCTCCCTCCTTCTTGGTCAGGGAGGGAGCCCTGGTCTGGGAGGCAAAGGGCCTGGGCTCCATCTTGATTCTGCTATTTATTCACTGTGTGACTTTTACTAAGAGCCCTCAGTTCCCTCTCTGTCAGTGAGGGGGTTGGGCCAGATGATCTCAGAAGCTCATTCCATCCTTCTCTCCCATGATCTTGAAGTTGCCCTAATTTTCATGGAGAGAAAAAAAAGGGGAGAATTCCTATAGGTTCCCTTCTTGGCTCTTCCAACTAGGGTTAAAGAAGGTCAAGGAAGTATCACAGAACTTGGCCATGGTCCCCCAGGTTGTAAGTAGGAGCCTGGAATTCATACCAGGCTCTTGGATTACAAAGTCAGAGCTGAGCCTACCACAATGGCTCCTGAAGCCCCTGCTTGCAGCTTCCCCAGGTCTGATGGAGCTGGTCCAGGATGGATGACCTTCCTGCCCCTCCCCTCAGGGACCCTCAGAGACATTAGGGTGGGGAACTAGTACTTCTGCCTGGCCTCTTCTCCTTCCCACCTGGGTCCCTGTGGAGGAATCCAAAGCACAATCTTCTCACCAGGGATAAGCATCAGCCAAAGGGGAACCCAGCCCCGAATTCCCAGGAGCAGCTTTCCCTCTAGGCAGAATCACTGGCTAAGGTTGAATTGTGCGAGGCCAGCCCCTCCATTGCTCCCTGCCCCAACAGGACCCTTTGGGTCCAAACCAAGACTTGGCAACTTTTCTCAGCTTGGAGCTACTGATGGCCTCACATCCTGAGGCCATCATGTTCTCCTGGCCCTTTGACCTTTTCTAAGCCCCTGGCCAGATCCTTACAGCCATTGGGGATGCAGGAAAGGCAGGAATGATGAGCCCAGGGGAAGGAGGGTCTTGCCCTGAAGCCCAGTGGCAGAGTGGGCCTGAGAACCCAGGCCCCCCAGCTCCCAGCTCATGTTCTCTCCATTGGGCCTCTTCCCCCAGCCCTTTGTTATCAGTCTCCACAACAAAAATGACCCTGGATGGATGGACAGACGTGTGAGAGCTGTGTGGGGATCTCTCTGTCCGAGCAGCTGAAGTTTGTTTATTTCTACATCGCCCATGGAGATGAGCTCCTGCTGACTGAGGACAGTGAGGCTTCAGGAGGTGGTAGGCATCTGGGCTTTGCCTCCAAATTTTGTGAAGTCTCTCTTCTCCCCTGGTTATGCCTTGGGGAGCAATTAGGAGACAAGGCCAGCAGCTGGAGGCTGCCCCGAGGCCTCACGCGATGTCCTTGGGCCTCCTTGGCTACAGCCAGGCTCCTTGGTGAACAGACTAGCAGACTCAGCATGGAGCCGCTGGGGACATGGCAGCCAAGCAGCTGGGATCCAATCATGGGACTGAGCCTTGGAAACTCAGAACCTTTGGGCTCTGTTTCAAGCTCAGGGTGGGCTTCAGAGGAGGAGCCTCATGGACACACAACTGACCAACTGTCCTCCATGGCCGCACAGCTGGACAGCTGGCCTCCCCACGGTCACACAACTGACCATCTGATCTCCCCATGGCCATACAACTGACCATCTAGCTTCTCCATGGACCCACAACTGACCAGCTGGCCTCCCCATGGTCACACAACTGACCATCTGACCTCCCCATGGCCACACAACCAATCATCTAACTTCTCCACGGCCACACAACTGGACAGCTGGCCTCCCCATGGCCACACAACTGACCAGCTGGCCTCTCCACAGCCACACAACTGATCATCTAATCTTCCCACAGCCACACAACTGACTATGTGACTTCCCCACAGTCATACAACTAACCATCTAACTTCTCCATGTCCCCACAACCGACCATCTGACCTCCCCACAGCCATACAACTGACCATTTGACCTCCCCACGGCCACAGAACTGACCATCTAACTTCTCCACGGCCACACAACTGGACAGCTGGCTTCCCCATGGCCACACCACTGATCATCTGACCTCCCCATGGCCACACAACTGACCATCTGACCTCCCCACAGTCATACAACTGACCATCTAACTTCCCCATGTCCCCACAACTTACCATCTGACCTCCTGATGGCCATACAACTGACCATCAACCTCCCCATGGCCACACAACTGACCAGCTGGCCTCCCCACAGCCACACAACTGACCATATGACCTCTGCATGGTCACACAACTGACCATCTAACCTCTCCACAGTCACACAACTAACCATCTGACCTCCCCATGGTCACACAACTGATCATCTGACCTCCCCATGGCCACACAACTGACCATCTAACTTCTCCATGGCCCCACAACTGACCAGCTTCCTCCCCACAGCACACAACTGACCATCTTACCTTCCCACAGCCACACAACTGATCATCTGACCTCTGCACGTCCCCACAACTGACCAGCTGGCCTCAGCTCACACACCCCCTGAGGCTGGATGGATTGGTCATGGGGAGGCTTCCAGGGGATGTTTTCTTGGGGACTGGTCGAGCTTGACGCCTTCCCTGCCTCCTGGCTCCCATAATTCTGGGATTCCTCACTCTACCATTTCTGCCCCCTTTCCCCCAGGACATACATGCTCCTCCTCCTCCTCCTCCTCTGCCTATCTAAGATTTCCCAGCTCAGGCTTTTACCAAGCCACTCTCACAGCATCCATGGCATGAGAGGGTGGTCAGGGCATAATCTTATCTGAAGGAAGGCCCAGGATTCCGGCTGGGTGCAAGCTCTGCTGCACCAGCAGGATGGGATGGTAGCCCCCAGAACTATCTCAGTCTTCCGGTTCAGAGGGAAGAAGGCCTATTGCTTCTGCTCTGTGCCCTGCTCAGAGCACACCGGAGCAGTGTGGTCAGAGCTGGGCACTCCCTTCTAGCAGGGACATTGATAAGCTGGGAGCAGGTTGGGGGGCAGGGTGGGGAAGGGCTTAGACCATGCCATATGATGTCAGGTGGAAGCAACTGGGCACATTGGGCCTGGGGAAGAGAAGGCTGTGGAGTAGGACAAGTCTCAAAGGCTGTTGTATTTAGGAGAGATCAGACTGTTTTCAAGGGACCAGAGGGCAGAGCCAGGAACTATGGGATTTAGTGGCTTTAAGCTCGCTAACCCTGAAAGTTATCCCTGTGTGGAAGGGGTCCTTCCCCTTGCAGGCTTCAGACAGAGGCTGGATGCTCACTCATGGGGGATGTTAGCCCAAGGATTCCTTCAGTGGATGGCTTGGGCTTGAGGCTGAGATGCCAACTAGGATTCGGTGGCTTTTCCCCATTGAGTTCTCTCTATGTTTAAGACTGTTGACAACCAGACTCTAGGTTACCTGGTGTGTGGAGAAAGAAATGCTATCACTCTGCCTGAGGCTTAAGATGACCTCTTTCCCTGGGAGAACAGCAATTTGAACCCCCGGAATTAGACCAGAAGTGGGCAAGGGCCCTGCTCCTGAGCTCCCAGGGACGGTGGCAGGCCATACAAATAAAGGCCTCTCTTTCCTCCAACTCTCCTCCATGCTTCCTTAATGAAAAATGCTAGATTCTGAGGCCACAGCTCCTGCCTCTCCCAGTCAGTTAATCTTCAGAGACAAATCTAGGGGATTCCTGGGAACCGCCCTAGCTTCTCCTTGGTATCAGTGGGGACCTGGTCTTGTAGCCCATCTCTCAGTGTGTCCTGGGGATTGTTCACCATGTCAAAGATGTGCCTTGGCAGTCCTGAGACCCTTAGGGGTGAACGTCCACAGCGAGGAGGAGGGACCAGCTGGGCTCTTGGGCCTGGACAGAGAGGGGCAGCCTATCCTTGTGCCAGCTGCCAGCCTGCTCCTGGCCCAGGGATCGCCAGCTCAGAAATCATTCTGAGACCCCCCCCAACTCAGTGGGGTTTTGGCAGATCTTGGGTTTAGTGGTTCTCTTCCCATGTTGGCATTTCCAAGTTGGGGCTAAAATGCCCCCCCATTTTCTTCTAACATGGTTAAAGTTTAGATGGAGAACAACAGGACTCAGACTCTAAATGCCAGAAGACCAGGCAGCCCCATGACCCTAAGGAAGGGCTGCAAAAGAATAAAAAAGAAATCTGCTCCCATGGCTGAACCACAGCAAATCCTTAACTGTGTACTAGAGGTCTGGTACTGCTGGGGGAGAGGTGGGAGGGGGCGATCCGGCCCTGAAGGTCCTTAAATTCTACTGGGAGGAGGTGGGGGCAGCCGAGATGTGAGTGCTGAGTCCGTGCAGAGTGGAACCAGGTAAGAGAGAGAGACAGAGAGAGAGAGAGAGAGAGAGAGAGAGAGAGAGAGAGAGAGAGAGAGAGAGAGAGAGAGAGAGACAGAGAGAGAGAGAGAGAGAGAGAGAGAGAGAGAGAGAGAGAGAGAGAGAGAGAGAGAGAGAGAGAGAGAGAGAGAGAGAGAGACAGAGAGAGAGACAGAGAGAGAGACAGAGGAGAGACAGAGACAGAGACAGAGAGAGACAGAGAGACAGAGACAGAGACAGAGAGAGACAGACAGACAGACAGAGACAGAAAGAGAGAACAGAGAGCAGAGGAGAGACAGAGAGAGAGACAAGAAGACAGAGAGAGACAGAGAGAGAGACAGAGGAAGAGAGAGAGAGAGACAGAGAGAGAGAGACGGAGAGAGAGACACAGAGAGACAGAGAGACAGAGAGAGACAGAGAGAGAGACAGAGAGAGAGACAGAGAGAGAGACAGAGAGACACAGAGAGACAGAGAGAGACAGAGACAGAGAAACACAGAGAGACAGAGAGAGAGACAGAGAGAGAGAGACAGAGAGAGAGACAGAGAGACAGAGAGAGAGACAGAGAGAGAGAGACAGAGAGAGAGAGAGACAGAGAGAGAGACAGAGAGAGAGACAGAGACAGAGAGAGAGACAGACAGAGAGACAGAAAGAGAGAGACAGAGAGAGAGACAGAGACAGAGAGAGAGACAGACAGAGAGACAGAGAGAGAGGGAGAGACAGAGAAGAGAGAGGAGAGAAGAGAGAGAGAGAGAGAGAGAGAGAGAGAGAGAGAGAGAGAGACAGAGGCAGAGACAGAGAGAGCGAGGGAGCTCTACTTTAGGTAAATCACTCTGGTGGCTGAGTGGGAGGCTAGACTGGAGTAGGGAGAGGCTGAGGCAGGAAGCACCCCCTCCTCCGCCCTTCCCCCCTCCCTTCCCACAGCAGAGGGGGCATAAGGTGACAGGGGACTGGATGGGGGAGGGTCGGAGGACTCTCTGCTCCCAGCTTCTGCCCCTCCCCTCTGATTCCATGTACAGCTTGCCTAGGCTCATTATTTCTGTTCTTTCCCTCACTGGAATGGAAGCTCCTTGAGGACAGGGCCACCTTTCACCTGTACTGCTATCAGCAGCGTTTAGCACAGAGCCCAGCACATGGTAAGGGATTATTGAATGCTTGTTGACTTGACTAGTTGTTGAGTTGTGAGTTGCCTCGGCCACACATTTTCTTCATCTGCTTAATAAATACTTGTGGAGTGATTGATTCCAGACACGGAGGGGCGGTGTGCAAAGGAAAGGCTCAGAGGCAGGCCTTCGATGGAGCCAACAGGGTCAAGCCTTTCTGTGGGAGTCTTTCCTCCCCTACCCGGAGCTTCCAGGCTTGGAGGGAGGGGCCACATCTCACCAGCCTTTGCTCTGCCCGGGATCCTGGGTGAGCTAGGTGCTCTGCCTTATGGAATGAAGAACAAGATTTTAAACTCTGTAAGAGCCTGATAGAAGTATTGAGGAGGAGGAGGGAGATGGGAAGCAGGAAAAGGACAAAAAGGGAGAGGAAGGCAAAGAAGGGAAGAAGGAGAGGGGAGAAAAGAGAAGGGAGAGGAGGAGGAGGAAAGGGAGGAGGAAGGAGAGAAAGAGGAAAAGGAGGAGGAGGGGAGGGCAGGGCTGGCATATTAACGTCAGTAGGAGGGACACCCCCCAGCCAGAGGAGTGGAGCTAACCAGAGGCAGAGTCAGTCAATCAAAGGTATAAACTAGGTGTGAACAACTCCTAGTCAGCATATCAAGTCATTTAGGAAAAGCAAAGGTGAAAACTACTTGCAAATTGATTGAAAGTCCTGACCCCCAGCCCAGATCTTTTGAGAGATTGAAGAGAATCAGGTGCTCCCAGTGGACCTTAGATAAGACAACCCCCACTTTGTAATCCAGCCTAGTGGGGGAGGAGTTCCAGCCAAGTCCTGGAGAGGAATCATTGGTGAAGAGTGGAGGGGGAGGGCTAGAGAGTTCCTATTTTCCCCACCTTGACCAGAAGATGACCTTGTGAAATTCAGCGTGCCTGCCATTTTGACCTCCCATTGCTCTTGGGATCGGGGTCAGAGGATGATGCTGGCAGAATCTGCATCTGAAGCTGAGGACAGACTCTGAAAGCCCAATGGTGAACTGTGTGCCCAGAAGGGGAGCTGCTTGAGCCCTCCCCAAAGGGAGAAAAGGAGAGCCATGAATCACCCTTTGACCACACGTGCTCCCTAAGCTTGAGCCCACTTTTCCCTGGACCCCAAGCATTTTTGTGGGAGAGGGCTGTCTAGACTCTTTTGTAGGTGAATGTTTTGAACCAACTGTCCTTTCTCTGCTACCTTAATGAATATCCCTTGTAAAAGTTAATTAAGGCTTACTGACTGATAATTAATGGGGAACACACTGGATGGGGGCTCATGAGGGCTGGTACTGGGAACACTCCTCCTCCAAACCCTTTAGGATTACCCCTAGAATCTCCAGGTAGTAGTAGCTCCCCTCTGGGACCTCAAAATACCATTGCTAGTGAGGGGGAGCAGGCCCAGAGAGGAAGCTACATAAGACAAGAAACATTCAGTCTGATGATATAGCGGCAAGCGCCCCAATATCCCCAGGGTGACTGCCAACACAGGTTCTTAGATCTGCTTTTGTAAAGGAAAGCAACTCAAAATGGGTTAACAAGCTTACTTTAATCAAACAAACACACATTACCTAGTTCAGGGGGAAAAGGTCAGCACCCCGAACTTCAGAGTTACAGAACTTACAGATCAAACAGACAGGCTTCCAAACTGTCCAACCATCATATCAATACCAAATCACAGTTACCAGAGAGGGAAGCATCAACATCTGGGTTTTCAAAGCCGGAGGGCTCTCAACAATGGCTTCCCAGAGTCTCATCTGGTCAAATCACACAACACTTCTCAAAGTGAGCCCCAAAGCAAAGCCTCTCCTCAGGTTTATATAGCCTTCTCCTGGCTCAGAGAATGTAACAACCTTCTGGACCCACTGCCCAATCACAAAGTATCAAGGTATGGGCTTTCCTGAAAAACAAGCCTCCCACCACAGGTTCCAGGTGCTCTTAAGCTAGGGGCAGGGAAGATCTTTAAATCTGCATTTCCATTACAGATGAGTATGCCCCATTCCAAACTTCCACCATGAGACCAATCTTCTCTGCTTTATGATGAAGAGAATGTGAGTCCCTGGACCCCTTTGGCAGACTGGTAGAAGATATGGATCCCCTTTCAGGGATGCCTAAGATAAGGTACATACATAAGATCCCAAAGAAAGCCAGTTATAGGGAAATGTAGTGATCAATTTGTTTTTTAAGTTCTCTGATCCCTGCTTACGAAGTCCTTCAAATGTGGGGAACTGAGACTTGGCTATGGGAAGGATTTCAGATCCCCCGTCTTACCCGATATTTTGTGCCCTCACTACTGCTTCCTAGACAGAACCCCAGAGTTTCAGAACTTGGAGGGACCTCACAGGCCATCCATTCAACCTGCTCATAAAACATTCCCCCCTTCACAGGTAGATGGTAATTGACTCCTCTTCCTGAGAGCACATCTGGCCTCAGACATTTACTAGCTTTGTGACCCTGGGCAAGTCACTCAACCTTGTTTACCTCAGTTTCCTCATCTGTCAAATGAAGGGCTGGGCTGGTTGGCTTCTCAGGTTCCTTCTAGCCCCACCTCTATGAACCTCTGACCCTAGGATCTCGACACAGTCTAATCTGGCATTAGATTTCTTGGATGGCAGGTCATGCTTCCTCATCCTGGGCCATTAGGACTGGTCTGGTTAGCTGATGCTTCCTAGAGGAGCAAGCCTTGGAACTGCCCCTGGAGGCCAGTATAGGCTTTATCTCTGCCTTTGTGAGGCAAGGGCTGTGAGTTGTGTGAGGCCCAGGGCCTCTCCCAGCCAGGGTCACAGCAGGCACTTAGTAGGGATTTGCTCAGTCTCTTTGCCCTTCTGAGAGGAGGGAAGAGGAGTGGGGTACAGAGGCTGTGCAGGCACCAGTGAGCCTGCCGTGACCAGAGCCTGCCCCCAAGCATCTGTCCTCTCTGTTACTTGTCTCCTGTTTTCCTGGATACAGCTGCTTTGTATATATTTGTTTCCTGTCTGCTCGCAGAGATTGTGAGCTCCTGGAAGGCATGGACTGTCTTTTGCCTTTCTCTGTATCCCCAGTGCTTAGCACAGGGCCTGGCACACAGTGGCACTTACTAAATGCTCACTGACTGACTTCATTGAAGCAGCTGGATATGTGGCATTAGTTGGATTCAGTGGCCATCAAGTCTCACTGGGGGTCAGTGGACCCAGCCCTGGCGTTGGAGCTGACTGTGTGACATGGTGTTCTCCCTTTTGGAAGGAAAGGCACAAGATGATCTCCCATCCCTCCTAATTAAGCCATCCCAGAGCCTGGGATTCCTCTCCCAGCTGGGCCCCTCTACTGAGAGGAGCTCGGGGCTCAGAGGGAGGAGCCTCATTTCTGACGAGTCTTCCACCCTCATCCTCTGGTCCTTGGGGTTCATTAGCAGTGAGCTCTCCGGCCGAGGTGCTTCCTCCTTCCCATCTGTCCCCTGATCTCTGCATCTGGGAAGGGCGGGGGCCCAGCACGGCTCGAAGCTACCGACCGATCTCCAGGAGGTGAAAGGGCCTTGTTCCCCTGGAGAACGGCCCCATTATGACAGTTTCATTTGATTAAAAGGGGATGTCAACCATTAGGGGAGCCCCCACTGCTATTTCTCCTCTCCCCCCTCTGCCTGCTCCCAAAGTGTTCCCAGATGCGCCTGGGGCGCGTAGTTACCTACAAATAAACCATCCCTTCAGAAGGAGGACATTCATGTTAATGAGGAATCTCTGAGCTAGGCAGGCTGGGTGCCTTTCTCAGCCTTCTGCATTTTGATGGATTGAACCATGCCTGGCCAACATATGACTTCCAGATTGAAGCCAAGGCTCCTTCCATCATCAGCCCCTTGGAATGGAGTGGGGGTGGGGGCTCCCTGCCTTTGTGGGGCACTGGGGACTTGTTAGGCCCTTTCCAGGGAAATTACCACCCCAGCTCCCTTCCCACCATTACTTTTTACTACATTATTGGGAGGGGGAGGGCGGGAGAGGGAGTAGGGAGGAGTAATCAGCCCCATGTGAAGAGCTTGGCTACTTCTGTCCAGTAGAAACCGTGCCCCTGCATTGAGGTCAAATGTTAAGCTCCCACATCCCAGGCCTGGGGAGTGCTCTGGGGGCTGGCTCCCTGCTCCAGGCTTCTGTGAGGGCAGAGTGACAGGGCACCCCAGGGTCCAGAGTCTCAAAGCTGGAGGGGCTCTGGGGGCCCCTAGCCCAACTCCTCCCTGGACAAAGATGCCCTGAATAAGCCTCCTGACCAGGGGCTGTCCTTCCTCTGCTTAGAGACCTGCCACCAAAGGGAGGGAGCTCATGGCAGTGCAGGCGGCTCTGGGACAGTAACCCTCCAGATGATGGTTATGGCGAACCTTGAGTCTAAATCTGCCTTTTTGGACACCTCCTCCCCCACACCCCCTCCCTCCTGGGTCTTGTCCTCAGCCAAGATTAAGCCTGATCTCCCTGATGCCCGGTGGCTTTTGAAACACTGGCCAGCAGCTCTCACAGGTCTCCTGCCAGAGCTGCCTCTTCTCCAGGCCCTTCCACTGCTCTACCTATGCGCTGGCTGCAGGCCCCTCCAATATGAGCTGTCCAGCTTACCTGTGTCCTTCTGAGATCAGTCCAGAACCGGGCAGGGTCTTCTGAGGAGGTCTGCTGATCAGGACTGAGGCTAGAAGCACAGTCACCTCCCTGAGGAATTAGAGAGACCTTGTGGCCTGGTTTTCCAATGCCTTGGCCTTGGTGCTGCACGTGATTCCTGTTCAGACTCAGGAGAGGCCTGTGAGCTTCTCAGTGGGGCTACTCCCTCCTCTGATGCAGGCTGGGCTCCCTTCTGCACTTAGTCGAGAGGACTTGAATTGTTCTAGATAGAAATTCCTTCCCTGGCAGGTTTGCTCCACACAGGGGACCACACCAAACTCAGCAAGGCTTGTCACAGAGCCCCATTATCAGTCAACAAACCAACCAAACATAAGCATCAACTGTGTGCCAGGCCCTGTGCTAAGTGCTGGGGATACAGAGAAAGGCAAAAGACAGTCCTTGCCCTGAAGGAGCTCACAATCTCCGCGGGGAGACAGGAAACAAATATGTACAAAGGACTGTATCCAGGAAAACAGGAGACAAGTACCAGAGAGGGCAGATTCTGGGGGCAGGCTCTGGTCACGGCGGGCTCACTGGTGCCCGCACAGCCTCTGTACCCTACTCCTCTTTCCTCCTCTCAGAAGGGCAAAGAGACTGAGCAAATCTCTACTAAGTGCCTGCTGTGACCCTGGCTGGGAGAGGCCCTGGGCCAGGAGCACACAGGCCTCTCCCTGGACTGGTCAGAGAAGGGACCTGCCCCACCTGGCCTGACTCCAGCTTTGGGCATTCTCTTTTCCTTTTGGTCTGGTCACAGGTGAGCTGATGGAAGCTTCCTCTGCCCTGTGCCTGGGGCCAGCCGGGTATCTCTGACCTGAGGAAGTCGGGTAGCTGTCTGTTTGGGGAGGGCTACGTTTGGGGGGGATTGGGAGGCTTAAGATGTCAGCAGCTAGGGAGAAGCGAACCTAATATGTTTACTGGGGACTTGGCCCTAGTAAAGTTGATTGTCAGAGAGATGCCATAAAAAGCTTTCCAGGCAGGCCCTGCCCCACCTCCTGCCCCCATGGCCCCACTGAAATCCCTCAAAGAGGCCTGCCCTTCAAGGGCTGGCCTCTTCCTCAGGCCCAGTTTTCAGAAGGATCGATACTCATAAAATAGTTCAATTATTTTGCCTTTGCCTGGTAAAAGTATCAGGTTTTCCTAAGGGCTCTGGCCTCCTGTCCCCTGCCAGCCGCCCCTAAACAGACCTCTGCACAGGATGGGCTGACGAAGGGGCCTAGGAAGTGTCCCTCCTCCAGGCTCCCTTGGAGGGCAGCCTAGCCATGTGGTCACATCTGGCTACTATACTTAGCCATGGCAAGCCCTGGGTCTCCTAAGCACAGAGTACCCTGCCGCCTTGTATCTCTGTGTCTCTGTTCAAGCTGGCTTCTGGGCATCTCTCCTCCTGGCCTGAACTCCTGACCTCCTTCAAAAGCCCAGCCTAGACTGACTCGCCTTCAAATAAGGGAGCCAGAGCAGCTCAGAAAGCCCAACCCTGGACATAGGCAGCTGCAAATTCTGTACTGTGCATGGACCCCTGGGCGTAAGGGATCCCGAGAGGCCCCATAGGTTTCTATGATGGTGCATCTGCCCCAGGTTGTGGTTTCCCAGAATATGAGCAGTGATGAAGCTTTGCCTCCCCAGCCAGGGCGCCCAGCAGGGTGATCCTGGGGGCACTGTCTGAAGGTGTCCCGGGTTCTGTGCCCTCCTGGCTGCCGCCCGAGCCCAGCTTGGGGCCACCTCCTCCAGGAGCCCTTCCTGGCTTGTTCTGCTCCTGCCCTGGTGAAATGACTTTGTATACACTTCTTATGGACTTCTCTGTCTGTTCCTGCATTCTCCTTTGTCCCCCCTCAGTGCCTTGAACATAACAATTGTATCTCATAAATATTTGTTAAATTGAATGGGATGCTGATGGGACATTGGGATCCTTCAGTGGCCTGCTGGCCTCTGCCTTTTCCTGGATGCTCTCTCTCCCATAGATGCTGGGAGCAGCCATGTCCCCCACTGTGACTGTCATGGCCACTTTGGTCCCTGAGATGACTTCTTTATGAGGGTCCTGGGATATCCCAATGGAGGCTTAGGTAAATCATCTGCTCCCCCCCGCCCCCCAGCTTCTTCATTGGCCCTTCTGCTATGGGTCCAGTGAAAGGCCTTTGTATGCTGGGATGTCACTAGGAGTTTTGTCAGGGCTGTGAGTAACAAAGGTGGGGAGGAAATGTGTATGTGTATGTGTGTGTGTATGTGTGTGCACATGCTCATGTATGTGTATATGTGTGTGCATATGTATGCATGTGTATGTGTGTACATGCATACATGCATGTATGTGTGTGAATATGTGTGCATATGTATATGTATGTGTATGTGTGTGCATTTGTGTATGTGTGTATATATGTATGTGCATGTGTGTACATATGTATGTGTATGCTCATGAGTGTGTACACAAGCGTGTGTGTGTGTGTGTGTGTGTGTGTGTGTGTGTGTGTGTGTGTGTGTTGCTGGCCATACCCAGGAGGCCCCAAGGCTCTGGCACTGATGTGAGGACCCTCCCTGGACAAGCCTCCATCCCACCTGGGCTTCAGAGACACTCCTCAGCTGGGGAGTATCTGAGAGGAGATTGGCAGCTGTGTCTCCCTCCCCTCCCTGCCCCCACCCATCCCATCTGGAGCTCCCTGAGGGCACAGACTGCCTTTTGTCTTTATTTGTATCCAGAGCTTAGCACAGTCTGGCATACAGTAGGCCCATAATCAGCGCATGTTAACTGACTGACTGACTGCATCCTGCTCTCCCCTAGACTGCCAGCCTGCAGGAGCCTGGCACGAGTCAGACGTCATAAGCCAGCATTGGGTCCTAGAGCTCCCGCTCCCTGCATGCCCTCCTTCCCGCCCCCCCAGCCCCCAGCCCCCCCTGGGGATGTCCAGTGTCCACTATGTTCCCTGTCAGTGCATGGTCAGCTGGCCCCAAATGTCTGATATCTGGCACTGGGGGCATTAGTCCTTGGGGAGGGGGGAAGAGCCAGGGGTGGGGGGAGTGGGAAGAAAAAAGGGGAAAAAGAGAAACGTACAGAATAAGGTTATTATGTATTTAAAAGGAATAGCAAGATGTGCATAACAGACTTACAGTTTCATGTGTAATCACTTTCTTTAAAATTAGACTAGTTGAGGAAGTTGGGTGGCTCAGTGAATAGAGCACTGGCCCTGGAGTTCAAATCCCACTTCAGACACTTAACACTTACTAGCCTTGTGACCTTGGGTAAGTCACTTAACCCCAATTGCCCTCCAAAAAGCCAAAAAAAAAAAAAAGATTATGTTATGGAAATTCTTGTTTTGTTCCATTAAAAAAAAAAGCTTGAACTTGGAGACAGGGAGTCCTGAGTTCAGACTCTGCCCCAGATCTTTGCCAGCCTTGTGACTCTGGGCAATTCACTTGACCTTTCTGGGCCTCAGTTTCCTCATCTGTAAAATGTGGGGGTCAGAGGCATGCCCCCAAGGTCCCTTCCAGTCTTCAGTCTTGAGCCTCTGAGTGGTCAATCCAATGTAGCAGGCCTGTGCCCAAAGCTGGGGAGTTGGATGTCAGGGAGTGTTTCCTAAGAATGAGGTACCCTAGAGGGGAAGGGGCTGCCTCGGGCGAGGCTGGGCCCTCCCTCCCTGCAGGGTCTGGCCCACCAGCATCTGACAGGGACGATTCTCGGTCACCTCAGTGTTGCACTTGCTGGCCCCCATCTTCCTTCCATCTCAGAGCTCCCTCCATAACATTGGGGCTGTCCATTCCTTTCCTATGAGGTCACGCCCTTCAGGCCTCCCTGTTCCCTCAAGGGACAGACAGAATGATTCTGGAAGGCCCAGAAGCAAGGTCCAACCACTTCATTGTACAAGTCCACACCAGGCAAATGTTCCCAAAGGTTGGCAGCTCAGGGTTCACTGCTAGGCACCCTAATTCGAGTCCATGAGATAGAAAGCTGCACCAAGTGGTCCCAGCAGCCCCTTTCTCCTTATTCCCCACTGGGAATGGCCATTCTAATGACAACACAGCCTAGGGCCCCATGGACCGGCTGGATACAGTTGTCATACTTCCAGCCTTCCTCAGTCCTCTGCTTTCAAGTACTTCTGGCTGGGTCACATTTACCTCCTGGGGGCTGGTGAGGGTCTGAGGGTCATGTGAGTGGAGTCTAGAAGCTTCTGCCCCTGCTGTGGTCTGCTGGACCAGCCATTAGGGAGCTACTTCCCCTTTCTGAACATCCCCCCATTAACTCCTGGGTTCAGGTGTTTGTTGTCCTGTGGCCATGGCAACAGGGGGAGGTCCGGATAAACAGTGCAGCCTCTGAGCTCAGGGAGATCCCATCCCTGGAGTGGGGGTCCTCTGGTCGTAAATTGTGGCAGCTTCTCTCCAGGTGTCCCTGACTTCATTTCTCCCCTCTGCCCCCAGGCCTTCATGCCCGCTCCACCAAGAATCATCTGGGAGGAGCTGGAACAGATTCACACTGACTTGGTCTGGGCTGATGCCTCCCTCTGAGAAGCTCCATTGTGCAGGGGGGTGGGGAGGAGGGGAGCCCGGACACCTAATCTGGGGGATACTGCTATGTTCCTATGGCAACCTGCTTGGGGGAGTTTATGATCCCAGGTGCAGCTCTCCATCACTTTTTGGTTTTAAAAACACAATCTGGGCACTTAAAGCTTCACAATTTCCATTTGAGTGTTTGGAATGTCCCAGGGAGCAGCAAGGAGTCTTGGGGAGAGGTGCCTCCCCCACATTTATTAACCCAGGACTCGGTTTCACCTCTGGCTGGGCCCGGTTCACTTGGAGGCTAGGGGCTTGGGAGAGCAAGGTCCTTCCTTTCCCAAAAGGAATCGGGCCATGTCATTCCCCCCACCTCCCCTCTGCCCTGCCTTCACTTCTGGCCAGAGCCAAGGCTGCAGAGGACTGGGCTTAGCTGCCATGATGTCTCACTGGGCTTCCTTCTCTGTGTCTCCCACAGTGCTCTGCACACACACAGAACGTTGCCCTTGGGTAGCATGTTGAGAGAATACGTGACCACCTCCACGCCTCCCCTGATGTTCACCTTGGCCAAGGGCCTGAGGGTGACCTGCCATCTCTGAATGCTTCTCCCCCAATCTCTCAGACCTGCTCAGTTGCTTGTCCTGCTGGTCCTGCCTTCACACCTCTCCTCTGAGCCGCTGGCCCCCATTGCTCCACACCTGGGCTATGGCCACAGTGGCTGGGGTCTGCCTGCCTCTAGTCTCTCTCCCCACCAGCCCATCCTCCAATCAGCCTCCAAAGGGATTGTCCTAAAGGGTAGTTGTGACCGCAATACTCCCCCCACCCCAATAATGCCGATGGCTCCCTATTCTCTCTAACAGTGGATGTAGACTTTTCTATTTGGCTTCCTGGCCCTTCTCCCACCCTGGCCTCACATACCTTGTGACTCTTCCTGCACTCTCCAGTACAGGCACAATCAGAGCTACCATTCACATAGCACCTTAGGCACCCAAAGCACTTTACATGGCCTCCCATTGATCCTTGAATCAACCCTGGGAGGAAGGTGCTGGTTTTATGCTGACCTTTCCCCACCCCAGCTGGGTGGTCCCACAAAATCTTTCACAGAGCACTGGACCTGGAGGCATACAGTAGATGCTTAATAAATGCTTCTTTCCTTCTTCTTCTAGCTGAAGAGACCTTGGGAGAGCCTTTATTTGGGGTCAAGATCCTGCTTTCCTGATGGTTCTGTGCACTGGCCTGGTCTCTGGCCTCCTGTCCCTATGCCTGCTGCCCAGTGTGGCTCCCTCAGGGCCAAAGGCAGGGGCCCCTGGCCTTGAAGCCCAGCCACTGTCACCAGTGCCCGGAGACCTCCCCTCTCTGGGCTGGTGCTTAGAACAATGCCCAGCACATTGTAGGCATTTTATAAATGTTTATTGAATTGGGCCCTAGTTTACTCCTCTTTTCAGGTGAGGGGTTTGGCCTGGAGGTTGTCTAGATGGTCACTTCCAGCTTCATTATGCCAGTCATTCCCTAAAGGAGGGAACAGAGGCTCAGAGAAGACAGTCTAGTGCAGATATGGGGGCACAAGAATGCCCGGGGCCTCCTTCTGGCACCTGTGAGCTCTTAGGGTTTTCCTTGCTGACTCTGCAGAGAAGAAATCCTTGGTCATTAGCAACTTGCAGCCTACCTGGGGACGGTGAGCAGGGGCCCACAATAACTAACGGAGTGATGGTGGAAGGGTTTACGATGTTGCCTGTGACTTATGAACTGCAGTGAGGGGCCTAGGCTCAGGACTCTGGCCAGGGCTCAAGAATGCAGGGCCTTTGTAGGCCCATTCCAGTGCTCACAGGCCGTTCCCCAGGCACCTGATGGAGCTGACCCAGGGCTTCACCCCTACCGTGTGCCCCAGGTGGGTCCTCTGGGCAGGTTCTACCCCTCAGCAGAGGCCTCACTTCCCAAACTTGGCAGAAACCAGGGCTTTGTCACCCCATCTCCAGCATTCCTGCTGATGGCCCAGAGCCAGAAGGACCCCAATGCTTCCACTGCAAGTCTTGTGTCAATTTGAATCTAGTGTGCCTTCAAGGACAATTTCCTCCATCTGGTCCTGATCCCATGTGCACTGAACTTGGAGCTATGGGCCTGGGCTGAGGGCTGGAGCCTGGAATTTACCTCTGCTTCCTGCCAGGAGTCCTCAATAGGCCCTTCTCATCAGCAGCTGTGGCCTAGGAAGGGCCTAAAGAAGACCGCTGTGGCCAGGAGATCCAGGGTGCCAGGGCAGAATAATGAGGCCAGACCTGTGTGAGGGTACAGAGGCCATGCCCTGAGCTTGGCACACTCTCCCTCTCTGGCTCCTCCTCCCAGAATCTTTAGCTTTCTTCAACTTAGGTGTCTGCCTTCTGCACAAAGCCTTGCTCTGTCTCTATCTCTCTGTCTCCTTGTCTCTGTTTCTTTCTCTGTCTCTGCTTTCTGAGACCAGCCCAGCTAAGTACAGAGAGGATGCCACTAATGGGCTGGCCATGGATGAGGAGTTCTGTGGCTCTGGCCACAGCCAACGCCCCAAATCCACAAGTGGCCTCAGCCCCAGGCACTGCCCTCAGCCCTTCTGCTGCTGCAGGCACAACAGCCCAGGGCAGGAAGGGGAGAGGAGGGGCCAAGGGCCACGGCCTTCCTGTGCTGTCCTTTCATAAGTAAATGACAGGGACTGCGTAGAACCTTGCAGCTGGCAAAGCTTCTCATCTGATCTGTAAGCGTGCAGTCCTTAGTGACTAGTGAGCAGACCACTGGAGAAAGTGAGTTTATTAGCATTGGCATTCTTGAAAATTGCCCACCTTGATCCATTTACCAGGTGAGAACACACATGAAATGTGCCCGAGATGTGAGCCTCCCTCCACACCTTAAGAAGTCTGTTTGGATTGGCTGAAGGACTTGGTCGTGCCCTATGGGGCACGTCTACAATCAGCAAGCTTGTTGGAAACAGCATTGAAGCAAGCAGCGAACTAGGAAGGGGCGTTCTAGGTGTCTGCCTCCCCGCCCAAAATAAGCCACTTGAGGGAGAAAGGAGACTGTGCCTTAGCCTTGATCACCTCCTCATTACCTTCTTCTTCCTCCTCCTCTTCCTCCTCTTTTTCTTCCTCCCCTCTTCCTGATTTGGAAGAGTACCTTGCTAACATAGAAGAATCAGGAGGATTTTTCAGTTTCCACCTTCATATCAATAACCTAGATGCCTTCACGGACTGGTTGACAGCTGTTTCTGCCTTGGGATCCAAGAACCAACTCCATGGAGATTCAGGCTTCTCTAAGGAGCACAGTAAAAGGGAGAATTGTGCCTAGAGGGGAGGCCTCCAGGATCCACGAGCTGCTCCTCTGTCCCATGTGCTCTCTAAGCTTGTGATTTTCCTTGGACAAAGTTAGCCCAGCATAGATTTTTTTCTATCTATGTCATTGGAAGAAATAACCCTTTGTAAAAGCTAGTTGAGTCTGGCTGGATAATTGATATCAATTGATAATCATGAGAGGAAGCACTCTAGTTGGGGCTTCTGAGTTATTGGACTAGATAAGCACCTCTTAGCCCCTTGGGGCTGTTCCATGCACCAGTGCTGTCAGCTGCCTATTGACTTAGAAAGCCATAAATTAGCAGGCAGCATGCAACTGTGGGCTGGGAGTTTGAGCCCTCTGTCATAGACAGTGAATGGGCAAGTAGTAGCCAAGATCTGGGGACTCAGCGTGCCAGACGAGGGGGTGAGGAGAGTGGGTCCAGAGCATGTGCCACATCTGTCCAAAGGAAGCCAGAGGAGAAGACAGTCACAGATGAAGCCCTTGGTGGAAAGGCAAAAGAAAGAACTAGTGGCATTGCTTTTTATCATGTCTCCAAAGGCAGTAAGAAATGTCATTGCACGGGATATTTGGCCATCGCATCCTGATAAATATTTGCAAAAGACCACCATGAAAATAGCTGTAGCTTACATATCAAAATCTGGGCAGAGATTGTGGAGGTGGAGAAACTCTACGAAGAAATCGATAAATTCTTCAAATCAATTTGATTTGAATCAAATCAGTATTTGATTTAACACTTAGAAACTTCATTGGAAAGAGGGCCCAAGGGAGAACAGTGGAAAATGTGTTGGAAAAGTGGACTAGTGATAAATGAGAGAGACTAAAGGCTTGGAGATTGTACAGCAACCTTATACACACACACTTGTGCACACACACACGCACACCTGTGCACACACACACACGGACACTTGTGCACACACTTGCACGCACACGCACATGTGTGCACACACTTGCACACACATGCACACGTGTGCACACACTTGCACACACGCACACTCGCGCACACACACTTGCGTGCACATGCACACACCTCACATCACTGATGTTTTCTTCAATTGGGCACTGGATATGGTGAACACAAAGTAATCAAAAGCTGGAATTGCTTGTGGTTCACTCGTGGCCAATGACTTCTTACCGATGGGGCCACCACACACATATAATCGTATCATTTTGCTACAATGAGAACAAAATAAAAACAAATCTAAAGGAAAGAATAAAATGAAAAGAGATTGTGTCCAATTGAGGCAACTCCAAAAGGAGGGTGGGGGGAGCTGGAGAAATGGACAGCCATGGAGAATCACAACCATTTCCTAAAGAAGTTGCTGGATAGAAATTCATTGCCATAAAAAGATCAAAAGAGTCCAGAAACTTCTTTGTCAGCAAACACTCTGCTTACTTGCCAAGTGTAGAGCTATGGTGGCCAAGGGCAACCCTGGCTTAAATATAGACTCGTTTGTGAAATCTGTGGAGAAGGAGGGTCGGAATTCCCAGCAGCTGAGCCTCACAAGACAAGGAGAAGCCAGAGAGGAAGGGAAAAAGTGAGTCCAGAGACAGTTTGCTGAGAGCCAACTAAACCAAGTCACCTGAGCACATCTGAAGACCCCACACTGGAGAGATCTGCCAAGAGCTGGCCACATCCTATGAGCTGCTGGAGGAAGCCAAAGATGGGTTTTCAAAGGCCATGCTTCTGTTTTTCATTGCGTTTGTGTCTTATGCACCTCCCATTTTCCCAGCTCCCTCATTTCTGTTGTGGGCAGTGCCATGCTCTCCATCAACTGGGCTGAATTATCTTCTGATGAACCTTGAGGCAGCATGGTGGGACACAGAGGGCACCACACTTGGAATCAGTAAGACCCGAGTTCAAATCTTCCCCTAGAAACTCACCAGCTGTGTGACTCTGGTCAGGTGCCCTCATTTCTGTGCCTCTGTTTCCTTCTTTTTAAAATGAGGTCCTTTCCAAGGCTCAGTCGATGGTCCCAGGATGCCTTTCTCTTCTTCCTCTTCCCCTCAGGCCCAGTTCATTCTGCACCGACAGCATCTCCCACATGTGTCCCTTTTCTCCACTTGTAGCATCTGAGTGAGGGCTAGCATCCTGACCTTGGCAAGATGGCCCAGGCTTTCTGTGGAGACAGACACATGTTTGGGTTCTGCCCGGCTACTCAGTGTAGACTCCATAGCCACATGGATAAAACGTGACAGTGAGAATACGACATGTGACCATTTGGCCATAGATGCCTTTGGTTCTGAGCAGTGTGTGTGTGTGTGTGTGTGTGTGTGTGTGTGTGTGTATGAGTGTGAATGTGTATGTGTGTGAGAGAGAGTGTGTGAGTGTGAGTATGTGTGTATTTGTGTGTGTGTATGAGTGTGAATGTGTATGCGTGTGAGAGAGAGTGTGTGTGTGAGTGTGTGAGTGTGTGTGTGTGTGTGTGTGTGTGTGTGTGTGTGTGGAGGGGGGAGGAGCAGACAGGTGATGGAGAGCCTCCTGTACATCTCCCCACAAGGCCAATGGTCACACCCATTTTGTAGTATCACAGGACTCAGGCAGACCTTGGCAATGACCTAGTGCAGAGGAGGCACCGAGGTTGGAGGAGAACAGTTGACTTGTCCAGGGTCACACAGCTACTCAGAAGTAGCGCTTGAGGCTAACCCAGGGCTTCTGCTTGGCTCCCAGAGGCAGGTGAAGGCCTGGGAGTCCCCAGCCCGCAGTGGCAGGCTATTCTATAACTAGTTGGAGGAGTCATTGGAATCCAGAGTAGGCCAGCCTCCCTCTTTGGTGCCATTGGCTTGCTGGCAGCAGGGAGCTGTGTGCCCATGTTGAGGGGCAGGATGAGACCCCTGGCTATTTTTAGCACCAAATGGATCCAGTGTGGTTTCCTACTCCCTGCCCTCATTATCTCTCCGAGTGAGAGCCTCCAGCCCACACTGGGGGCTTGGCAGACTGAGCAAGACTTGGTGTGCTCAGGCCAGGGCCCTGGGAGGATAATGGGCCTTTGCAATAGGCCTTATATGGGCTTTTCTTATGAATTACATGCGATTTGCTTGAGACATAAATTCCTTTACAGCTGAGATGGCTGCCTGTTCATTAAAGGCTGGGGCCTGGGGAGCTGAAACCTGAGCCCCCTGCACGGAGGAAGGAGGGGGGCTGCTGTGGTGTGACTGGCTAAGGTCAGGCCTTGACAAATGCACTTGGAAAGCCGCCCTTCTCCCCCTGTGCATCAGCTTCTCGCTTCAGAACCTGGGGAGAGGGGGTTGGGGGGGAGGTGATGGGGGAGGGGGCTGGGGGGCAGGTGACCTGGCTCCTGATGCTCCAAGGACCCCTTCTACCTCTCTCCAAGCTATAGACATCTCCGCCTTGTGAGGCAGGAGTGCTGGGCTCCAGCCTCCATTTTCTCATCAGGAAAATGAGGGTCCTGAGTGGCCAGACTCTGAGCTCTGACTGTCAATGGGTTGAGGAATCTAAGCCGGCCTAAGGAGCTGCTTGAGTTAGGGCTGGGGGAGGGAAGACTAGGAGGGGGGTTCATAACTTTCGCTTGCCTTCCTCCTCCTCCTTCCCCTCCCCCCCCCTCCTCCCCTTCTCCTCTCCGCCCCCCCTCCTCAGGCTCCTGCAAGGCAAGTCACATCAACTCAACATTTGTCAAGGACCCAGCGTTCCCAACATGGGGCTAGGCTCAAAGGGAAAGGCCCTACCTTGCAGAGGGTGCTATATGTGCGCATCAGTAGAGAAGGAGTCTATGTGGAGGAATTCCGGGAGGAAGAGCAGAGCAGTAAGTGGGGGTGAGGGAGAGCTTGAGCTATGCCTCAAAGACTATCAGGGATTCTGGGAGAGAGAGGGGCAAGCCCCAGAGATGGGAGACAGATAGAATGTCCTAGTTTGCTGGTGAGGGTGCCCTTCACAGATACAGCTTGCACCCCTTCCCCGGCTTGGCACCCAGTCCTGGTGAGCTGCTGTGGCCCTATATTGTTGACTGTGGTTGACTGACTGATAACTCTCTTCTACCCTAGCTGGCTGGTCCTCAGAGAGCAGACACACACAGTCACCCCTCACTGGTCCTGTACCCGAGACCTGCCAGGGCTGGCTGGGTCTCCCACTCTCCTGACAAAGCCGTTGGGTGCCCAGGCTGCCTTCCACACCCCTTGAGGCCTTAGTGGAACACCTCAGTGTTTAGGAAATGAGCTTAGCTTGTCAGGCTGGCCCTAATGAAGCCAGGCTTCTCTTAGAGACCCAACCATCTGTCCATCCTTCTTTTAAAGTGCATTTTCATTCCTATGCTGCCTGCTTTCCCAGGGGATGGCCCTCCCCTTCCTTAATGGCAAAGAGTAAGAAGGAGAAACCCCCCAAAGCAGCAGAACTACAGTCCACGTGGCTTCTTCCCTTTTCCGCCACTTTGTGGGTATATGGTGACAACTCTGAGTGGCTTTGACTTGTCTTTCTCCATTGTTGGTGATTCTTTCACATGGACAGTAGCAGTTTTGGGGCGAAGTTTGCTGTGTGGAGAACATTTCTTTTTTTTTTTTTAAAGCAATTGGGGTTAAGTAACTTGCTCAAGGTTACACGGCTACTCATTATTTATGTGTGGGTGCTCATTTTCTGAGGCCGGATTTGATCTCGGGTCATCCCAACTCTGAGGCCGGCGCTCTTACTCACTGCGCCACCTAGCCACCCCTTTAGGGCAATTGAGGTTAAGTAACTTGCCCAAGGTCACACGGCTAGGTTTTTGTTTGTGTGGGTTAAGTGTCTGAGGCTGGATCCGAACTCAGGTCCTTCTGACTCCAGGGCCGGCTCTCTACTCACTGCACCACCTAGCCGCCCCAGGAGAACATTTCTTTATGTCCTTTGACAACTTCTCTGTTGAGGGATGGTTTTTATCTTTGGCTCTTCTCTGGTGGCTGGACATCAGATCCTTAGCAGAGGGGGTGTTTGATACAGACATCCCCTCAGCCATTGCCCATCTTACTTTGCTTAAAGAAAACCTTTTTGGTTCCATGGAGCTGAACTGATCTTTGCTTTTAATTCCCTCAGTCACACGATTAAGAATCTTCTCTCTTGTCTTGGCCATGGAAGGTATGTGTCTGCCTCTCTTATCATATCTCTACTCTATGACCCTTTGTTGTTGTTCAGTCATGTCTGATTCTTTGTGACCCAGTTGGGCTTTTCCTTGCAAAGACAGTGGAATGACTTGGCCATTTCCTTCTCCAGCTCACGTCACAGATGAGTAACTGAGGTAAACAGGGTTAAATGATTAGGGCCACATAGCTAGCAAATGTCTGGCTAGATTTGAACTCGGGTCTTCCTGACTCCAAGCCCAGTGCTCTATCCCCTCACAACATTACCCTGCTTCCTTTCTAATCTCAATCAATGAAAAGTAGCTGAGAGTGCCCAGAGCTGCCCTTGAAGAAACAAAACAGTGGGTCCCTAAGAACTGAATTCCAGGATACCGAGGCACTCATGGGGGCTCCAGGTGGGCCCTCTGAACCTCCAGGGAGGGGATGATTCCAGGCATCCTAGGCCTGTGATCTGGGCAGAGATGGCCAAAACTCTGCAGCACATGAAGGAAGGGCAGGAGAGAGAGATTAGATAGGAAGCAGGTGATGGAGCTGGAATATTTCTGGTCTCGGGTGTCCATTGGCTTCCATGTCTCTGGGTGATATGGGCTTGGCTAGAGAAGGCTTGGAGGCAGGGCCCACAGTTACGCTGGTGCCTGCCAGATGAGAGAGCTCCTTCTGCGGGGGCAGGTTGGCACCTTCTCTGTCACTCAGTCTCAGGCCATTCCAAGAGATGTCTGGAGCTCACATGGGTTAAGCTACTGGCCCCAGGCTCCCACAGCCAGTGTGGATCAGAGGCAGCCGTTCAGGTCTTGGACCCTGGTCTCCTGAGCCTGAGCCCAGAAGTCTGCCTGCACTGGCACACCCCCACTGACATACTGAAGTATTTATTAGTCAGACCTTAACTATGGCTCTGTAGGAGCACCGAGGAGGGCGCAGCAGTGCTTGCCCTGGGTGACCCTGCCTCTGGAGCATCTCCACCACTCCTCAGTCTCATGCTCTGTCCCCACCTCATTTGTCCCTCCACATCCCCTCCCTGGTTTTTAATCTCTCAGCCAACATTCAGATACATTGATGAGGGAGTGGAGGGAGGTGACTGATTATCTTTATTGTTTGAGGACACAGAGGAAGGAGGAGGAGAAGGTTGATAGTTATAATGTCAGCTAGCATTAGCAGACTGGTGTGATGCTAAGTGCTTCATCACTATGATCTCCCAGGATCCCTCCAACAACCTTGGGAGGGATTTTACCAATGGAGAAACTGAGGCAGACAAAGGCTAAGTGACTTGCCCACAGCCAGTGCATGTCTTTGGCTGGATTTGAGCTCAGGTCTGCCCACCTGGAGGCCCAGCATTCAATCCTCTGTATCACCGGCTACTTCCATTTCTCAGTCCATCCCTTCCCCATATCGTGCCCCACCCCCCATAGCCATCTGTTGTAAAAAAAAAAGAGTAATAAAGAGAAAAAGCAAAGGACCTTAAAAGCACCAATGCATCAGTTAAGTCCAACATATTCCACATCTGTAGAACCTGACCTTTGCAAAGACAGCAGAGAGGTATTTTGTTCCCTCTCTCTCCTTTGGGGCCAGGCTTAGTCTTTATAATTTTAACTCTAGCCAGGACTGGGGACCCTGTGTGTGGCCTTCTAAGCCCTTAAGTGAGACCCTTTGGGGGAGTCCAAGGTTTACAGAACAAATCCTTCTATGAGATTTGTGCTGTGAAGTTTGATTCAGTCAAAGGGCCTCACTTGAGGACCTAGAGGGCCATGTGGGACCTTGAGGTCTCAGGTTCCCCACCCCTGCATCCAGCCCTAACCTGAATTTCATAGCATATAATGCACTATAACTAACTATAGTGTTCTGGATTTGTGTCGAATCTTCCTATTTGACTCAGAGCTCTGTGAATTTAATCAGATTATATCTGTCTTCCAGAGACCAGCCCAGTCAGGAGACTTTTGAATGAATGGATGAATGGATGAGTGAGTGAGGGGCCATCAGCTTTGCAGTCAGCCTGTCCTATGCTGGGATGGCTCTCATTGTTAGAAAGTACTTTCTCAGGTTTGGGCCCAACTCTTCCTCTTTGCAGCACTGAGCGCTACCCCCGGAGACCAAGCAGTTCAAATGTCCCCCCCTCTTCCCCATCACCATGTGACTGGGGGAAAGACATCAGGAATACAAGACTTGGCCCCTGACGTTCTGTCCAGGAACTCCCAGCAGAAGTTAACATAAAGCATCTCTGGGGCGGATGAAGGCCTAGAGATCAGCCTACATCTGTGTAACCTTAGCCAAGTCATTTCCCTCCAACTACCCTCCTCACAAGGCTATTGTGTAGAAAACACATGACAAGCCTGGAAATACTTGAAAAGGTAAATTTGAATTCAGGATCAGCAGGGCAGCAGGCATAAATGGCAATTACCTCCCTTATCCCCAATAGTTCTTCAAGGTCTATAAGGTGATAGTCTTGGGGAGTGGGGTTGGGTGGGCCTAGTCATTATTTTTAGTAAGAAGCCATAGCCTGGAAGAGTTCACTTTTCTAAAGTACGCACAGGGCAGGCAGCCTTTGGTTCAGAACTGATGTTCTCCATGGGATTCCCTGGAAGACCAGACTTTATAGACAGACTGTCACCAAGGGGGGTGGGAGTGCCTTCCCATAATGGCCATTCTGGATCCAGGTCCTTTCCTCTCATATTCCTCTCTCTCAGCTTGTCCCTCTGCCTCATTCTGACTGAAGGGCTTAATGAGGAATCTCTGATATCCCAACCATCTCTGTGGCAACCAGCTCTGGTGTCCTAAACACAGACTCATGACCTCACCCTGGGATGATTTGAAGGAGAAAATGAGGTAGCTGGGAAGGAAACTTTTTGTTTGTTGGGGAGGGGACAGATTCTGAGTCTGGTTGTAGGAAATAAGTTGACCTCAGCTCAGGAAAGAAGAGGTGTGTTTCTTGGATTTGGACCACAGAGAAGGCCTTCGCCAGCAAACGACTTTGGGGGCTGAGCTCCTGACTGCAGTATCCTTCCTGGTATCCACTGGTGCTGGTGGGACCTTGGACTACTTGGCTCTGAGTAATCCTCTATAAGGTCTCTAAAGAATTAGCATCACTCAGAGCTAATGAGAGGCACATAGGAGGCTTGAGCAGCCTGAAACCCACCACAAACAAAGAATTTACATGGGGAAAGTGGGGTAAAGAATGTTATCAAAGAAATGTTGGGCTGGAAACAAGATAGGTCAGTCATGAAATGAGAGTCGGGGTGACTGAGGAACTTAATGTTAGGAGAAGGGAGGATAAGCAGATTTGGGGAACTCTGTGGTGACATGGGCAAGTATGGTGGAATCCTTATTGGAGAGTATGCCCGTAGGGATTACATCTCAGATCCATTTCAGTTTTGGAATCAGAAAAGGATTGTTGCCTCAGGAAGACACACAATTGTTTATGCACATTGGCATTACATAGGATAGGAGACTTAGAGGGGTGACCTAGTGTAGCCCACCCATTCTTAGAGGCTCACAGTTTCAACAACCCATCTAAGGTCTCACACAGACCTAGTAAGTGACAGATCTGGGATCTGAACCCAGCTGTCTGGATTTCAAATCCAACCCTCTTTCCACTTTACAGCATCACCCTGAATAATCGTCTTAGGTGGAATTATCTGACTTTCCAAATGCAGGGGTGGGACAGGATAGCAATGCCATTGATTTCTGTTGGGGCTGCTTCCTCTCCTCTTTTTCCCATCACACTCATCCTCTTCCCAAACCCAAAATGAATCCAAAATGGCCTATCAGACCAGTCTCTGTTTCTAGGCCCAAGGATTTCTCATCCTGCCTCCCCTGAGGTTCTTAAGAGAGTTCCCAGCATTAACTGAGAAAGCTCAGCTCCTGCTGCCCAACATGAATGACCCTGCCAAGAGAATCCAGGGATGAAGGTACAGTATGTCCAATTTGGCAGATCTGTGAGCCGAATGGTCTGTCATTCCTGATTCTTGTCAAGAGCGGGCAGGGGGGGAGTTCCCTGGGAAAAGACTCTGGGCTTTCTCAATTCAACTCACTCTGCTCTGTGGAAGCCAAATCTCCCTTGACTACTCAGCCTGGGGATAATGGAAAGAGCTAGTCTGGGAGTTAAGATATTGGGGTGTTGATTTCAGCTCTGCCAGTTACTAAGTGGAAGACTTTCAAAAAGTCCCTTCCGTTGGCACCTCAGTTTCCTCATCTGTGAAATGAGGGGAGCTGAACATTCAGAGTGAACATTCTGTGATCCCATTGCTTCTAAGGTCTTTTCCAGGGCTAGCATTCTGGGATCCAAATGTGGACTAATTGGGGGCTCTGGGAATACCGGTTTCAATTAGCCGATTGTCTGTGTCATAGGATTTTTTCCTGCCAAGGAATGCATTTTGATTACTTCAAGCAGTATCAGTAACTCAAACTAGACTAACGAGAAAATAAGGTGGGGGTCCTTATAAGGAACTATTTTAATGAATCAATAGGAATGGACTGTGATAATTCTATGGTCAGATGGTATGTAAAGTAGTTTTACTTAATTAGCTTTAAAACTTATTTATTCTCAATATGTAGTAGTGCTGGGGTAGGGTGCTGAGCAGGATTATTTAACTATTTCTATTTCCCACCCTCACCTACTACTGATTATTTCCTGGTATAAACAGTCTTTCTTTGCTCTAGGAAGTTGTAACAAAATGGTTGATCAATCTCTCTCTCTCTCTCTCTCTCTCTCTCTCTCTCTCTCTCTCTCTCCCTCTGTCTCTCTCTCCTTCTCTCCCTTCCTCCCCGCTCTGTCTCTGTCTCTCTGTTTCCTCTCTCTCTCTCTCTGTCTCTCTGTCTCTGTCTCTCTCTGTCTCTCTGTCTCTGTCTCTGTCTGTCTCTGTCTCTCTCTGTCTCTCTCTCTCTCTGTGTCTCTGTCTCTCTTTCTTTTTCTCCCAAACCTTCAGCCAAAGACAATGCTCCAGCTCCATGGTCAACTACAGTCCTCATCAGGGTCATTGTTGTGTTCTTTAAGAAAGAGCAGGGACTCACCCTGGGGCTTGTAGCAGCACCCTGCTACATTTGGATCTTGGGTCTGAAGTCTAGCATCTCTAAGGCAGGAGGTAGGAGAGCAGGGTCATCCCATTCAGCTAGTACCATTTATTTTAAAAAATATTTTTATTGTTATCTTTTGCTTTTACATCATCTAAATTTCTTCCTATATCCCTCCCTCTGCTCTCTCTGAGGTCATCCCATATAACAGAATTTTTCTGAAGGAAAAACAAGGAAAATGAATCAGTCAGTGAACATTATTAAGCATCTCTTGTGTTTCAGGCCTTCTGCTAAGCATTCGGGATGCAGCTCTCAATGAAATCTGGGAGACAACGTGGAAACAGCAATCAGCAAAACAAATTGCTGAATCAGAAGGAGGTCTGGAAATAGATGCATTCCACACCCACCTCCTTAAGGGCATGGGGTCAGGAGAGGAGTCTTCTTGCCAGCTAGGCTTATCTTTGCAACTTTGTTGTTCAGTCTTGATTGTTTTGTAGGTGACTTTCTTTTTACATTGTTGCAGTTATTATGTTTATTCTTTTCTTGGCTCTGCTACCTCCACTCTGCATCACATCCTACAAATCTTCCTATACTTTTCTCTATTCAAAGGCAGCTAGTTGGTGCCAGTATACACAGAGCACTGGACCTGGAGTCAAGAAGACCTGAGTTCAAATCTTGCTCTAGATGCTTATTAACTCTGGGACACTGGGCAGACCACTTAACCACTGTCTGCCTTAGTTTCCTCATCTGTTAAATGGGAATAATAACAGCACTGACCTCATAAGGTTGTTATGAAGATGAAATAGGATAATATTTATCAAGTGCTTTGCAAACCTTTAAAATGCTACATAAATGCTAGCTCTTATTATATCTTTTCCTACCTCTATCAGCTTCTCTTTCTTACTCTTATTAATAATTATAGCAGATCTTTCTGTGATGTTTAAGGATCTCAAAACCCTTCACATACATGTCTCTCAGTTGAACATCACAACAATCTTGTGAGGTGAGTCCTACATGGATCAGGATATTCTTCTTAAAGATAAGGAAATGAAGGATCCTAGAGGTTAAGCACCATGCCTATGGTCTTCAATGAGCATTCATTAAGCACCTACTATGTTCCAAGCATTGTGCTAAGCACTGGAAATACAAAAAAAGAGCAAAAGAGTCCTTGCCCTTGATGGACTTACTGTCACTTTGTTAATGTTGGCACTGTTCTCTCATTCTCCTCCCATTCCTTTGTCTCTACCTCTCCTTCCCTTTCTCTCCATCTTTCCTCCTCTCTTCCCTGCTTTCAATTCCCTGTCCTTTTTGGCCCTCCTACCTCTTCCTTCTTCCTGCCTCCTTTCCTGATTTAACCACACCCCTGTAAGATGATGAAAGTATCTCCACACAGGAGAAAACTGAGGTTCAGAGAAATCCAGCAATTTATCCAGAGTCACACAGGTAGCAAGCAAAGAGCTAAGGCTCCACACCTTCTATTCCCAGTATCTCCCAGCTGGGAAGAACCAGGGAAGAACTTTAGCCCAACTCAGAGCTGACTAAGAATCCCCCAAACAACACCCTTGACTTGTGAAGGCTGAGTTTCCCATCCCTGAGAAAATCTCTATATGGGAGAGATGAGAGATGAGCCTTTTTTAGAGGAGGAACAGGAGGCTCAAAGAGGGGAAATTAGTTGCCCCCCAAGTTTATACCAGAAGTTAGTAGCAGGGCTGGGCTTTGAGAATAGGTTCTCCTGCTCTTTCAACAATGGTTGAATGATCTCTGTTAAGGGTGCCAAGATGGTGATCTCTTACACTGGGAGAAAGGTGGGGAGGATACTCTCAGAGATCCCTTCCAGCTATGGGTTTGCTAGGTTCTCTGAGCACTGTTCTCTTCTTCTGGGACTGTCCTCCCTTTTGGCTTTGGTTAGATAACATCCATGACCCTCTGTGCAGTTGCTTTTCTTGGAGACTTTCTTTGATTGAGAACAATACTCTCTTGTTTCCATTGGAGGGGTGTGTTTCTGGACTTGGGGTTCATTTTCTCAGTCTTCTTAGGTCCTGTGATACTTTTGAGAAGGTGATCTATAGGGCACCTAGACTGAAGATACCTCTGCATTCCAGCTCTGTTACCGAGGGTGGGACCAGGAGCAAGCTCCCCTTTGAGGATCTTGCTGGGCACCGAAGTTAGATGGGCCTCAGATTCTGACTTTGTGGTAAAGAGGCCAACATCTCTTGTCTTCCATTTTGGCAAGATCTCACTGGAAAAGCCCATGATTCCATCACCTGTCCCTCCCACTCCTTCCTCCTCTTAGATCTGACCTCTGTTTTTGTTCTTAGATAAACTCTGATGTTCTATGATTTCTAAAAATAGAATTGAAATCTGTAGCACCAAGCACCCCAGAATCCCCAGGGTAACTGCCCAACACAGGTTCTTAGACCTGCTTTTCTAAAGGAAAGCAACTCAAATGGGTTAACAATCTTGCTTTAATCAAATATGTCATTTACCTGGTTCAGGGGAAAAAGGTCAGCACCCCAAACTTCAGAGAATACAAACAAGTTACAAGCAGGAGTTACAAGAAGACAGAGAAACAGATCAAGCAGACAGGCCTCCAACTGTCTGACCATTACATCCATATCTAGTCACAGTTACCAGAGAGGGAAGCACCAACATCTAGGTTTTCAAAACTGAGGGGCTCAATGGCTGCCCAGAGTCTCGTCTGGCCAAATCATACAAAACTTCTCAAATTGAGCCCCAAAACAAAGCCTCACATCAGGGTTTATATAGCCTTTTCCTGGCTCAGAGAATTTAAGGACCCTCTTGATCCACTGCCCAATCAAAAAGCATTCCCAAAAAGGAAGCCTCCTGACACAGGCTCCAGGTGCACTTAAGCCTATCAAAGGGCCTAGGGGCAGGGAACATCCCATTCCCATAACAAAATCTAAGACTGGAAGAAAGAGAGAAATCCTAGTTGTCTTTGGATAAGTTCAGGTTTTCAGGCCCAGATGAATGATGTCCCAGGGATCTAAAGAACCAGAAGGTGGGATTTATAAAGAACTGTCAAGTGAACTTTGAAGGATGATGGAGGATTTGATGGGGCCTGAAGTCTGGGAGGCTGGGTGGTTCTTCAGTAGGGGAGAACACCAAGGATTGTCCTGGTTTTTAGAAGATGGAAGAGATGAAAATCTGCCCACTCTAGGCCAGTGAACTCATTGCCTTTTATTTCTGGCAAAATTCTAGAATACGTTAACTAATGGAACTTAACTGAACACTTAAGAAATGTGATGTCTACAGTAAGATCAGGTCACAGAATCACCAAATTTAGTAGGTAAAAGAGGCCCCACAGAGCATCTAGTCTAAGATTTAGGAATAGAAAATCCCCTTCAACATCATCTGTGACAATTGATGGCTCCAAGGTGGGGGAGTTCACACATCCATGGAGGAAGCAGTTTCCCTTGGACAGCTCTCATGGTTAGAAAGGCTTTCCTTCAATTTGCCAATATTTCCCAATACTTCTCCACTTTGGCCTTCTGGATTCAGGTAGAACAAAGCAAATCCCTCTTCCTCATAAAGATGACATCCTTCTGCTGACTGATGTCATGTCTTTTCCCTCATTTGTCCTGGTTACTGATCTGGTGGACTAGGAGTCTGCTGCAGATTGTTTTTACCTAGACTTTGGGCAAGTCTTGAAGGAATATGTTCTAGCGGCAGAGATGGAGGGATTTGGGCCAGATGAGAATATGGCCAGAAGGCTTCAGAAAAGGTTGGGAATCATCATTGATGGGGGGATGCTGCCTTTGGAGGTGGTGTCCCCTGCTGTGTCCCAGGGATCTGGGCTTGGCTCTGAGCTGATGGACACTTTCATGGGGGGTTTGGATAAAGGGACAAAGAGTAATCTTCAATTGACTCAAAACTGGGAGAGATGGCTAAGTCACTGGCTAACAGTCAGCATCTGGCAAGATCTTGGCTGAAGTTAATGAGATGAAATGTAATAGTATTTAATAAAATATCCTTTACCAGGAAGCAGAGAATCAGAGAATTTCAGAGTGGATTGTCAGCTCAGTAAGAGCCAGAGTTAGTGGCAACCAAGGACATTAAGGTGAATCTAATTGAAGCAGCCCCTTCTAGGATGAAGATGATGCTCTTGCTGGATAGTCTACAGATGGACTGCGTTGTGGAGAATTCTTGGTGCCATGTGTAGAAGGGAAGCTGGAGATTGGAGATTGTTTAAGGAGGGTGAGCAGGATGAGGAAAGGGGCAGGAGGTAGGGTAGTTCAGTGGAGAGAGCCCTGACCCTGGAATCCTTGGCCTTGGGGCCGACGGACACCTCCCCCTCTGAGTACCCTTCCACTTATCTGGAAGAGGAGGTGGTTGGGTGAGATGGCCTTGGAGGCCCTTCAGCTTTAGATCTATGTGTCTCCATGAGATAATGTAAACTCTCTGAGATCAGAGCTTCCCTGGGCTCTGAAGTGGCTCTGTGTCACCTACACTCTGCATTCATTGACCTACCTTCCCTCCACAAACCCACAAAACAGGATGCACACTTCCTAAGGGCAGGGACTGTTGCATTTTTGTCTCTGAATTGCCTGCCCTCCTGCCCATTGCCTTTAGACTCAGCCCTCCCAGAGTGATCCTTCCACAGGACTCTTCCAACTCTCAAGGTGACAGACAAACACTCCTTCAGTTATTCATATTAGCTGGGCATGGTCCCCTCCTCCTCCTCCTGGAGATCTTGGTTTTGTGGGGGGAGTCCTGGGCTCTTTTAGACCCTGTCATGCAGACTTGTGGGTTCTACATGAATGAGGAAGGCAGCTCTGAGCCTGGACAGAGTGCTGGCCTTGAGGTAGGAGGCCTGGTACTGATGGCGAGCCCTGTCTCTCACTTTGTGGGGGATCCCAGGCAGTCCATTCCCTTCCTCTGGCCCTCGGCCTCCTCCCTGGGGACAGAAGAGGATTGGGTAGCATTCCATGGTCTCTAAGGGTCCTTCTGGAATCTCCAACTCTGGAATTTTGTGACTGGATGAGGAAAGGAGCCAGGCCACAGAGAGCTTTGTGTTCCCTACAGATAAGAGATAGTGGGGAGCTCAGGCATTCCTTGTGGTCAGATTGCTGCTTGGTGAGCTCTTGGTGATCCCAAGGCAGCTGAGCAAAGACTTTAGAGGCCCATAAATAGAATTATTGAAGCCTGACCTTGGGAAGGAGACAGAGAGGCTCCCAGGAGCCTTTGGCCTGCCCACCCAACAGGATGTATGATCCATGTTCGGCTTCAGAGCGGGGACCTAGACACGGCTGAGCTGGGCGGCCTGGGGTGGCCCGTGCCCCGGACAGCCCTGGACTTGGAGTCTGCCCTTGACATCAGGGCCAGATGGCAGCTGGAACCATGCTGTGGGTGTGGGTGCCTCCTGGAACTGCATGTCCTAATCACTGTGTGCTCCGTGCCTTGGGGGGTTGGAGGAGGTGGGGGGCAGCACAACTCTTCATTCCGAGATCCCAGGAGTTCACAGCTGTAGTCTGCGATTTCTGGGCTTTGCCTAAGAGAGGGAGTCGCCCCTGATTATCTGTGTGCCTTGTTATTCATGTCAATAATCCAGGCAGCTGGGGGAGGATGATGGGAGGGGAGGGGTCAAGCCAGGACAGGATTGAGGAGATGAGATCTTTCTGGTGAACAGAGAGGTTACCTATTGAACAGTCAGCAGCAGGAATGGGCACCCAGAAAGGACACAACCCTCCCACTAGGGATCTGATGAGGGCAGAGTGGGCAGCGTCCATCAGCTCCCCAGGTCAGGCAATCTGACCCCTATTTGAGATGAACCCTCCAGGTATTCCATAGATCAATCAACAAACATTTGTAAATCCTGCCAGGTCTGGGTAAAAGCACAGCCCCCACCTATCCTGCTTCCTTCAGTCCTCACTCCTTAGACTGATTTTGAAATATCAAGTTTAAGGCTTTATATTTCTTTCTATGGAATTTCATCTCCATAGATTTAGCCTGCTGGGACTTGTTGGGATCCCAACTTAGTTTTCCAATGTGCTAGATCTCTCTCCTCCAGTTTACAGCATTTGCCAGATGGTGACAGTGATCCCTGCTTGTTTTACAGACTTGTGGGAGGGCCTGATACTTCAGTACTGCTGAAGAGAGTCCCTTCACATGTGCAGATCACCACTCCTCCATATATACTGTGTGACCCTTATCCACACTAGTCCACATTCTTCATTGAGGATATGCTCAGCACCCTAGGATTTTCTTCTAGACCTATTAATAGTCTATAGTCTATGCCTCTCTCCCTCCCTTCCTTTCTTGCTGCCAGGCCAGTCCCCCTTTCTTTCTGGTTCTACATTTCCCAGATAAGATCTTTTCCATTGCTACTTGTGCAAGCATCATTGGTGTCCAAAAAGGACTTGCCTGAGGCTGTGGGTTTGCAAAGTGCTTTCTGCACATCCCTGAGAGCCTCACCACAGTCCTGTGAGGTGGGGGGGAGGGGGCTGCAGGGGCAAGGAAACATATGAAGGGTCTATGATGTGGTTCAGGCATGGGATCTCCCCCCACTGAACACAGGTTGCAACCCTTCTGTTCCTTAGGATGTAAGTTCTAGAAAGTTGCCTTGGGGAAATGGGCAGGAGCCTCTCTGTGGGCACAGTTAGTGAGTGACAGAGGTAGGATCTGAAACCAGAACTTTCTGACTTTAAGACCAGCCCTTTGTCCACTGTGCCAGTGATGCGTAATTAACACCCATGATGCTCAGAACTCTCCATTGACTCCTGGGTAATCTGTTGTAAGAATCAAATGAATGAATGTATTTGCATATTCTTTAAAATGCATAAATTACCCTTCTTTCCTCCCTTCCTCTCTTCTTTCCTTCCTCTCTCCTTTCTTTTCCTTCCTTCCCTTTTTCCTCCCTCTGTCCCTCCTTCCATCCCTCCCTCCCTTTCTCCCTCCCTCCCTTCTTTCCTTCCCTTCCTTCTTCCTCCCTCTTTTCCTTCCTTCCTTCCCTAATTCCTTCAATAAATAAACATTTGTTAAACATCCCCCAGTAACCACTACTCTAGGTAGAACATGGAGAGCAAGATAAACAACAACAAAAAATCCAAATAACGTCTAGTCCCTCCCCTCCCCCCCCCCACCTCAGGGGCCTCCTATTCTAGTAGTTCTACAGCTAAGTGTAAAAAATGGAGAGTTTGGGAGGATGAGTTCAGAGGTCACAGGGTCATCAGTTCTGAGCTGGGAAGGACCTTGGACACCAAAGCCAGCCTTTGACTTTACAAAAGGAAGGAACTCAGTCCCAGAGTGGGTAAGTAATTCACTCTAGGTCATTGGACTGAGAAGTAAGAGTTAGTACACGCATTGATGCTGAGTGAAGTGAGCCCAGCCAGGAGAACACTGGACATAGTAACAGGAATGTTACTCAATGACTATCTTTGATAGACTTGGCTCTTCTTAGCCATGCAGGGATCTAAGACAATTCCAAGGTACTCACAACAGAAAATGTCAATATCCAGAGAAAGATCGTCGGGTGGGAATGCAGATAGAAGCAGGCTATTTTCTCTTTTTCTCTTTGGTTTTTATTTCTCATGGTTTCCCTCCTTTTTTCCAATTCTTCTTTCATAGCATGGCTAACGTGGAAATAAGTTTACATGATTGTAAACGTATAACCTATATCAGATTGCCATGGAATTCAAAATCTCACAAAAATAATGTAGGAAATTGTTTTCCACGTGTACAACAATGTTGATTGCAGCTGTTTTTGTTGTAGCAAAGTATTGGAAATTAAGGGGCTGCCCATTCATTGGGGAATGGCTGAACAAATTGTGGCATATGACTGGAATGGAATACTACTGTGCTTTAAGAAATGAGGAGCAGGCAGACTTCAGAAACACCTGGAAAGACCTGTATGAACTGATGCTGAGTGAAGTGAGCAGAACAAGGAGAACGCTGCACCCAGTAGCAGCCACATTGTGCAAGGAATGACTTTGGCAGACATAGCTCTTACCGGTAATGCAAGGATCCAAGGCGACTCCAAAAGACTCGCAATGGAAAATGCTGTCCACAGAGAAAGAGCGTCGGAGTCCGAATGCGAAAGGAAGCAGACTATCTGGTCTCTTTTTCTTTTCTTGTTTTCTTTCTTCCTTCTCATGGTTTCTCCTATTAGTTCCAATTTTTCTTTATGTCATAAATAATGTGAAAATATGTTTAATGTGAATGCATAAGTAGAAAAAAAGGAAATTGTCTTTACATGTAATTGGAAAAATAAAATAATATTAAATTAAAAAATGAAAAGAGTCAGGGTTTGAATCTAGTTCTTCCAACTCTAAGACTTTGCATTAAGCCAGCTCTGGTCTTGTAGGATTATGCCATGTCCTAGTGCTGTTTAGAGGACATAACAGACTAGCGAGAGAGACAAATCAGTCAGTCACCCAAAAAGTTAGAAAGGGCAGGAACAAACACCTCCCTCTGCTCATCTCATAAGACAGCAGCCGCAAGGGGAAGGAGAGAGGCAGGAGGTGCCCTAGGCACTTGAAGAGGGGGTTCCTGTCATTCTCCGTCTGATGCTGCCCAATCTCATATTCCTTCTCAAACTATGCCTCCCCCCTGTGCCCTGTGGAATACTTGCTCCATGGATAATACACTAACTTTCATCTGAACCCTTTTCCTTCCTCACTGAGACCTGGTTCCTCAATGACTCGGCCTCTCTGTGCCCTTTTACTCATTCTTCCTGAATCACTACTTGAGATGAAGGAGTGGGAATGCTGATGGCTCCCCATGGTCATTTCCAGGGTCTTCCCCAGCACCATCACTGATGCACTCTCCTTTGAGTTCATTCAGTCCGTATCTACAACCTGATCACGTTTCTGGTAACTCTTATTTACGCACCTCCAGGACATTCCCATTTTTAGTGGGTTCAGTGCCTGGCTCCCCCACCCACACCTGCCCTCCCACCGGGAGACTTCAGCATACATATTGATGGCCCCTCAGCATCCTACCCCCAAGGTTTCTCAACTTACTTACTTCTCATAATCGATTTCTCCACCCCACCTCAGCCACATGCAGAGAGGCTTTTGCCCTTGATTTGGTCATCACTCACTTGTATCACTTGTGGCCAACACCCCCATGTTCATGAATGCTGGAGTTTCCTTGTCTGACCAACATCAGTGGTCATTCCCCTCTTCCTCCATAGCCTCTATGTCCCTTTTATCTTTGCATTCCCAGTGGGCTGCACAGAGTAGGTATTTGATCACTAGTTACTGACTGATGCCACGTAGCAATACTGCTAATTCTGAAAGAGGTCTATCACATCCTTGTTCCCAAGGTTTACCACCTTGGAGTCCTTTCCCTTATCCTCATATTACCTGGTTTCTTGACAAGTTAACAAGCCTTTGTTAAGTACCTACTATGCATCAGACTTCTTCCTAGCTTCTGACTCTGCTCCTCTGGACACTCTCCAGTTAAACAAAGTTCTTTCTAAAACATGGCAGCACTGGGCACCCTGCTCCCCAGGTGATTTGACCAAGGTAGGAATAGCCCTCAGGTACAGAACCCTAACCCTCAGGAGTCCTGGAAGCATTTTTTTTTTTGAAGCAGGGAAGTGGCAGTGCAGTCTAGAGTGCTGGATCTTGAGTCAGGAAGACCTGAGTTTAAATCTAGCCTCAGACACAAGTTGTGGAACCCAGGACAAGTCACAGAACTGCTGTCTGCCTCAGTTTCCCTATCTGTAAAACTGGGGATAATAGTTGCAATACTTCAGAAGGTTGTGGTCAAGATCAGATAAGACACCATTTGTAAAGCCCTTGGCAAACACTAAGATACTCTAGAAATGCTGCCTGTTAGCATTAGCTATTATTAATGAATTCTAAAATTGCATTGAGAATCAGCCTGGAGCAGGGCATGGAGAGCCAGTCTCAAAGCCAGCATGGCCTGCTGTAGCCCCTCAGGTCAAGCCAGGTTGGATGGCCTTGAGCACATCCTCTCGGTGCCCCCAGGACTTTCTCTCCTTCTGACAAGGTGCCAGCCTGAGTTAATAGGAGTCCCTGGGTGTTCCCCATCCCAACACCATCCAAAGGCTGGTCCATATTCTGCCCTAGATTACAATAGCTTTCCTGGCTGCCATTTCCCATCCTGACATAATGGGCTGGCTCTCCACTGAAGCCCAATATCTATTTCAGATGAATCGGCATCTAACCACATCTCCTGCCCTCCCTCTCCTGCCCCCCACTTGAACTTGTGAAGCTGCTTGGGACCCAAGTGCAAGGCTTTATATTTGTTACTTTTGAATTTTGCCTTCTTTGATTTGGCCCAGTGTTCAAAGTTGTTCTAATTTTTCTGGACCCTGACACAGTTGTCCAATGTGTTAGCTAGTTCTCCCAGCTCTTTGTCATCTGCCCAGGTGGTCAGTGTGACTGAGTCCTTGGCCCAAGAAGGCCTTGGCCCTAGTGGACTCACACGGTGGGGGTCCCCCAGATTTGGTCTGCTTGTTATAAAAAAGACCCATTACTTTGTCATCCTATCCAGCCTAGTCTTGGTCAGAGGTTTCTGCTAGCTGGCGAGGGGGGAGGGTTCAGAAGGGGCAAGTTTGCTAAGAGAATAAAGGCTGATGGTGGGGATTGCTCCCTGTACCTCCCCCTCCTCCTATTCTTGCCCCCAACCCCCCAACCTCCTGTTATCTGAGACCTGGGTCCCACACCTCAGCCTAGAATGCATGAAATCAGTCCAAGATGCCTGTGCTCAGCTGTTCAGTATGGCTAATCCTTGGATGTGATCCCCATGATGTTGGAAGCTCTGGACCCTGTCAGCCCTGGTCAGATGGAATCTTCAAAATCAGCCTCAACTTTGCTGTGTGAGGAGAGAGCCATGAGCACACGGAGTGTGGAGGGAGAGCGGGGAGGGCAGGGATCCCTCATCTGGGTCTTTATCCAGGGCTGGTCTGCTCTTAATCCAAGACTGTGCCCTGGGACTGGCTGGCGTGGGGACTACTGTTGCAGAGGTCGGCACCTCTCCAGGGAGATGTGGCTGGGACTTTCTTTCCTCTTAGAGGCAAGTTGAGAAGGTCAACCAGGGAGGGGACTTTGTATGCTCGGTCATCTTCATTCACACGAAGTTTGGGGAAATGCCAGATGGAATTTACATACACATGTGCATATACATATATGTGTATATTTGTGGTGAAGCGTTTTCAGGGAGGATAGTAGGGACTACCAGCATGAGAAAATGTTCTGTGTGTGTGTGTGTGTGTGTGTGTGTGATCACTTGCATGTTTGTGTGGAAGGACATTGATGAGCGTGGGTGGGGGACAGCCATGGGGGACAAGGACCTAGAACCGTTCATAATACATGAAGATCAGTTGGAGTGATTGGGGATATTCAAACTGGAGAAGAGAAGGCTCTGGAATGGCAGGACTCTCCTGTGGAAAAGGGCTCAGATGGGTTCTGTCTGGACTGAGGGCAGCGCCATTAGCAGTAGAATGAAATTAAACAATTGCCAATATTTCTGAAGTATCTACTCTACATGGATCACTTTGCTATATACTGAGGATCTAGAAAGAAACATGGAAGCCTCCCTACATTCTTCTGGAGGATGGGAGGAAATTGGACCTGGATCAGATAAGCCTAACAAAGGACAGGATGGTCAGAAGGCAAAGGACAGATTAGACAGAGAGTTAGCAGAAAAGTCCCAGGGTTGAGACCATTGCTAGCCATGGGGAAGCTTTTGACAGCTTGTCATGGGGACAGAGCCATGGGGGAGTGGGGCAGCCTGGAGAGGTGGAAATTAGAGATGGAACCTTATGATCAGAGAACAACTAATAATCCAGGTTATTGGAAGCATTGTACGGGAAAGCAAGTATGGGAAACAAGTTTGTAAAAAGGATGTGGAGTCAGGTTGTGGACTCCCTTAAATGCAAGGCTGAAGGTCTTCTATTTGAGCTTGGAGGTAATTGGGAGCCATCAGAGGTTGTTGAGCAGATGTGTCCATTAGGAAGATTATTAAGTAGCTATGGGTGGCACAGATGGAAAGGGCTGAGACTGGAGACAGGGAAACCAGTGAGAAGGCTATTGTAATACTCTGGGCAAGAATATGAACTGGGGAGGGTGGCTGTGCAGAAGGGGATGGAAGGGAGAAATGACCCACAGATAGGCTTGATTACTAAGCAATCTACGGGCTGTCGGGGATGTAGGAGGGAAGAGCTGATTGTGGTACTCAAGTCCTTTCCACCCCCCCACCCCCTTTGGTGATCATGAGAGCTGCTCTGTCTTCTTCTCAGCTAGGGATGTGGGGGATTGGGTGAGGAACTTGAGAGTAAGGAAGACTGAATGTGAATCCTGCCTGTGGGACACTGAGCAAGTTACTTAACCTGTTTGCCTCAATTTCCTCATCTGAAAAAAATGGGGATAATAAAAGCACCTCCCTCTCAGGGCTGTTGTAAGATAAAAGAGATAAGGATTGCAAAGTGGGGTCTATAACCTTAAAGTGAGCGATCATGCCAGCTACTCACCTGTCACCCCCCCCCCCATGCTCTTCTCAAGCCTTTTCAGTCGGGTGTCTCAGGAGGAAATTGCTTTTGCTAAAGTTCATTAGGGATCTTTTTTATAAGAAAACATTTTTGGCAAAGAACAAAAATCCATTTTCTCTCCCTCCTTATTCCCTCATTGGGAAAAACACTAAACCCTCCAAAACAAAGCACAACAGAAGCTTGTAACAGATATGCCTCATCTAGCAAAAGAAATTCCCATCCAAAATACCCATGTCTCAGTCCGCACTCTGAATTCATCCATCACCGTTGTCAAGAGGGAGGTTCCATGTTTCATTGTGGGTCCTGTGGAGCCATGTTTGGTCATTATATAGACTAGTTCTTAAGTCTTTCTAAGTTTTTTTTGTCTTTCCTATGTTGTTTTCATAAATGAGTTAACTTTTGTAAAGCCCTTTGCCAGCAGCCTTAAAAAGCACCATATAAATGCTAGCTATCATCATCATCATCATCACCACCACCACCATCATCATCATCATTGTTATTGTTGTTTTTTTGGCTCTGTTTCCTTCACTGTTCTTCAGTTAATAAAATTCTTACCAGGTTTCTCTGAAATGGTTCCTTTTGTTATTTCTAACAGCTAAGTACTATTCCATCACATTCAAGTACCCTAATTTGTTCAGATACCTCCAATCTATGAACATCTGCCACTTTTGTTTCTAGTTCTTTGACACCACAAAAAATTGCTAAAATACTTTTGTACATAGGGATCCTTGTTCTCTTTCTCTGATCTCTTTGAAGTACAGGTATAGGAGTAATATGGCTAGATCCATTGTTAAGCATGGACAGGTTAGTAAATTTGGGGGCCTTGTTCTAAATAGTTTTCTAGAGTGACTGGACAAACAGTGGACATGTGCCTGTTTTGTCACAGCCCCACCAACATGCATCCTTTTCCCTTTTGTTCAGCTTGGCCAGTATGATGAATGTGACATGGAACCTCAGAGCTGCTTTAATTTTCATTTCTCCGAGTGTTAGTGATTTGTAATATTTTTTCATGTGTCTATTGATAGCTTGAATTTCTTCCTTAGAAATACTCCTATTCATATCTTTTGTTCATTTCACTTATCAGTTGGGAAATAGCTCTTCTCTTATAAATCTGAGTCATATCTTGGAAATGAATCTTTTATCAGAGAGACTCAGTGCAAAGGCCCTTGCCCAGCTATCTCCTTCCTTTCTAATTCTGGATGCTTAATTTGGTACAGATTTTGCTTGTGTATTTTCCATGCGTAGAAAACATAAAAACAAAAGCCTCTACATGGCAGGGACTGTTTCATCTTTGTTTCCCCCTGTCCAGTGCTGACCTTGGTACTCCGTATGGACATATTTATTAAATGTTTGTTGAGTTGAATCACAGCTGCCATTGCTACCAATTAATCATTCAGTCAATCGGTATTTATTAGTCACTAAGAAAATATGTGACAGAAAACCATGGTCAATTCAGTCATGACTTTAAATTAATTTACATTTTGTTAAGACCAATAGCATCTCCAGGACATGTATTTGGAAATTAGTCATTGACTCTGGTATGAAGGGTATCATTTCTTTAGTCAACAGAGGGTCTCTTTGCTTACTTGTGGTTCCATATGGGGACTTAGGGCCCCTTGCAATAGCCAGAGGGGTCCATGGTGCCCAGGTTGGGAGCCAGGGAGTTCAGACTGTCTCCTGATGTCCAAAATGACCCAGTGAGGTTGCTTCATATTAGAGAAAGGTGTTTAGCAGCAGCCATGAGGGATCCTGATGAAGGATTTGTGCTCTCCAGGTCAGCCCTTCTCAGAGAGAGGGAAGATGGTGAAACTCTGATCCAGGGACTTATGAAAACCCAAGCCAAATGAAATGATGAAAAGCTTTAGGCTTACCTCTTGCCACGAGAGGAGATGACTTTCTTGGCTGAGGCATGTGGGACTCTCTGTCCTCTCCTTCCAGGAGTGTCCAGATGATTTAGGAAAGGACTGGGGAACAACAGCTCAGGAAGGGAAAGTGCTGCCCGGAGGCCCCAGAAAAGAGAGTTCTCTGACCAGGGCCAACATGGCAGGTTTGTGGAGGGTGGAGGAGCAAGAAGAGGATCATAGGAAGGGAGTCACGAGCTTCTAAATTATAGATACCAGAGAGGTTCTTTCTGACAGCAGGTATTCAGAGGCTCCCTGGGTCAAAGCAGCCTGGCATCACTTCAGACTAATGCCCCCATTTCACAGAGAGGGAAACTGAGACCCAGAAACGTGAGGGTCTTGCCCAAGGTCAGATTAGCCAAGCATTTATAAAGCACCTATTATGTTCTAGGCACTAAGTGCTGGGGATCCAAAGAGAGGAAAGAACACAGGCCCTTCCCTCCAGGAGCTCCCAATCTAATGGGCAGACAACACGCAAGTGACAATGTACAACCAGCAATATGTTAGATAAAGAGAATGGGACTGACAGAGGAAAAGCTCTGGCTTGGAGAGGGAAAGCTTCCTGGTGAAGGGGAGCTTTTGGTTGGTGCTTGAAGGCAGCCAGGGAAGCCAGGAGGCAGAGAGAGGAGGGAGAGCATTCCAGGCAGGGGGCACAGCCAGAGCAAATGCCCAGAGGCTGGAGATGGGGGGGCTTGTCTGTGGAACATCTAGGAGACAGGCATCACTGAAGTAAGCTATGAGAAGACTGGAAAGGTGGTGGTGGCAGTAGTGGGGGTTGGCTTATGAAGGGCTTTGAATGCCAGAGATAGAGTTTTGTATTTGATCCTGAAGGTGACAGAGAACCACTGGGATTTAATGAGTGGCGGGGAGAGTCACAGTCAGCCCCCTGATTTAGGAAGCTCCCTTTGCCAGCTGAGTGGAGAATGGGCTGGGGGTGGGAGACCTGAGGCAAGCAGGACCCCTGGGGGGGGAAGGGGATGAGGGCCAGCAGCAGGGTGGGGGCTGCCTACAGTGATAGGAAGGGTTTGGCTGGACATGCTGAGCTTAATATGTCCACTGAGATGCCCAGTAGGCACTTGGAGATGCAAGGCTGGAGATCAGGACTGAGGACAGACTGGACAAGGAGATTTGAGAATCCTCTTCATAGAGATGGTCACTAAATCCATGGGAGCTGAGGGAGAGAGGGCCCAGGACAGACTCCTGGGGGAGTTAGAGGGTGGGATCTGGAGGGGGATCCAGGGAAGGAGCCGTCAGAGAGGGAGGAGACAGTGTCCTGAAAACCCAGAGAGAAGAAAGAATCCAGGAGGAGAGGGTGACCAACAATGCCTGAGGCTGCAGAGAGGTCGGGGGGAATGAAGACTGAGAAAAGGCATTGATGTGACAAATCCTCACGCACTTTGGAGAGAGGCCCAAAATTGGGCTGAAGAGTTTAGAGATGAGAGGAGGGGAAGCAGAAACCCCTGGAGCAGGCCACACAGCCCCCGTGCACATAGAATGCTCCCCTCCTCATTTCCCCCAGCATAGCTGCCCTGGCTTCCTTCAAGGCTCAGCTAAAACCCTACCTCCTCCAGGAAGCCTCCCCTGACCCCCTCAATGCTGAGCTGCCCCCCCCCAATTCATCCTGTCTATTTAGGTTGTGAACTCTCTACCACCGGGACTGTCCTTTGCCTCTTGTGTCCCTAGCCCTCAGCACAGTGCCTGGCACATAGTAGGCTCTTGCTACAACATCCCACCAGAGGCACCCTTATTCCCAGCCACGAGGTCTCTGTACTGCACCGTCTTGGACCTGCAAACTTTCTTGAGGTCCTGAGCCACTCCATGGAGATCAGTGGTCAGGCTGGCCATCTAGAGGGACTCCGTAGGCTGGGCCCTTGCTCGGGAATGTCAGGAGGGAGAGGGCACTGTTTGTGTGTGAGGGACATTGGACCAGGTCTCATTGCTTGGATGGATCAAGAAGGTCGTCGAGCCTTTGGGAGCTCCTCAGGAGTGGGGATAGCTCCATCGCCGCTGCATCGCCGTGGCCCAGCCCAGTCCAGGCCCACGTCGGGCAGCACCACTGATGCTCTGAAATAGGCTGGCCCCCAGGGCCCTCAATTAAGCCTGTTCTCAGGTCAGAGAAGCCACATCCATAGAAAGGGGTAACAGCACATGGGGAGAAACCAGACTGGGCCAAGAAGTAGAGTGTTTCAGGATGCCCAGCCTCAGGGGTGGGGCCAAGAGGCAGTGATGGGAGTCAGCTTGCGAGCTCTGTCTGGAGCTCGGGGAACCTCCTGGGAAATGTCAGGAAAATGCCTATTTGTTGGGCATGATCTGGCTTAATGATGGGCACAAGGCAGCTTTGACCCAGTGGGGGGTGGGCCCCACCTCCCTGCCCCTCTAAAAGTGGAACAAGGAAGGGGTGGAAGTGTGGGCTCATGTGGATGCCTCGGTGGAGCTAAGAGAATGACACTGTGGTGGACTGCTGGCGGGGGGAGAGGAATTCTAGCTGCAAGGCACCTCTGAGGAGAGCTAGGTCAATCTCACTTTTACAGATGAAGAAACTGAGGCCCACAGAGATGCAATGACTGGTCCCTGGTCATATAGTGAGTGAGTTGCCAAGCTGGGGTTCTGGCCCTGGGTTCCAGGCTTCTGTTCCACACTGTCTCCACCATCAGTGCCCAGGAAGGGCCAGAAGTAGGATTCTAGGCAGGTCAAAGGAGCCAGGAAAAGAAAGGATCTGAAAAATCCTCTTCCAGAGGACAGAAATTGGGAGCTTTGATCAGCTGTGGGTAAGAAATGCTCAGGGGGTGCTGGGATGCCCCTGTGCCTCCACCCTGCCCTCCTTCAGTCAATGAGCAAACCTTCACAGGGTGAGGGGGGAAGCTAGCACTCCACACTGTGGATGAGATCAGCTACAGTCCACAAATGGCCATTAAGATGGCAGCAGGGCCTGGGATCCAGGCCTTTGGCATGCTCTGCATTCCCTCTTGAGTGGCTCATCACAGCCCAATGAGGTAGGCAGCCAAGGCATCAGACTTCCCATTTCACAGGTGAGGAAGCTGAGTCTCAGAGAATTTGTTCTGAGCCCCCAGCTCAGAAGTGGCAGTGGGGGACGTGGAGCCGGGAGCTCTGTCTTACACCAAGCATGTTCTCTTGAGGTCATGGTAGACTTTCTATTTCTAATGCTTAGTATAGTGTCAAGCATGTCGTTGGAGTTTAATAAATGCTTATTTATTGACTTGGATTTTCTCTTTCTTTTTTCTTTTTGGAGGGCAATTAGAGTTAAGTGACTTGCCCAAAGTCACATGGCCAGCAAGTGTGTCAAGTGTCTAAGGCTGGATCCGAACCCAGGTCCTCCTGACTCCAGGGCCAGTGTTCCATTCACTGAGCCACCCAGCTGCCCCAGTTGACTTGGCTTTTCTCCAAGGGCCAAGAAGAAGCCATGGAAGGTTTGGGAGCAGGGCAATGAGGTGGTCAGATCCATACTGCCTGGTCCCCACCCTCACAGAGCCCCCATTTTTTAGATGGGGAACTGGAGGCCCTGGGAGGCCAAGGTCACTGAGGTTCTTCTGACCCATGCCCCTCAGTCAAAGCACAAGAGCAAGTTTGGGGAGCTCTGCTGCTGGGGGATGAGGGGCCCCTTGGGCTTGGCCTAGCTCTAGAGGCTGCCAGGCCAGGGAACTCTCTGGGCCCTGCCTGGTGTGACCATCTCTGGGGCCTTGAGGACAGTGGCCTCCCAGAATCTGTGCATCCATTCTTAGGCCTTTGTCTCTGAAGTGGGAATCTCTGGGGCTCTGTGTGTGTGTGTTTGTGTGTGTGTGTGTGTGTGTGTGTGCATGCGTGTGCATGTGTGTTTGTGGGTGTGTGTGTTTGTGTGTGTGTGCGTGTGCGTGTGTGTATGTGTTCATGTGTCTGTGTGCACGTGTGTGTGTGTTCTAAAGCAATTCCAGCCAAGATAGCCCAGAAAGCTTGGACAATTTATGAGCTCCCTGTCCCCAGGACAGTCTGCATCCTCTCTGCCAGTCATTAGCTTCAGAAGGTGCCAAGCAGACTGCTGGCCTCTCCTCCTCCTGCCTGCGGGTGACTCAGGGAGAGTGTCTCAGAGAGCCCTGAGGATGTCGGCCAAACCCAGCTCCCCAGGGGCAGCCCAGGCTGAGTGCCAACGTTAATGGAACTGAGGCTGCATTGACAGTAACCTTTGGTGTCTGGGGCCAGTGAGTGGGGTGAGGAAAGGTCAGCTGGAGAAGGGACAAGTGCCCGAGGGGCCCCATGAGCCCTGGCCCACAGAGGCAGCATGTTCAGTGACTTGTGAATTCCATTCTAGAGTCTTCTCTTCCATGACAATTGCCAGCGGACAGGCCACCTCCAGCGCCTTCCGTAATCTCACGTATGGACTCAGGTGACTCAGCCTGGCATTCAGGGCTCTCCCAACTCTCATTTCCCCCCCCCCCCCCAACCCTGATCCACTGCTCTGTGAAGAGGCAGAGGCCAGTGAATGTCTATTTAGGAAAGCCTTTTTTTAGAAAAGGAGACCTTTCCCTGTGGCTCTGCCCCTCTCGTCACTGGCCACGGTTTTTAATCTGCTGTTCATTATGTTCCTAAAGATGTTGAGCCTCTCTTGGGACCCCAAGACAGCTGGCCGTGGTTGGTCATGGAAAAGCACTCACTTCAGCCCTAATCCATCCTTTTGACCTGATACCGAGACAAGGCCAAACTTGGCTTCTTTCAGGACCAGAGAGCTAGGCTGACTCCTTTCAAAACAAGCCTCAATTTTGGGCAGAACTTATTTAGGTCACCTCGTCTTCTCCCCCAGTATTGTGGAAGCCCCCTCCCAGATGTGAGCCTGGGGAGGCACGGGCCTCCTCTGCTTCTCCAGAGCACCCGGGCTCCCTTCTGCCTCTGGTTTGGATGGAGAGGAATACTGATCCCAGAGAATGGCGGAGCTGTCTTGGGAGTCAGACAGTAAATACTGTACTAGGCTCTGTGCTAAATTCTGGGGACAGGCCGAGGATGGTCTCTGCCCTGGAGGGGGTGTAGTTTAATGCACGCTCAGCATGAAACAACCATGTACAGACAAGGCGAGAAGGGGGAAATGGGAGAGAATCAGCAGAGAGAATGCCTGGGAACTTGGAGAAGCTGGGATTCAAGGGAAGCCAGGGAAGGTGGGGGTGGGGAAGGGGATCAGGAGCTGAAAACCCAGTGGCCCTTGGGGCATAGCATGGCTCCCAGGACCAAGGCTGTTCTCTGCCCTCCGCAACCCATCCAGACCCCTGTGGGAAGCCCAGGGTGCCTCTGTCTGGGAAGGACATAGATAAAGCTGGAGAGGATTCAGCCAGCCCATGGTGAAGGGGAAGAGAAGGCTCAGGGGAGATGTGACATGGGCAGCAGGCCTCTGGAAGGCTGGCATATAGGAGAGGGTGAGGCTTTCTCTGTTTTGCCTCAGAGGGCAGAACTTGGTGTGATGAGCAAGAAGGGGGCGCTTTGTCTGAGGTCAGGAAACACTGTGCATCAAAGAGAGCTGTCCCAGTGTGCAGTGTCAGGGGCAGGTGATTGCCCCTTACGGGAGGCATTTGGAGCCTGGCAGCTGTTTGTAGTGTGTGTTGGCCAGGGATTCTTGGGAAGGGCCGTGGCTTGGACTCTTTGGTTTTTGAGACCCTGCCAAATTTTGGAATTCTGTGATTATGCAAAGGCTGGATTGGGATGGAGCCTCCAGCCTCGCCATTCAGGGCATGTGACACCCTCTGCTGTCTCTGTGCCTCCCTCCAACCTGAGGTCCTCTCCCATTTTCTAGGCACGTTTACCTCAGTCCCCTCACTGGATCCACATCACAGGCCATGGATGGTTAGTCTTGTGTCTCAGATGAGAAAGCAGCCTCCGGAGAGGCAGGTCATCAGCCCCTGGTGGAGCAGCTGGTTCATGGCAGACATGGGGCCCAAGTCTAAGTCTAGACTAAACCCATCTTGACCCATCAAGAGATCTCCAAGTGGGAGGAAGAAAAGGAGCCAACGCAGGCTTTGGAGCTTGGGGCAGGCAGCCTCGACAGCGGTCTGGACCACCTGCCTCTCCTTACCAATTCACCCCAATTCAAATGAATTTAACAAACATTTATTGAAGATCTACTGTGGGCTACGTGGGAAGCTAGGTGGCACCATAGAGCACAGAGCGCCAGCCTGGAGTCAGGAAGACCTGAGTTCAGATCAGACCTCAGGCTCTTACTAGCCGTGTGACCCTGGGCAAGTCACTTAACCCTGTATGCTGTTTCTTCAGCTGTAAAATGGGGATAATAACACCTCCTTCCAGGGTCATTGTGGGGATCGGGTGAGCTAGGATTTGTATGGTGCCTATCAGAGCATACAGTAGGAGCTTAATAAGTGCTTGTTGACCTGACCTGAGTTATCATTGTCATTATGGGTCGACTTTCTTCTTGTACCTTGTTTCTGCACACCGAGGTGTCCCACCTGGCCAGGGCCAGACGCTCCTGTTAGCCGGGAGGATGGTGATGCCCATCGTGAACGCTGGCACTTGGGGTGGCCCTTGGCAGGTGGGCTTGTTCCCATGAGGCAGGTGCTTTCATCACCCAGAGAGGGAAAGTTCCTTGCTCAGGGCCACATGGCTCCCCTACGTGCTGGAGGCAGAATTTGAATCTGGTCCTGACTCCCGGTGCTGGATTCTCCACCCTGGCCACAGTGTAGATCTCTTTGTCTCCTGTCTCTCCACTGTGGCTCTGCCTACCTGAGCCCCTGGAGCCTTCCCTGGGCTGTGCTCCCCAGGTTACCCATCCCTCAGTGGCTGTGATCTGGTCCTCTGGCTCCCTGCCTTCCCAAACCTCGTCCCCTTGGCTGGCTGGCTATCACTCATGGGGTCAGCGCCATTGGGGTGTGAAGCATCATTTGTCTCTGTCAGCAGGAGGGGCTGTGCCCAGCAGGGACTGGGAAGATGAAGATGGTTCTTCCGTTGGGGGGTCTGGGCCTGTCACAGCCTTCACTGGTGAGGCCTGGCCATGCCAGGGGTTTGGAAAACATTGGGCCAAGCTGTGTTTTGGTTCTTCTCCTGCATCCTTTCTGGGTGATGGATGAAGGAGATGATTGATCTTCTTGGGTCCCCGAGGTATGGGCAGTGAGGAGTGTGGAGCAGAGAGGCCCAGGGTCCGGCCCTCTGAGACTTGGGCAACTCCCTCTCCCTCCCAAGTCTCCTCATCTGTCCAATGAAGCCCTCTGGTTCCTGGCAGCTTCTTTGTTCTACCCAAGACATTGATTCTTGGTGTTTCTCTCTGAGAGGGCTTCTCTTTCCCAGCTTAGCCTGAAGGCAAAGATGTTCCCCTCCAGCATCCCAAATGGGCTGAGGGAAATTCCCAGCAGGAGGGAAAGGAGGCTCCAAAGCAGGCTGGACAGCATCCTTTCCATGTGGCCTGTGTGGGGGAGGGAACCTTTGTCATGGGCTGGTCCCCCACCAGCAAGTGTCTGAGGCTGGCAAAGTTGGCCTCCACAGAATTGGAAGGGACCACAGAGGGTGTCTACACCAAGCTGTGTGGGACCAAGAATGCCCTTCTCTAGAGCATCCTCGACCTGTGGATGCCCACCCTCTCCCTGAAGACCTCAGAGGATGGGGAGCTAACTACCCTCCCAAGTTGTCTGTCCCTCTTTCCAGGAGCTCTCAGCACTGGGAATATTTCTTGACATCCAAACTAAATCAATTTCTCAGGGCACAAGCAGAGCAAGACCAATCCCTCTTCCAGGTGGCAGCCCCTCCAATATGTGAGTCCTCCAAGCCTTCACTTAACCAGGTTTCCCTGTCCCTTGGGATCCTGGTTCTCTGTCCCAGGCAGCATGGGTTGTCCTGCTAGTCTCCCTGTGCTCCCTCTATATCATGCACATTCACATTGTGCTTGAAGGTCCTCAATCAGCCAATCAACAAGAATACATTGGCACATTCTGTGTGTGAGCACTGTGCCAGGTACCAGTGATGCAGACAAAAGGGAGAGGCTTCCAGCTCTTGGGAGGCAGGGATACTCCAGGCTCAGCAGTGAAGCCTGTGCCTCTAAACCCCGGACCCCAGACCCCAGACCCTAGGCTGCAAACCTTTCAGGGTCCTCTTCCTGTTTGAAACAAAGCTGACCTGTCCAGCAGCCCATTTCCAGACACCAGAGTGCTAATCAGGTCAAAATAGAAAGTGAAATAACAGTCACTGCTCACAGCAGATGTAGCCACTAATCTAGATGGTCCTTCTGGAGACAGAATGCCTTAACCTGGAGGAATTTCAGGCACAGCTGTAGGTGTAGGGGAGGGAGGGAGGATCTTCTTGGTCCTTCCCATCAGGTCACCCTGGTAACCTCTGTTCTAGAACTGTAAAGTATCAGATCTGGAAGGGACCTAGAATGCACTGTGTCAGAGCTAGGAGGGAGCGTAGGAATTCCAGGGTCTGGTCAATAATTGTGGGGGCCCTCCCAGGTGAAGAAGCTCCATCCACTAATGCAGGTAACCACGTTTTCTGCAACTTGTAGTCTGAGAGCTGCCTGGAGCACTGAGAAGCCTGGTTACCTGCCCAGGGTGACACAGCCAACATATCTGTCAGAGGTGGGGCTTGAGCCCAGGTGTCCATGCCTTTGAGCTGGGCTTTATGCTGCCTGGTTTCTGGCCCTCGGGGGGCTCTTTGAACAGAAGATGTCAGAGCTGAGGAGTCCTCAGAATACACTACACTGGATTTAAGAGCTGGCTTTGAGTCTGAGGCTAAATTTGAACTCAGAGCTTCCTGATCCTATGCCCAGAACTGTGCACTGTGCTGCCCCCAGTTGTTTAGTATAGCACAAAGAGCTGAGCTTGGGGGCCCGGGGCCTGGGTTTCAGTCTGGCTTCTGCTCCAAGACACTTTATTCTTCTGGGCCTCCATTTCCTTGTCAGATAAAAGGGGGTGGGAGGATGAGCTCTAATGGACTCCCCAGCTCAGAGCAGGATCTGCTTCATCTTCTTTCAGCTCGCCTCCAAATCTGAAGGAGGCAGGCCCTGAGACCTGGGATGTAGCTGGCAACCCCCTCAGCAGGACTGGCACCCAGGGCCAGGGGATGGCATCTATGGCTTCTTGTGATGGGATAGGTGTCAACCTCAATGGCAAAGGGCCTCCCCTTCTGGCCTGCCAGCTGCTGCCCACTGCCTGCTGCCCACTGTCCACTGCCCGCTGCCTGCTGCCCACTGCCTACTGCCCACTGCCTGCTGCCTACTGCCCATTGCTCACTCCTCACTGGCTGCCATGTTTTTACTGTTAGCCCACCATGATGCCCTGGGAGCTTGGCAGGAACAATGGCAGAGATGGATCTATAGGAATATATGAATTATGACGTGCTTAATGATTATTGAGTATCAGTATTTATTAGGAAAGTCTGGTGAAGATCTCAGGGTCAGACCAAGTCTATGTAAGACTTTCAGGGTCTTTGGAGCTTTGCTTCCCTGGTCTGAAGTGTGTATGTGTGTGTGTGTGTGTGTGTGTGTGTGTGTACGTGCACATGTGTGTGAGTGTGTGCATGTGTGAGTGTGTGTGCACATGTGTGTATGTGTGTGTGAGTGTGTGTATGTGAGTGTGTGTGCACGTGTGTATGTGTGAGTGTGTGTGTATGTGTGAGTGAGTGTGTGTGAGTGTGTGTGTGTGTAAGTGTGTGTGTGTCCAGGCTCAACCCTATCCCTGCTGAGGGGAATAATGACAAGCACTGGTGTTCCCATAGTGCTTTGCAGCTTATGACAAGCTTTCCATGGTTCCTAGAACACAGAGCTGGAGGGCTCTCCAAAGACTGTTCCATTTCAAGTCCCTCATTATACAGAGGCAGAAAATAAGCCTCCATTGGGGGGAATGAGGAAGGGGTGACTTACCATTCCAGGGCATGTAGGGAATAAATACCCCTGAGTCCTCTGGGATGCCACATCCAGTGCTCTCCCTCCCACAGCATGCTGGCCCTCAGAGGAAAGTGAGGATTGATTCCCACAGCCTGGCACCCATTCAGACCTTAGTAAACATTGTTTTGTTGAGCTGAATTGGAAAGCGTTACTCCTCTGCTCAAAATCCTTCAGGGGCTCCTCATTGCCTTCAGAAAAATTCTGGTACTTCCCCTAGCCCCAGCCAGCCTCAGAAGCATGCCCCATCAGAGAACTTCCTCCATCCTATGTTGGGGAAGGAACATTGAGGGAGAGGGTCCCTAAGGTCCCTTTGGATGCTAAGTCTGTGAGGTTGGGAAGGCAGCACCCAGGGAGATGTGGGGAGGCTGGGTAAGGAGCACCTATGGACCGAAGGGCTCAGACCCCAGCCCTGCCATTTTGCCCTGTGTGACCTTGGGGAGGTTTCTTCTGATTACACATTTGTAAAACTCAAAAGTTGGACCAGGAAACCTCCAAGGTCCCCACTAGTCTTAATGCAGGCTCTGTGTGCTATTATAGTCCCTTCATGCCCACATTCCAGACAAACTGGGCCACTTGTTCTCCCTGGAATGTGCCATTCCAGCTGTCCCTTTGCACAGATCCCTGATCCCCCCTCATCTCTGTCCAGTGACCTCTGTCCTTGACCTCTATCCCACCCCCCTCCTGTTGAAAGTGCCTTCCCTACCCACTCCGATTTTCCTTTTAATCACCAATCAACAAGGATTCATTAAGCCCCTACTACCTGCCAGAGAGACAGAGATAGACACAGAAAGTGAGAGAGAGAGAGAGAGAGAAAGAGAGAGAGAGAGAGAGAGAGAGCGAGCAGGGGAGAAAGAGAGAGATACAGAAAGAGATAGAGAGTGACAGACAGAGAGAAACAGAGATACAGAAAGAGACAGAAAGAAAGAGACAAAGAGAGAGAGGAGAGTGACAGAGAGATACCAAAAAAAAAAAGACAGAAAGAGACAAGGGGAGAAAGAGAGAGGGGCAGAGAGAGACAGAGAGAGACAGAGACAGAGAGAGAAGAGACAGAGAGAGAGAGAGAGGAGAGAGACAGAGAGAGAGAGAGACAGAGAGAGAAGAGACAGAGAGAGAGAAAGAAAGAGAGGAGAGAGACAGACAGAGAGGAGGGAGGGAGCAAAAGGGAAAGCTACAAAGAGAGAATGGACCATGTTTTAGCAAAAGCTCCTTCAGCTTGGAGCCTCAGGAGTCTGAATTCCATAAAATTTGTTTCTGATCGATGTCACTTTGGGTAGCTCCTGCAACCTCTCAAAATCTCCATTTCTCATCTGTAAGTGAGGCATTTTAATGATGCAGCCTCCAAAGTCCTTTCTACATCTAGTTTGACACTCCTCACACCTGGAAGGTAGACAGACATCGCACATGGACACACTTGTAGGCAGTTGAGACTCGATGTCAGGCAATAAGAAAAAAGTGACTTCCTGGTGATGTAAGTTGTCCCCAGGTCGAACGGGCTCCATCAGGAGATGACAGGTGCCCCTGACCAGCCTGATGAATCAGGTGAGGGAATGCCTTTACATCTCTTTGCAACATCAAAGCGTTATAGAAATGTTGGCTCTTCCTACTGGGCATGCTTGGGTGGAATCCTAAGAGCTGAACTCTGTGCTACTAGGGACTCCAGAGGCCCCCAAATCCAGCTTTTATGGATAAGGAAACTGAGGCAAATGAAGGTTGAGTGATGTGCCAAAGAGGTCACCTAGGGAGGGCATGTCAGAGGGGTAGTTTGAACTCAGGTTTTCTTTTTTTTTTTATATAAGCAATTAGGGTTAAGTAACTTGCTCAAGGTTACACGGCTAGTCATTATTTATGTGTGGGTGCTCATTTTCTGAGGCCGGATCTGATCTGGGGTCATCCCAACTCTGAGGCCGACGCTCTTACTCACTGCGCCACCTAGCCGCCCCTTTTAGGGCAATTGGGGTTAAGTAACTTGCCCAAGGTCACACGGCTAGGTTTTTGTGTGGGTTAAGTGTCTGAGGCCGGATCTGAACCCAGGTCCTTCTGACTCCAGGGCCGGCGCTCTACTCACTGCACCACCTAGCCGCCCCTGAACTCAGGTTTTCTAATGATGTTTTATCCTCTATCAACAAAGAGCCCGACATCTTAGAGGGGCTCCTTGTTTTGGTTTAAGTCAGTCTGGTGGCTCTGAGGGTTCCCCACTCTGCTCACCCCCAGTTATCTGACATGAAATGGAGACACACACAGGTTGTTATTTGTCCTTCACTGTGGAAGAGGACCATGACGTCAGGAAGGTGATGGCATGACTTGCATGTGAATTGGACTTAAGTGAGGCAGGGCTGTACAAAGTCACCAGCCTCAGTCTCTCCTCGGAGCCATCTGGGGCCAGTGGCCAGATCAGGATGAGTGGAGATGAGGCACCTACATGTACACATGTGCATAGATGCACACAGGCACACACACACACACACACCCACACCCACCCACACACACACACACACCACTGCCTTCCTAGCTCCATCATCATTTGCATCTCTCTACTAGCTGACTCCCTGCACAGGTAGGTGGCAGGTATGTAGGTTTGTAGTTCAACACCTCAGCTGAGCTGGGGTTTGACAATGGGCCCCATGCTGCTTTTCCTTGGTTTCCAGCCCCAATTGGCAGGCCTGCCTGGTCCCCTGTCCTTTGTTTTAGAGCCTCTGAGGTCATTTGTTCTGGGCAGTAAAAGTTGGAGGCAGCTTCATCTCCCCTGGATGCCAGGTCCTGAGAGTCCCTTTATTGGGCAGGCTTGGCACAGCTGCCAGTACAATCTGTCTTGTGCAGGCCCTACCCTGCATCTGACACTGGCCAGGGCTGCTTCCTACCATCAGCGATGCCCAAATGTTTAGGAGCAGATGATCTTTAGTTTAGGAGCTAAAAGGCACCTTTCTGAAAGGGATCAGCTGCTTCAAAGCCCTCATTTAACAGGGCAGGAAACTGAGGCCCCTAGAAAGAACCCATTTTCTTCCCAACAAGTGGGCATCCTGCCTCTGTCTGGAGACCTGGGGGGAGACTTGCCTAAGGTTCAATCAAGCTAGTAAGGAGCAGCGACAGGAGAGCTAGGAGGCTGGTGACAGTGTGAGCCAAAGGAAGCCTTGGCTCTGGGATGGGAGGGAGGAGAGCCTCAGATATGAAGGAGGCAGTGGCTTCCCTGAAGATGAGTCAGAAGTCAGAAGGGGCAGATCCAGAGTGGAGATGATTGCATTCTGGCATGCTCTGCTCCAGAAAGATGCCCGGGGAATCTCATTTGCATCCAACTTTCAGCAATGTGGTCTGTATCTCAGAGTTGGCTTAGCTCCCCAGCAGAGGCCCTTCTCTGGTCACAGCGGTCTGGCAGTTCCTCAGTGTTTCATCCCCTCCTACCTGCCCTCTGTGCACTGTGGTAGCACAGATTCAGGAGGGGGCCCTGGCAGGTAGAGCCAGTGAGACAGTCTCTGCCTTCAAGGAGCTGATGTTCTAATGGGGCAGGGCAATACACAAAAGGAGCTGGAAAGCAGGAGTATGCTTCAGCATGCTGTGAATGGCCAGGAAGCAATGTGGCTGCATGGGGCAGGACCCCAAATTAGGGGAAGGGAATGGAAGTGGTGGCTGGAGGCTCTGGGTCCCAGACATCTTCATTGTTACGACCTCTATATAAAATACCTAACATTGGGCATCCCTGGCCTTTTCTGAAGTCAGTGAGGATGAGGGACTGCCCAGTCCTGGTTGGGGTCAGAAGACAATTGGGAGCCTTGGAAGGGAGGGAGCAGGTACAGAGACCAACTCAGGTCCCATAGCAGAGAAAACTTCTTGTCAGTGAGAGCCATCCTGAGTTGGAAGGGGCTGCCTTGGGAGGTCTTCAGCCAAGGCTGACTGACCATTTGATGGGGGAATTAGACTGGGGAATCTTTCATGGGAAGGTTCTGTGACATTTTCCTGGGCTTCAGTCTCCTCCCAGGTTCAAGGAAGGTGCATTCCATCTCCTTTGAGATAAGATACTTTGTAACATGAAAGTCTTTAGCTGGAAAGAGATGGCAGGATCCAAGTGCTTGTCTGATGAGTCCAAAGCCTTAGGGGACAGAGCTAGGTGCTGATCCAGGCTTAGCCTGGGACGCATCTGGAGATGGGTGGGGCTTCTGAGGAAGAGCACTGGATACAATTTAGAAAGAGTGGTTCAAATCTGGGGGGAAAGAAACAAATTAGCACTGCGTGATCTGTTAGTGGCTGTTTGTAGCTCTCCCACTGCCCAGGGTATCTGGAGGGGGAAAAGATCTGGCTGGAGCAGGAGTTTTGTTTAGGATTTGGGAGACAATTCTGTCCCACCAAGAAGAGGCCAATGAAGCAGAGAGGGAACATTCAGATGAGTGTGAAAGGTGGAGGGGCGCAAGGCTGTTGTGAGGACCCCACATTGACACAATCTTTGCTAAGTGCTCAACATGGTACTTGGCGCCTGGGAGGTGCTGTCTAAGTCAGGGAGATGATCATGAACAACCAATGACTTGGGGAGCTTCCTATTCCCCTCTTTCACTACTCTACTCCTTTCAAGACCTCAGTCTCTGAAGGGGGAGCTGAGCTCCTCTAACCCAGCCCATCCACCTTGACCAGGAATCTCTAGTCTGGGGTGAATTCCATTCAATCAAGCTTGGGTGGATAGAGACCTTTTTGTTTAGACTGCCCAAGGCTGGGGGTGGTCTGGGAATAGGGAAGATGCCACTGGCCGCCCCTCATTCTCTTTGGGAAGCCCACCTCTCATTGCCAGAGCTGATTGCCATCCTCAGGAACACTCCTCTTCCAAATGAGCATGAGTCCACCACGATAGTCTTTGGGCTAAGAGAGAGCCACCTAATGACCATCCTTTTATTAGTAAGCATGCTGGTCTTACTATAAGATCATTAGTAACCATCAGCCAGAAGTGATGTCTCTGGAACCTTTTTAAATGCCACACGAGTCAGAGGTTTCTGGTCCCAGAGCATCTCCCAGGGCTCCAGAGGCCAACTCTCCTTGAACTGGATTCAAGCCAATCCAGTGAGCACTTATTAAGCACCCATAGTATGTTGGAAGCTGCTCCACATCCCAGGACACAGTGACTAAAATGAAGTGAGGGGTCTGGGAGGTCGTTATTGTTCCTATTTTGTCCAGAGAAGTTGCCTATTTGTCCAGAGCCTCACAGGGAGCCTGTGGCAGGGTCGGGGCTCGAGGCCAGGCCTCCCTGAGGCAGTTGGGTTGTGCAGTGGGTCGAGCACCAGGACCTGGAGTCAGGAAGACCTGTGTTCAAATGCAGCCCCAGACACTTCCTGGGCAAGTTTGCCTCAGTTTCCACAACTGTAAAATGGGGATAATAATGGCTCCTCTCTTGCAAGGTTGTTGTGAGGATCCCATGGGCTGTCACAATCTTTGCAGAGTACTTAACATAGCACCTGGCCCATGGGAGGTTCTGTCTAAGTACTTGCTCCACTTTCTTCCTGATTCCGTGCTCAAGGCTCATTTGATGTCCTGTCTGCAAATATCTATCTCTGTCCTCAGAGATCTCACACTCTCCTGGAGTTATTAAATGGGACTGATATTGTATACAATGATGTTATTTTAGTGAATTTGAAGTTATTGGAACAAGACTATTAATAGTAACTCACATTTATAAAGCACTTTGGGGTTTGCAAAGAGCTTCACCAATATCTCCTTCAGCGGATCCCCAGAGCATTCCTGTGAGCTAGGTACCATCATTACCCCATTTTACAGATGAGGAAACTGAGGCTGGTGACTTGCCCAGGATCACAGGCTAGTAAGGTCAGGCTTGAGCTCAGGCTCTTGTTTTTGAGACAGAACATTTCCCCAGCCTTCTCCCCAGCAGTGGTCCCAGCAGGTTGGGCACCATCTAAAGCTTCCCCAGAAGATGCTGGGTACTTGCCCAGTGGAGGAACTAGAAAGAACAAGACTTTCTCCACTCTGTCCAGCCTAGCACAGTGTTTGCCTCCTCCAGGCAGCCAGCCAGTCTTGGACCCCCTACATGGCTGTAGCTCTGACAATCTGGGTCTCAGAGCTGATTCCTCAATGACTTGTGAATGCCTTGGGATGGGGATGCTGAGGCAGTATGGTTTTATGGAAGAGGAGGCCAGTCTGAGCTCCAAATATAGTTACTTACTGTTCGTCTATGGGCAAATCGTCCACCTCTCTGAGCTTCATAGATAAAGTAGGGATAATAATGAGCTCCCTGCATACCCCAGAGGGTGGCGAGAGCCTCATGGAGCTACCCCCCCAGCCTTCTTTTCTCTCTGGTCTTCAGTCCCTCCCCACTGGCTCTGTCCACACCTCCTACAAGCACACACATGTCCCCTATTTGGTCCTTCCAGTCCTGCTAGCTGGTGCTGCTTTCACTCTCTTCCAATCCTCCACAGTCTGGCTGCAGCTGCCCCACCCCCAGGTCACCAGCGACCTCTTTGCCATATCCAGTGGCCTTTCCTCAGTCTCATCTTCCTTGACCTCTCCTCCCTAAACCTTTCCTTCTTCCAGACTTCCCCATGAATGTCCAGGACCCCACTACCCTCCCAGTCACCTGGACTCAGCCTTGTGCCAGCCACGACTCCTCATCTCTCACTCCTCCCCCATTCAATCTGGTGTTTCTACCTTAACACCTTCTCTCCAATAGCACCCCACTTCCAGGGCAGACCCCCAACCCTTCATGCCGGGCTGTTCCAACAGCTGTGTCTTCTCTCTGATGAGGCAGGGGAAGTCATTAGGAGGCTCTGCTGGAAACTCAGCCCAATTGTCCCTTTGGGACTTCTCCCTGCTCCAGGGTCTGCCCTCCTGGGCCCAACAGAACAAAGACAAGAACAAAGCCTTCTGCTGTGTAACAACCCTACACATATTTTGTGGTATTCTGCCCCTTGAGTTCCTTCAACAGACCCCCCAGGTGGAAGGATCAACTGGCCTCTTAGCTTCCTGGTCATGCTTTGCTTAATATGTAGACTGAAGAAGTTTAGAACAGAGAAGAATGTCTGAGCTGGGGGCAAGCTAAGAACAAGGAATGTCAGAGTTGGGAGGGAGCTTAGAACAGGGAAGGTCAGGGCTGGCAGCTTAGAACATAGAATGTAGACTATAAAATGTCACCATCATAAGAGGCCTTAGAACATAAGACATAGAATGACAGCTGGGAAAGACCTCAGAATTTGGAAAAGAGAATGGCACAGTTAGAAAGAACCTTAGAACACAGAACAGAGAATGTCATGGATGAGAGGGGCTTTAGAACATCCAATGTCAGAACAGTGACTGGCAGAGCAGGGAGGGTCAGCCCAACAGAGAATGGAGACAACACTGTGACAAGGTCTTAAGGACTTCAAATAACTTCAGAACAAAGAGGAGATTTAGACAATATCTAGTCACATCCCCCATTTTATGGATGAGGAGGCTGAGTCCCTGGGAAGGGAACGGATTTACTCAAAGCCTGCTACTCACTGGACCTCTCTTGATTAGCTAATTATTTCCAAACCAGAGATCAGAAGACCTTGGGGAGGTAAAACCGACATTTGTTGAGTTTCCAACCAAATGCTATGACTGGGACATGCCAGCTCAGGGTGAGGAATTCCTAAAAGAGACATTCCCTGCACCCACCAGGAGGAGTAATTGGTGCCAAAGTGTGGATGAAGAGGGAGGGTCTTCCTTGTGCTCCCTTGGACTCCCAAAGCAGGGAGATTTGTCCCTTTGAAAGTGCACTAATTGTGCTTGGGTCTGTTTGGAGAAGGGAGCCTGGAGGTCTGGCCTGGTGGCCCTCAGGGACTTATCTGTTAACTGACTGTCACCTCCTCTGGAGATAGCATCATCTGGGACCTAGCCTTCGAGGGGGCAGCCTTTTGAAGGCCTCCCCCGCCTTCCACCAGGCCCCAGTAGTTTGTTTATGCTGTGTGGGCTCGACACTTAAGTGAGGCCCCCCATCCCCAGTCAGCCTGGGCTCTCCCAAGGGGCTCCTCTCCTCTCTGCCTTTCTTATAACCACCTTGAAAAGGCCACATTTCAGAAACGACTGTTTTCTTCCCACCTTGTGACCACTGGACCAAAATGTCTCCTCTGCCATTTGTTGGAGGTGGAGACATTTTTTTCTTGGGTTTTGGTGAACTCAGTCCTCCAGGCAGCTCCACTGAACAGAAATCTATCCCTCTATTAGGGGCTTTTTGGATAAAGAAACGATCTACATGGAGGCCCAGCTCGAGACTGTAACCCCGTGCTAGATCTTGGGCGTGGCCTCCGGGAATGAGCAGGTGACGATTCCTCTGTCCTCCCGACCTCATCAGGCTTCTGCTGGACCTTCAACCTAGGAGCCACCTGCTTTCCTAAGCCCGAGAGAAGCGCCACTGGCATGGGGAAGGGCCTTGAGTCCGTGGCAGTGAGGATCAGTGGGTGGAATCTGGGTTTGGCCAGGAGAGGAGACTCTGGGAGGTGTAGAGGGAGTAGGGAGTAGATTCGGTCTGTTTGGCCCCAGAGGGGAACCCCAGGAGCAATGGGCTGGGAGCTGAAAAGAGGCTGATTTAGCCTTGGTAGCAGGAGGCCACGAGAGCTGTCCCAGATTGGGACAGGCTTTCTTGGAGTAGTGGCCTGCACCTCCCTGGGGTCTTCAAGCAGAGACTAGACCCTCATTTATCAGCTACATTTTAGCAGAGATCCTTGCTTAGGTTTGAGCTGATTTGCTACTGAGATTACCTTCAGTCCTAAATTCTGTGATCCCACTTCCAAGTGGCTCTGGGAAGCTTTAGGAGGTCAAAGATGAAAATGAATCTATGTCTGCCCTCCAGGGGCTCACATTCTATCCAGGGTGGCAGAGGGAAGCACACCATACCATACACATAGAAGTAAATTCAAAGGACAGGCAGAGGAAAACTGGAATTTCAAGAGTGGGAAAGGACAGCCAAGTTGGGGGATGGAGCATGGCAGGCCTCCTGCCTAGAAGGGAGAATCTGAGATGGGGTGCTGGGCCAGGAAGGCGTGCTAGAGCTGGCGGACAGCCTGAACAAAGGCCAGGGGGTCTTCCCAGAGCAGACTGAGGGCTGGCAGGGGGCTCCCTCAACTCAGCATCAGACCTTGGCAGAGTAGATGGCCCACCCCTACCTCAGTTTCTCTGTCAAATTGGGCTAAGTTGTCTCCATAGTCTCTCTCAGCTTGATGTCTCATCAGCTCATTCTCTTCTGTTCCTCCCTGTGGGTCCCAAAGCGGGAGTACTGACTCTTCAGTTTCAGCCCCTCCTGTTACAAGGTAGGGATGGAGTGGAGACCCTGGGGGGCACCCTGCTCTTACTCAGAGCTAGGAGGGGCAGAGCCAGTCTGCTTCCCAGGAGTCAGAATTTCAATGAAGTTTCAAAAGAGCAAAGGAATGAAGATGGTTCCAGAATTCTGTTGTCTGATCACTCGATCCGAGCCTTGATGAGAGCCACCTTGTGGGGGCTTTAATGACAATCCTCTGGCATAGCTGTCAAACCACACGCAATGTGTTCTTAATAATTAATCAGGGCCCAGCTTCTTGCCTGGGGACCCTTGCTCACTCAGGCTGCCTGGCTTCTTCAAGGGGGTGATGGCAGAACATTTCTATACATCGTGGGCCTTTGTTTCTAATAATTCCTTTCATGTCCCATGGGGGATGTGGGGAGGATGCCTCAGTGAGTCCCACCCCCTTCCCACTGGAATGTGATTTGAAGGATGCCTGTGGAGGGAGGGCCCCGCCCCTGACATCTTGTTTCCCAGAAGAAAGAAAATAACCATCTTCCTGATGGTTGGGTTGGGTTTGGAGGTAAAATCTGAAGGGGGGAGGAGAGGAGGGCAAGGCTGTGGGGACCTGGAGAATGATCAGGCTTGGGCTTAGAGGGGAAAGTGGCTCAGCTCTTCCCTCCCTTGCAACATGGCCCCAGTGACTGTGTGACTAAAGGTCCCCCTTGCTCAGAGGGGACTTTGGTTTGAAGCTCGGTTCCTACTCTTGAACTAGACATCACCATCATCTTTCCTTCCTGGGAGATGCTCTGGGGCTTAGGGCTACTGAGGGGGAAAAATAGTAATTTCTTTCATCCTTGATGGGATTTTTCCTTCTTACTACCTCTCCTGTCCCTGCCAGATCAGGGGGCTGCCTGGGGAAGTTCAGGTCATTGCTGTTGGCCCCATCCAATACCCTCCTCCCAATCCCTAGGACCAAACCCAAGGTCACACCCCCTCCTGCCTGTGTAGGGCTCTGTGCTGGGCCCTGGGAGCACAGAGATGGAGTCATGGTGTGGACACTGAGACCATCATCACTGCTGTGAAGGTGGAGAACCACGTGCTTCAGGAAAACTGAGGCTGACTTTGGAGTCTGAAGTCCTTCGGGTCCTGGACCTAGAGTGGGAAGAAACCTGAGAGAAGGGTCATCAAATTCCCTCACCCCTCCCCCGCAAGGACTGACCCAGGAGGAAATCTTAAAATCTGAGAATTGGCCCAGGGACTTAGAGGTGAAGTCAGGATTCAAATCTGGAACCTTTAACTCCAAAATCCACCCTCTTTTCACTGCACCAAGCTATTTCAACCCAACTTCAAATCTTAGCTTTTCAGGATCCTTCTCAGGGTACAATCTGTCTGCCTTTGGGCAACTCACTTAACTCTCTGGATCGGGGCTTCTTCTTTAGAACCAGGGGGTTGGTTGAGAAAATCTCGAGTGACTCTGTATGAATAAATGTGCCAAGCAGGTCATGAGGGCAGGAGAAGGGAATAAGCATTTATGTAGTACCTACTATGTGCCAAACAGGCTGTGGGTCAGGAGAAGGGAATAGGTGTTTATGTAGCACCTACTATATACCAGGCGAGCTGTGGGTTCAGGAGAAAGGAATAAGCATTTATGTAGTACCTACTAAGTGCCAAGCAGACTGTGGGTCAGGAGAAGGGAATAAGCATTTATGTAGCACCTACTATATATCAGGCAAGCTGTGGGTTCAGGAGAAGGGAATAGGTGTTTATGTAGCACCTACTATATACCAGGCAAGCTGTGGGTTCAGGAGAAGGGAATAAGCATTTATGTAGTACCTACTAAGTGCCAAGCAGGCTGTGGGTCAGGAGAAGGGAATAAGCATTTATGTAGCACCTACTATATACCAGGCAAGCTGTGGGTTCAGGAGAAGGGAATAAGCATTTATGTAGCACCTACTATGTGCTAGGCAGACCCTGTGCTAATTGCTAGAGATCTGAAGCTGAGCATCTAGACGGTCCCTGCCCTGAGGGGGCTTACATCCAAACAGTCCATTCTGGGCCCTTAGAAAGGGGGTAAAGAGAGAAGTTTGGGGAGCAGAGTATGGGCAGCACAGGGGTGGGGGGCTGGGTTCAGGACTGCACCAGAGAGGCCCAAGCTCAGCACCACAGTCCAGGGCCTTAGGAATGAGCTCCTTCAATGAGAGGAGGAAGAGGAGGAAGGAAAGCCTAGATGTCGTGGTTTGGAAATATCTAAAAAGTGGTAGATTTGTGATCCTAAGAGAAGAAAAAAAGGAAATTTAAACATTTCTTTTTCATTTCCCAATATATTCAGTCCCTAAGCATTTATTAAGCATCTACTGTGTGCTCAAGAAGTGGGATACAGAAAGAGGCAAAAGCCGGCCCCTGCCCTCCAGGAGCTCCCAGTCCAGTGGGAGGCCCTATACAGATAGCTATGTATAGACAAGCCTAGACAGGCAATAGGAAGGAATGAAGAGAAGGAAGGCTGGAATAAAGGGGCTGGGGGAAGTCTTCCTGCAGACCTGGGATTTGAGGAGCCAACTATCTCTGTAGAGCTGTAGCAGAGGAGAGAGACCCAGGGGATGGCCAGAGAGAAGGCCCAGGGCCCAGAGATGGAGGAGCTTGGCCGTGGGACAGCCAGGGGCCCGGCTTCACTGGATTGAAGGGTCCGTGTGGGGGAAGGCGGTGTAAGCAACCTGGAGAGGTAGCAGGGGCAGGTTTCAAGGGGTTTTGAATGCCAAAGCTGAGGCCTGGGTTCCTTGAGAGCAAGGCCTGACTTTTGCCTCTTTCCACCCACTACTTTTAGCTTAGTACCTGGTTCTTACTCAACATATTTTCAGTGTTGACTGAAGCCCAATGAGGATCTGAATCCCCCTCAGCAGGGCACTGAGGGCCTATGCCCAAAAGGCAGTCCTAGGCTGATGAGTCATTTGAGGCCCTAGGGACTAGTGTGGCCACCAGCCTGCCTCCAGAATAGCACAGGGGCTGGGCTGGGTTAAAGCAATAGTCACATGGCTAAAATCCTGGACCTTTGGGCTGCCTCTGAGGCCAACTCCTCCAAGAAGCCTGCCAGGATTCCTCCCCAGCACAGGGACCTTGGCTCCTCAGCATCATTCTCCCCGAGACCCTGGGCCCAAGAGACACTCATCAGTGTTGGGTGAATCTGGATTTCAGGGCATGTCTTTCCTGGGCTTTTTTGGGGTGGGTCTCAGCCTACCCAGATTCCTGGCCAGGGACCAGCTGATCTCACCTTCTCCTCCCTTCTCCCCCCTTTTCCCCTTTTGGCACTGCATGGAGCTAGCTTAGCCTGGCCTGGGGGTGGACCGATCCTGTTGACTCCCATTGTAAAGCATTCCTGCACCCCCTGTCCCAAGAAAACCTTTTCCTTATTAACATTCTCTTTTAACTGAACGATTTGACTTTCCCATTAGTTCCACTTGGAGGCCAGAGAAAAAAGGCGTTTTTCTGGGGCTGATGGTTTCCATCACCACCCTGGCCTCCCTTCCTCCTCTCTTCTCACCTCTGGCTGTACAGCCTCTTGCCTATTCAGTTCTGGGATATGGAAACGCCATCCTGGAGGGCCTGGGAGAAACTTGGCCTGGCTTAAGGGACGAGGGACAATCAATTGACAGGCCCCTCTCCAGGATCCCATTCCAGGTTTTCTTGGCAGAGACGCTGGAGGGTTTCCTTCTCCATTTCCTGCTCCAGCTCATTTTACAGATGAGGAAACTGAGGCAAACAGGGTGAAGTGACTTGCCTAGGGTAACACAGCTAGTCAGTGTCTGAGACCAGATTTGAACTCAGGTCTTCCTGACTCCAGGTCTAGCACTCTCTCCCCTGTGCCACCTACTCTGAGCAATCGGCTGATTAGGCAGAAGTTTTTCAGAGGTAAAGATTACAGTCATGAACTCCTGGACCTACAGAGCTGGGAGAGCCCTAGAACATGGAATGGAAGAGCTAGCGGAGCCTTAGAACTGGAAGACTTGTCGAAGAAACCATCTAAGGGCTGGAAGGAATCCTGTGGTACAGCCCTGCAATGCTGCAGCTGCCTGGACCTGAAAGGGGCTTTAGGACACAGTGTTTTAGAGCTCAGGGACCTCAGGCCATAAATCAGAGGATGTCATGGCTGGTAGCCTCCTTAGAACAGAGAAACGGAACAGCAGCTCTGGGGGAGAACTTCCGACCTGAAATAGGGTCCAGTGCCCTCAGTGCCGAGGGCAGTATTGTACCTGGAGGAAGTGCACCAGAGCTTGGATCCAGGCTGTGGGCAGGTCACTTGGCTTGTCTGGGCCACATTCTCCTTACCTGCGCCATGAGGGGGCCGTGCTCTCCGCGACCTCAAAGGTCTGGCAACTCCAGATCTGTGACCCTTCCACAAACAGAGACTTTTATTTGGTACCAAGCTATGGAGCAGCCAGGACAGAAATAGCAGCCTTGGTAGAACCCTGAGCTATGCGTGCACGCACACACATGTGCACACATGCACACATGCACGTGCATACATACACATGCACACACATACATGCAGTGCATGCACGCACGTGCATATATGCACACACAGTGCACACACATACACATGTACACATACACAGTGCATGCACACATACACACACGCACGTTCATACATACACATGCACACATATACACACAGTGCATGTGCACATGCACACACACGTGCACACATACACAGTGCACATGCATAATACACAAGCACACAATACAGTGCACACACATGCATGTGCATACATACACATGCACACACATACACGCAGTGCATGCACACACACGTGCACACACGCACACACTCAGTGCACATGCACACAATGCAGCACATACATACACACAGTGCATGCACACACCCACACACGTGCACACACACAATGCAGTGCACACACATGCACACATACATGCACACAGTGCACATGCACAACATGCACACATGTACATTCAGTGCATGTGCGATGCACACACTTGCTTGCACACATACATACATACATGCAGTGCACATGTGCACACACGCACACATGCACACACACATGCACGCTCATGCACACACACATACACACACTGAACACCCAGTGCATATACTTAAGGCTCCTGTCCCAGTTCTGTCATTTATTCAGCCCACAACCTTGGGCACAAGCCCCCCCATCTGAGTTCTTTGTTTTCTCCCATGCAAATGAGTGTGTCTGTCTGTGTTTTAGTTCTGAAATTCTGTGTGCTGTCCTACCCTTCCCTTTCTGGGGTGATGAGAAGGAGAAGGAACTAGGGTTCTCCCCCATTGTGTGGCCGGGACTCCTGGTCTGACAAGGGATGACTTGTAGCTCCTCTGATCTCATCTCTGAACTTCTCCCAGGGCCACCTAGCCAAGGGCTTTGTACACAGTAGGCATTTAATCATTGCTTATGGAATCATTTGTTGAACTTGGAAGAGGCTCTCCTAAAGGTTCTGAGTCTGAAGGAAAAGGTTCTAGGCCCCTCTGGGCTGCTTTTCTCTGTCATTTACTCAGTGTGCCGTTAATTACCCTCCTGTTGTATGTGGGGAATTCCCCTGGACGCTTGGGTGAAAAAGAAGATTGTTGAAGTAGTCCTTCAGCATCTGAGTCCTTCCTTTACCCTTTGCATTTTGAAGCTTCTAAGTTGAAATTCACATTACAACCCAGGGAGGGAGGGCAGGGTTAGTATGCCCATTTCCCAGATGAAGAAACTGAGACTCAGAGATCTGGGCTGGAGAGGACTCCAGGCACCATCTTATCCAACCCCTTCATTTTATAGTTGAGGAAACTCAGGCCAAAGGAGGTGCCCTGACTGGTCCATGTGAGTCATACCAGGGAAGTGCTTGAGTCAGGCTTAAACCTGAGCCTCCTGACTCCCAGTACAATGTCCTGTGGCTCTGCATTCTCTCTGTGACCCTGGGTGAGTCCTTGCATCTACATGAGCTGTGACACTGGGCACCATTGAATCAGGCTCTGAGGACTAGGGAGGAAGCCCCCAATGGAAGGCCTGACTTCCCCTGGACATAGGCAGGGATGTCCTCCCTACCCTACCACCTGAAAAGTCCAGATCAGCCAAACAGGTGGATTAAAGGGAGAGCCACCAAGAGACTCCCAGTGAAACCATGGAAATCCCTGGGGAATCTAGAGCAGAAACTTGGAATTTCTGAGCTGGAAGGGGCCTGGGGATCAGCTAGTTTAAATTCTCTTTTTACAGGGGAGGAAACTGAGGAAAGACGACATGGTTGCTCAGGGGCAGAGCCAGCCCCAGAACTCAGGGGTCTTTGGGGGGTGGAGGTCTCTACTGCCCTGGTCACACTCCATCTGGGAGCTGGTGCTCAGTTCTGGGCAGCACAGGCTTGTTGTTATTGGTAGAATGGAGAGGCTAGAATGCAACCAGAAGAGGGAAGAACAGTGTTTGTACAGAGGAGGCTTATTCAGGGCACTGGGGATGCTCAGTCCAGAGAAGTGGAGACTGAGGGGGAGCAGGAGAGCTGCCTTCATGTGGAGGAGGCAGTGGGTCCTATGGAGGAAAGATCAGGCTCGTTTTGTTGGGTGGGGGGAGTCAGAATGAGGGGCCAAGTGGGGTGGGTCAGTGAGGGGAGGCTACTAAGGGGCCAACTGAGCCTCAATGATGGGAAAACCTTCCCACTCATGAGAGCTGTCCCAGAGCAGAAGGGCCTTCCTCAGGAGACAGCTCCCCCTCTCTGGAAGGCTGCAAGGAGAGGCAGGATGGGCCTCTGGATCACCATAGCGTAGAGAGGGAGTATTTGTTTAGCTGTCAATTGGACTTCATATGCCTCTGAGGTCCTTCTGCCCTGAGATTCTGGCATTCTGAGATGGCACATAACGTTTCCTGAAGGGAGGACCAAGTGGGGTCTTGTGGATGCCATGACTTCCTCATGAGATGGGGACTTGAGGAAGGGGCTGCTAACCTGAGAGGTGTGTGTGTATGTGTGTGTGTGTGTGTGTGTGTGTGTGTGTGTGTGTGTGTGTGGCCACCTTTTCTGGCTTCTGCTTGTCTTCCCAAGTCTGTGCCTAGGGGCACATTCCCTGCCCCCATCCTCAGTCACTGGGAGCCTTAGAAAGTTTAATGAAATGCATGAAAATATGCCTATGAGGTTCTCCTATGGAATATTTTCTCACGAATATTTCTCAGATTTCAAAGTCTCATCCCCTAAAGATGCCTCACCACCATAGAGCATGTTTCTGTTTATGGGAGTTTATTATTAAGCTCCCCAGGGACTCTAGGGAACATGAACGTGCCATCTGTATTTGCATTAGGAATATTTGCAAACTACAGCCTGAGAGAAAAGAGAAGACAGAGCCTTGGGAGGTAGGCAGGGATGACAATAGCTGTCTTCACCAAGATTCATGATCATATCCACTTAACTGTCTATCAGCTCCTGCTGGGGTCTCTTGGAGAGCTGATGGGACCTTGGGCTGAAGTGAGTGAGGAGGCAGAGTTTGTGGAATGAGGGAGGGAGGCTATGGTCCTGCTGTCTTCTGCCTGGCCAGACCTCATCTTCAGGACCAGGCTCAGCTCTAGGAGCCACCATGTAGGAAGTGCTTGGATTATCTGAAAAGGGGCCAGACTGTGGGGAAGGGTCTTGTCATAAGGCAACTGATTGAAGGATGGGGAGGCATTTTAATTTCAGAAGAGAATACTTGGGGTGACAGGAGATAGAGATAGAGATAGGTAGACAGACAGTTAGATAGATAGAAAGATAGATAGATAGATAGATAGATAGATAGATAGATAGAAAGAGACGGAGACATGCACAGAGAAGCAGCAGCAGAAGCCGAGAGCTGTCCCAAGGCCAAATGCAGGAGGGGATGTGTGTTCTCCCTCCTTGGGGGTCTTTATCAGAGGCTGGATGACCACTTATGGAGGATGGCATAGTGGAGATTCCTTTGGTGAAGGGCAAGACCAGAGGCTCCTGAAATCCCTTGGACTTGCCTTTAAAGCCAGGTCTCACTTTGTAGCCTCAGCAGGAGGGAGAATGTCTCTGACTTTTTCATACAAAAGATAGATCTAGAGGGGCCAGCAGCCCCATCCCCCACCCTGCTCCCACCTGCTGCTCTCACAGATCTCCAGGTGCTCAAGGAAGATCTCTGCCTTCCCTCCTCAAAAGCAGCATTCCTTGCTCATTCCTGATTGGCTCAGGAGGGGTGCCAATAGCAAGAGCTCCATTGCACATCATGCCTCAACATGTGTATGTGACATACACCATGTCCATTTTAGAGATGAGGCAAATGAAGTTCAGAGAGCTCTCCCCTGGTGCTAAGAGTCTGAAGCAGGATGAGAACCAAGTCCTTCCTGGCTCCAAGCCTGGCATCCCATCCACCACCTGGTCATGGCCAGCTGCTGGTCGTCACAGGGGAAATGGGCTCACAAAGGACGAAATCAGCGATCAGGTCTCTACTGGTAGCATTGGGGCTCTGGGTTATTGGGCACTCTAGCAAGTTCTTGAGGGGGGAGGGCAGAGATCTTCCTTGATACTTGATAATTCCTTGATACTTCCCAGATACGATCTCTCACCTAGACAGCAGCAGGTGGGAGCCTCCCCCCATTGCTCCCAGTTCTGCTCTCTGAGGATGAGTGGCCCAAGGGTGAGCCTTCTTTTATAGACCAGTCTTTTCAGTGCTTGAATGCAGTGATCATTCTTGACTGCCACCCCCAAGTCTTCTCTTCTCCAGGCTAATAGATCTAGTTCCCCCAACCTATCCTTGTAGGCCATGCCTAGTGGCCCTTCACCATCCCAACAATGTCCTTCCCCAGATGTGTGCAGGACTGAACACAGCACTCCAAGATGCGGCTGGATCAGGATGGACCACTTTGGCCATCTCTGCATTCTTGGCTGCTCACTAGGCACAGACTCTCAGGATTCCTGACATCACCATTACGGCCATTCTGAGACTTCCTGTTGGGGACCCCTCCCTCTTGCTGCGTGACCTGCCCACCATCTTTTTTTTTGGTCACTTCTCCAGTGACATTTGAAATCCCATTCTTCCCAATTTCTTATTGTCATGTTCTATGCCCTGTGCACCCCCTCCATTCTCTTTTGCTGAGCCCCAGTAGACTTGTTGAATTAGCTTTATTGGCTGTGGTCATGATCAATGACTTCATTTCAGGATGTTAATTGGATTCACCAGGAAGACGTTGGAGTCATGGCCACCAGGGTCCCTTCCAAATGTGAAATTCTTGGATTCTTGCCCACCATGGACGTGTTCTATTGAGTAAACAATGCAGAGACCCTCAGGAGTGTGTGGGCACATGTGCCTGGCCCAAGAGACTGTGACATGCTGGGACACCTGGGCGGCCATTTCCAGGCTTTTGGTAGAGGCTGGGATCCTGCCCAAGTTGTGTGTGTCCAATAATATGGGTGCTCTGCTCAACCTCGGTGAAACCCGATGTTGCCCCATTTACTTGAGCCTCAGTGGCTCCTAATTAAGCACATTCCATAGCTTTCACTTGTTAGCCCATAAACATAAGTGGTAGGGGACTCGCCCAATGGGAATAGCCCAGATTTCATGGAATGATGACATTGGAGCTTGAGAGAACCTTACAGAGTGTCCGGAGGGCTGCCTGCTGAGGAAGTGAGAAATATTGTCCTTTCTGGCCACAGGCATCCAGAGAGATATCGCTGAGGACAGAAGAGAAGAGGAGGAGAGTCAGGTCATCAGCAAAGGACTGGTGCTTTGCCTGCTCAAGCCTCTCCCTGCCCTAATCTATCCTCCACTCAGACATCATATTAATTTCCCTAAACTTAGGTCAGATCTTCTGCCTCCTTCTTTCCTCCCACAATAAATTCAAGTGACTCCCTTCCAGGATCGCTTCCAGGATCAAATATACAATCCTTCATCTGCAGTACCCAGCCCTTCATTAAATGGCCCTTTGCTACAGTCTTTAGTCACGCCTGCCTCCCATGTTCCCTGGAGTCCAGTGACACAGGCCTGGCTGTTCCTTGCACTAGAGACTCCATCTCCTGACTGGTTATTCTCACATCTATCTCTTGCACTTAGAATACTCTCCTTCCTCACTGACACCTCCTGGCTTCCCTGGCCTCCACCAGATGCCAGTCACTGCTTCCAAGAAGCCTTCCCAGATACTAAGACTTCCCCTCTCAATAATTTCCAACTCATCCCATCCAAATCTCATTTTCGTGTTGAGTTCCCCATTAATCTGGGAACTCCCACAGAGTACAGACTATTATGTTATTTTGCCTTTCCTGGTATCCTTAGCACTTAGCACAGTGCCCAGTTCCAGTACATAGTAGGTGCTTAATAAAAGCTTATTTATTTATAATGCTGACTTGATGCAGATGGTGGAAAGGTCTCTGTTGTGATTCCCTCGAGTCCATGGGGAGGATGGCATCTCTTTCCAGTGATTGCTTGACTTACAATAATTTCATTTCTGCACCACTTTCCCCAACACTACCTCCTCTGGGCAAGTGGTACGAGTATTATTAGCCCATTTTGCAGATGATGATGACTCTGGGCTTGGGGGAGTGAAGTGACTTGCCCACAGTCTGGTGATAAGGTGAGTGTCAGAACTGAGATTTAAACTCAAGTTTCTCCTGACTCTGAGTCTGGTGCTCTTTTCCCAAACCTCAGCCACATGAAAAAAACTCTGAACTGGGAGCCTTCTTTGCTGCTAATCCACTCTATGATCTGAGTGGTTCCCTTCCCCAGGCCTCAGTTTCCTTCTCTGTAAAATGAGGGAGTTAGATTAAATGATCTCTAAGCAGTCTTGGGACTCTGAATATGAATTCTAGGATTCTTTTCTCCTCCTACCACGGAAGCAGGCCCTGGCCAGGTCACTCTGGACAGATAGCAAGAAGCAAATTTGAAACAATAATTTCTGCCATCCTCTGGTCAGGCAGTCCCAGATAATGGGGAAGACACTGCCACTTGTTAACTGTGTGTCCTTGGCCAAGTCCCTTAGCCTTTTGGGGAGTCTTCCCTTTTGCCCTCTGTCACTGAAGACCTTGGATCTGACAGTGCTCAAGGAGGTTGTTTCCAGACCCAACACTCTTTGGTTTTCTCCTCTCAGATCAATTCTCAGCAAAGATTCTTTTGAGCAGTGGGGTTTGGGAAGCCTAGTTTTGTTTCAGGATCTGGGTAAGCTTGGCGTCCCTGCATAGGGAACAGTTATGCTGCCCCCCCCCCCCAACCCACAGAAGCATCAGCACTCACAGCGGGGGCTTTGTAAGGGCTATAAAGTTTTATATGCCATGTGGCGAAATTCCAAATCCAGCCAATTATTCCCTGAATCAACTGATGGGAGAACTCTGCCTATATTTGACTCAGACTTAATTATTTGGTATGTGAACCTCTCGATTCCAAGCCATAAACTTCCCTTCTGCCCTGATTTCCTGGTCAGGTTACTGGATGCCGGCTCCTCTATTCACTGAGAACCTCAGAGCGGGGGCTTGGGGCGCTGTCCAGCATCAGGCGTCGGAGCATGCGCCATGTTTGACATCAATTACAACATTACACACAACATAAAGTTTAACTGCTCCAAGGAGTCTTTCATTGCCTTTTAAAGGGACCGTGTGGCTTTCTAAGATCTCAAATGAATTGGTTTGGAGGAGGTAAGCCTTGGCCCAAGAGCAGGCTGGTCCTTACGTAGCCCCAGGTGTGGAAGTGGCCCTCCTCTTGCTCTGGTGTAGAAAGGGTAACAAAGAAAGAAAACCCCAATGTGCAGGGTCAGTTTTGCTGGGGTCCTTCCCTCCTCCCCACCTCTGGCTAAATGGATTTTTGAAGGAAAAAGAAATCAGAGTGGAATCGTTCCCCAGGGCAGTTTGGAGTAGAGCAGTTCCAGAACAATGGCTCTTTGTCCAGTCTCAAGTACAGCCCCTTCCCTTCCTGGGTGGCTTCATCGAGGCTGGGAGAGGCCCCTGTTCTCTACCTTTGCATCCCCAGCCAAAAGTGCATGGCTAATTCAGCTCCTTGTCCCACCATGATGCCTCATAAAAGGCCACATGTCGTCTCAGAGTCTGGGCCAAACTGAAGCCAAGGGGCGACGACCAGGCATCCTACCCCCCTCCTCTAAGGAAGAAGGTCCGTGCCTGCAGGTCAGAGCTGAGGTACCAGGAAGGAGAGCGGCTGGGTGGGCAGCTTCCATGGTGAGGCTGTGTGTGAAGGCTGGAGAGCATTGGGGTCAGGAAGTAGAGAAGCCTGAGGTTTCAGCCAGAGATCCAAGAGGGCATTCAGGGATTCGAGGAATGTCAGAGCAAGGAGGGACCTCAAATGTCAGAGACAAATCATATGTTAGAACTTGGAATACACAGTGTCAGAGGTAGGAGAGTTCTCCCCCTGTCCGCTTCTATAGAGAGAGAGGTTAAGGCCTAGAGAGGCAGAAATGAAGCTCCCACAGGAAGCACGGCCAAGCTCTGGCCTGAGCCCCAGAGGTAGGTCTCTGGCTTCGGCCTCTTGCCCCACTACTTCAGCCAGTATTTTCTGCCTTTGATATGAAGGTTAGCATGCTGAGGGGCCACTCACTTAGCTTAACGTACAATGTGCCACAGTGCAGGCCTGTCGTCCCCAGATTCTCCAAGCTCCCAGGAGCACTGATGATGGGTTCTCCCTAATCAGGTCCTAGCTGCCCACGGACCCTGAGCCTGGCTCCTTGAGGAGAGAGGAGGTCTTTTAGTCTGCAGGTACACAGACTGACCATAGGCCCTCTGTGGGGGCCCCTGCTGACACAGTTCACATCTTCAGTGCAGTGTAATTCAGCTCGATTCATTCTGGCTTTATTGTGTTCCCGACCCTTTTATTCTTTTCCAGAAATAAAGAAAGGGAGAAATGATGGAGTCCCTTTTCTTAGGATTTAACAATTTAACAGAGACAGAAGGGAGTGAGGGGATAAGTCAGGTACCACCAAGGAGGGCGACCTTCAGGGAGTGATTACAGCAGAGGAGAGTCCTAGACCGAGGCTGCCAGCAGCCAATGACAAGGAATGAGCCCTTTCAGTTGGGGAGGGGACATGAGGGAAACCCATCGGGGAGGTGCTGCCTAAGTTGGCCCTTGAAAGAAGAACAATGATTTTAGCAAGTGGAGGCCAGGAGGGTGTATATTCGAGGCAATGGGAAGGACCAGTGTAAATATCTGGGGAAAGGAGGAGAGAGAACGAGGTGGAGATTGGGAACAATGCATCATCCAGGCAGCTACAACAAAGAGCCCAGGAACCAATCAGTCAGTCAGCAAGCATCTATTAAGCACCTACTGTGTGCCAGAGTCCACTAAGTAAGGCGCTGGGATATAGAGTTAAAGATGGAGCATCCCTGACCCTCAGAAGGTTTATTTTATTAGAACAATGCAATATGTTCACACATAAGAGAATGTAAGATCAAGGGCTGGGGGAGAAGGGCCTGTGAGGGGGAAGGATGAAGAAAGGCCTCTACAAGAATATGGTGATGAGGTGAGTAGATGAGACCTATGTTATGGAGTTGGGGTCAACAAAACTGGAGGTGGGGGACAGGGAGGCTGGAGGTGCCCTTGACAGAAGTAGCCAAGGGAGGCTGAGCAACGAGGCTGAAGAATCTACCCCTGGAGTTCAGACAAAGGACAACAACCAAGAAACACTGATTAAGGGCGTTTTATGTTCTGGGAACTGCACCAAGGGCTGCGGAGACAAAAAGAGACAAAAGACGGTCCTGCCCTCAAGGAGCTCCCCCGTCTAATGGCTTGTTCTCTCTGCTAGGTTGCTGGCTCCACCATCTGATGACTTTTTTCTTTTTAAAATTTGTTTATTTTTAGTTTTCAACATTCATTTCCATGAGATTTTGAGCTACAAATTTTCTCCCCATCTTTCCCTTACCTCCACCCCAAAATAGCAAGCCTACTGAATACTCCTTCTCCCAATCTGTTCTCTCTTATATCCTCCCCCATCCCCCCCCCAACTTTCTAGTAGGGCAAGATGAATTTCTATACCCCAGTGCCTGTATATCTTATTTCCTAGTTGCATGTTAAAAGCAACAACAACATTTTTTAAACATTTGTTTTTAAAACTTTGATTTCCGTAATCTTTCCCTTTTTCCCTCCTCATCCACCCCTACTGGGAAGACATGCAATTCCATATAGGTTGTACATGCATAGCTACGCAAAACATTTCTATAGGAGCTATATTGGGAAAGAATGACTATATTTTCCTCCATCCCATCCCGCACCGCCCCCCCCCCACTTATTCTATTTTCTCCTTTGACCCTGCCCCTTTTCAAAAGTGTTTGCTTCTAACTACCTTCCCTCCAATATGCCCTCCCTTCTATCATCCCCCCTCTTATCCCCCTTCCTCCTACTTTCCTGTAGGGTAAGATACCCAATTGAGTGTGTATGTTATTCCCTCCTTAATCCAAATTCAATGAGAGTAAGGTTGACTCATTCCCTTTCACCTTCTTGCTCTTCCCCTTCATTGTAACAGTTTACTCTTGCCTCTTTTGTATGAGATAATTTACCCTATTCTAGCTTTCCCTTTCTCCTTCTCTCATTATATTACTCTCTCACCCCTTAATTTTTTTCTTTCTTTTTTTTTTTTTGGAGGGGGGAAATCAGGGCAATTGGGGTTAAGTGACTTGTCCAAGGTCACATGGTTAGTATGTGTTAAGTGTCTGAGGCTGGATTTGAACTCAGGTCTTCCTGACTCCACAGCTGGTGCTCTATTCATTGCACCACCTAGCCACCTCCTAATTTTAGTTTTTAGATGTCATCCATTCATATTCAACTCATCCTGTGCCCTCTGTCTATGTATACATGGACACACATATACACACACTCATATATGTATTTATACACATATGTACTCTCCCATAAAATACACACACACACACACACATATATGTATACACACACATATATTCCCTTCAACTATCCTCATATTGAGAAAAGTCTCATGAGTCACAATTATCATTTTTCTATGTAGGAATATAAATAGATCAACTTTAATAAGTTCCTCATGATTTCTTTTTCCTGTTTACCTTCTCAAGCTTCTCTTGCTTCTTGTATTTGAAAGTCAAATTTTCTGTTCACCTCTGGTTTTTTCATCAAGAATGTTTGAAAATCCTCTATTTCATTGAATGACAATATTTTCCCCTGTAACATTATACTCAGTTTTGCTGGGTAGGTGATTCTTGATTTTAGTCCTAGCTCCTTTGACCTACAGAATATGATATTCTAAGCCATTTGATCCCTTAATGTAGAAGCTGCTAGGTCTTGTGTTATCCTGATTGTGTTTCCATAATATTCAAATTGTTTCTTCCTGACTGCTTACAGTATTTTCTCCTTGACCTGGGAACTCTGGAATTTAGCTATAATATTCCTAGGAGTTTTCTTTTTGGGATCTTTTTCAAGAGGTGATCAGTGAATTCTTTCAATTTCTATTTTGCCCTCTGGTTCTAGAATGTCAGGGCAATTTTGCTTGAGAATTTCTTGAAGGATGATTTCTAGGCTCTTTTTTTGATCATCCTTTTCAGATAGTCCAATGATTTTAAAATTCCTTCTCCTGGATCTATTTTCCAGGTCAGTGGTTTTTCCAATGAGATATTTCATGTTGCCTTCTATTTTTTCATTTGTTTAGATCTGTTTAAAGTATCTTGATTTCTCATAAAGTCATTAGCTTCCATTTGTTTCAGTCTAATTTTGAAGGAATGATTCTCCTCAGTGAGTCTTTGAAATTCCTTTTCCATCTGCAAATTCAGCTTTTTAAGGTATTCTTCTTCTCATTTGCTTTTTGGGCCTCTTTTGCCATTTGAGTTAGTCTATTTTTTAAGGTGATATTTTCTTCAGTATTTTTATTTGGGTCTCCTTTAACAGGCTGTTGACTCACTTTCCATGATTTTCTTGCATCATTCTCATTTCTCTTCCCAATTTTTCCTCAAATTCTTTTACTTGATTTTCAAAATCCTTCTTGAGCTCCTCATGGCCTGTAACCAGTTTGTATTTTTCTTAGAAGCTTTTGATGCAGGACTTTTGACTTTGTTGACTTCTTCTGGTTCCATATTTTTATCCTTTTTGTCCCCAAAAAAGGATTTTGTGGTCTGATTGTGCTTCTTCTGCTTGCTCGTATTGCCATTACTTGGCTTTTGAGCTCTTTGCCATGGTAAAACTGCCTCCAGAATGGAGAGAACTTTGTCCCAAATTACTGGAGTTTTCACAAATGTTGTCAGAGGTATGAGGAGGGTGGCCTCTCTACAAACACCCCAAGCTCTGGCACATTGACCACACACCCCAGGACCACCACCCAAGACCATGATCCAGATCCAAGCAGGTCCAAGCAAGAGTGATTACCCTCTGAATAGTTGCTTGGTGCCCCCTCTGATCTGTAGGCCAAAAGCTCTGGAGGCAACCATGTGGAAGCAGCTGCAGCTGCTGCACCTCTGACACCTCTTACCCTGGGGGCAGTGGCCAGACTGCTATCTTCCATCACCCAGCTCCGACAGAGCTCCTCACTGACCTTATATTTTGTCTTCGGCATTTATGGGTTGAGACGTCTGGAAACCACCACAGCTGCTGGTGATTCACTCTCCTGAAGTCTGCCCTGGTTGGTCTGTGACACTGGTTGGGGCCACCCCAGGTCTGGCACCATGTGGTTCATAAGGGATGGTGCTTGGCTCTCAACTCAGTGTGACAGACCCTTCCTGTTAGCCTGCCAGGCTGCCTTTAGTGGGAGATTTGTTTCTCTCTGTTCCTTTGTGGGTTCTGTAGCTCTAAAGTTTGTTTATAGTCATATTTTACAGGTATTGGAGGTGGTTGTGGCAGGAGCTCTCAGAATTTCCTTCTTCTACTCTGCCATCTTGGCTCCTCCCCCTGGCTTTTTTCTTTAGAAAGGGGCAGGCTTGGCAAGTAGGAATAAGAACAGAAATGAATGAATGAATAAATGAATAGGAGTATTTATTCAGAATTCACTGTGTGCTGGGCAATTTGCAAGCAAGATACAAATATAGTAAGACAGTCCCTGTTTTCAAGGTTATCAGGTTTCATTGGGAGGAAGGGACACCACTATGTCTAAGGGCTTGGGGACCAAGGAAGGCAGTTTTGGTCTAGGCAGTCAGGAGAATGGGAAGATGCCAAGAGGGCAGTGCATTGACCTACCTCCTTCCCCAGGTCCAAAGAGGGCTCTGGAGTGGGAGGGGAAGGATAAGCATATGGTTTAAGGCCTAGGTGGATGGTTAGGGGTGTGAAGCAAGGGCTGAGGTGGGGCTGACCAGACAGAGGTGGAGGCCAGGCAAGTTTGCCCTCACTCAGTCACCAGAGGCCCTTTCATCCCAGTCTCTGGCTCCAATTTTCTCCTTCAGGATGATTACTCTGCCTGTGAACCTGTGGTTGAGTCATGTGCTTGGGTGCTCTGGGATCCCAGCACACAGGGCTGGAGACTGGGGTGCCTGAGGACATACCAAGCAGATGCCTTGAATCAACTGTTCTTTCTGTTCTTTGGAAACCCTCTAGGCTCTGACATTCCATGTTCCAGAATCCAAGAACATCAATTGTAGGAGAGGCCTGGGAGCCTAGAACAGAGAGTTGTTAAAGCTGGGAAGATGTGAGAACATAAGAAAAGAGAATTTCAGAGTATGAAGGGATCTTAGTACTCATCTGATCCAATCCCTTATTTTACTGAGGAAACCTAAAGGCATCCACTGGTTTTCTTTGTCTTTTTTCTTTTTTAAAAATTTTATTTATTTTATTCTGCACTGAAGAAATAAAACAAGCATTTCCATAACATAGAATAGAAAACAAGATTAGTGTGCATGAGACTGCAAATCTGTTATGTACAACTTGCTATGACTTTTATATATAAAACAGAGTTAGCATGTAACTTTCTTTTTTTCTCCCCTCCTCCCTCTCTCCATGGCTACCATTAGACACAAATAGGCAGATATATGTAAGACCATTGTGTACATTCTTCTATTCATTGGTTCCTTCTCTGGCTGCAGATAGCATCTTCCTTCATAGGTCATTTGAAGTTAATTTGAATATTTATAATATTTAAAATGACTTATTCTCTCAGCATTGTTCTTAAATAATATTGCTGTTGCTATATATGATGTTCTCTCGGTTCTGCTCATTTCATTCATTATTTCATGCAAGTCTTCCCATGGTTTTCTAAGATCATTGAGTTCATTGTTTCTTATAGCATAGTGTTCCATCACAATCACACACCACAACTTATTCAGCTGTTTCCTGATTCAGAGTTGTGAATGACTACTGCCCCAGCAGCGAGAGGGACCAAGGAGGCTCGATGGGGTCCATGTTTGTTTGGAAACAGTGGGGGGATAGGTTTTCTCCCCAGAAAGCCATAAAATAGCTTCTTTTTGCTGCATAGAAAGACTGTGTAGATTTTCTTTTGGAGGAAAGGTGCCATATTATCTTAGAAATGTATTTTACTGAATATAATTGTAGACTACACAAACTGGAGGGGACCCAGTGGCCATTTTCCCCAATCCAAACTGGACCAGGAATCCCATCTATGGATTCTTGCATGTTGTGTTGTCATCACCCAGCCTCCAGTGAGCACTTCCTTTCAGTGGGGGGGCACTACCAGCTGTTCCCTCCCCCAATTTAACTCAATTAAACTGACATCCTTTTATTGGCTTATAGCAATTGGTAGAATTATTAGCTAGTGACTATTAATCAAGACATTTACTAGTCTTTAAGGTTTACAAAGTACTATACGGATAAGCTAAGCAGGGGAAAAAGAGCCCACCTCACTGGGTATTTATTCCTAAAGAGGTCAAAAACATGGCAAAAGGGCCTGTGTGCCCCAAAATGTTCAGAGCAGCATTTTTTTGGTAGCCATGAAGAATTAGACACAAAAGAGATTCCCATTGAATGCAGAATGACTAAGCAAATTGTGGTTCTTGACTCTAACAGACTTACTGAGCCATGAGAGGCAATGAATGTAAAGAACTAAAAAAAAAAAAAAGCATGGGAAGAATTATATGAATTAACTGAAAGCTAATTCTGGAGTGAGCAGAACCCGGAAAACAATACAGGCAGTGACAATAATGATGTAAATTAAAAGAGCTAAGAAACTGAAGGTTATGCAAGTCTGATGACCAAGATGGCACCCCACAAGAATTTGGTAAATGTGCCTTGCTCACCTCCTTGCCTGCATGCCTTTTCTTTCTTTTTGCTTTAGGGTGGTTTTCTTTTTTGTTTTTAATTTAATTTTTTGGTTACATTTAAAGTTCCTTCCTCACCCCCTCTCTCCCCATTCCACATGAAAGAGGGCCACTATTTGACTCAGATTTAGAAATATGTGTAAAACCATACTATACATACTTCTATTATTAGTGCTTTCTCTGAATGCAAATAACATCTTCCTCATAGGTCCTTTGTAGTTTGAGTATTTGTAATACTCAGAATAGCTTGGTTATTCACATTATTCTTTGAACAATATTGCTGTTACTGTATACAACATATTCTCTTGGTTCTGCTTATTTCACTCTGCATTATTTCATGCAAGTCTTTCCCTGGTTTTCTAAAGTCAATCAGTTCATTGTTTTTATAGTGCAGTAGTATTCCAACACAAATATAGACCCCACCTTGTTCAGCCATTCCCTAACTGACAGACATTCCCTCCATTTCCAGTTCTTTGCCACCACAAAAAGAGCTGCTATAAATATTTTAGAACATACAGGTGCTTGTCATTTTCCCCAGCTTTGTAACTCTTTGAGTGTAATTCCATATTTTTCTCCAGAATGACTGGATCAGCTCACAGTTCTGTCAACAGTGTATTAACACCCCATGTTTTCCACATCCTCTCCAACATTTGTCATTTTTCCCACCTGCCTGCCTTTTCCACAAAGAAGAGATGAGAAAATACACCTCCTTCCTCCTGTACAGAGGTGGGGGACTACGGAGGTGGAACATGGACAGTGCTCAGCATGTGGTAAGCACATAACCAGTGTTTTCTCATTCATGCATCCAGATGTTAGCATTCTTTGAACTCCTTTTTTCTTTCTTTTTTTACTCTTTCTCCCATGAGATGGCTCTCTTGGGAGGAAGGAGAAAGTTTATATTTGTAAATGAATGTGATATAAGCCATATTTCAAGTGGGACAGCCTTTATTTTTTTTTTTTTTTTTTTCTTTAAACAAATACTTTATTAACTTCTGTTTTACATCATTCATTTCCGCCAGATTTTGAGTTACAATCATTTTCCCCCATTATTCCCCTACCCAACCTCCCAGAATAGCAGTCCCACAAGATATCGCTTCCTCCAATCTGCTCTCTCCCATACCTTCTCCCATACCCCCTTCGACTTTTCCATTAGAGGAAGGTGAATCTTTGTGTCCCAATGCCTGCACATCTTATCCCCCAATTATAAGCAAAAGAGTATTAATAATAGTATTTATATATATTTGAAACATTTAATGTTACGACCTCAAATTTCAGATCCATTTCCTTCCTCCCTTGTCACCCATTCCTTCTTGGGAGATAAGTAATTCAGTATATGTTGTACATGTCTAGCTATGCAAAACATTATCATAGTAGATATATTGTTCAAGGCTGCTTATAATTCCCTCCCACTCATCCCACCCCCACCTGGTCCATTCCCTACATGATCCTGTCCCTCTTCTATAGTGGGTACTTCCAACCTCCCCTCACCCCAAGGATGCCCTCCCATCCATCATCCCTCCTCTCATCCCCCTTCCCCCTATCCTGCTGCAGGTTGAGATATCCCATTTAGTATGTATGTCATTTTTCTCCCTGAACCAAATTCAATGTGAATGTGGTTTTGCCTTTTTAGCCTTCCTTATTCTCCCCCTCCTTTGCACCCACTTCCCCTACATGAGATAGTTTACCCTACCATGTCTCTCCCCATCTCCTCTTGCCACTTTCCTCTCTCACCTCATAATTTCATCCCTTGAGTACTCTCCCTTCCCAACAAAATCAACCTATGCCCTCTATCCATATATAACTGTAACCATATACACACACATTCACATATGTATTCGTATGACCACACCCCCTTCTTCCATTATTTTCATAGTGAGAAAGATATCATCAGTCACAGTTATTGCTTTTCCATATAGGAATGTAAATAGTTCAACTTTGATAAGTTCCTTTTGATTTCTTTTCCCTGATTACCTTCTCAGGCATCTCTTCCTTCTTGTGTCTGGATGTCAAATTTTCTATTCAACTCTGGTTTTTTCCTCAAGAATGCTTGAAAGTCCTCTATTCCACTGAATGACCATATTTTCCCCTGAAACAAAATACTCAGTTTTGCTGGGTAGGTAACCCTTGGGTTCATTCCCAGGTCTTTTGCCCTCTGGAATATCATATTCCATGCCCTTCTCTCCCTCAGTGTAGAAGCTGCCAGGTCCTGGGCTATTCTGATTGTGTTTCCACAATATTGAAATTGTTTCTTCCTGGCTGCTTGTAGTATTTTCTCCTTGATCTGGGGATTCTGGAACCTGGCTATAATATTCCTGGGAGTTTTCTTTTTGGGATCTTTTTCAGGAGGTGATCGGTGGATTCTTTCAACCTCTATTTTGCCCTCTGGATCTAAAACATCAGGGCAGTTTTCCTTGAGAATTTCTTGAAGGGTGATTTCTAGGTTCTTTCCTTGATCATGGCTTTCAGGTAGTCCAATAATTTTTAAATTGTCTCTCCTGGATCTATTCTCCAGGTCAGTGGTTTTTCCCATGAGATATTTCACATTGCCTTCTAATCTTTCATTTGTTTGGATCTGCTTAACAGCATCTTGATTTCTCATAAAGTCATTAGCTTCCATTTGCTCCAGTCTAACTCTGAAGGAATGAATCTCCTCAGTGAACTTTTGAGATTCTTTTTCCATCTGGCAAATTCGACTTTTAAGGCATTCTTCTCCTCAATGCCCTTTTGGGCCTCCTTTGCCATTTGAGCTAGTCTATTTTTTAAGGTGTTGTTTTCCTCAGTCAGGCTGTTGACCCTCATTTCATACTTTTCCTGCATCCTTCTCATTTCTCTTTCTAATTTTTCCTCCACTTCTCTTATTTGATTTTTAAAGTCCTTCTTAAGGTCCTCTATGGCCTGCAACCCGCTCATGTTTTCCCCTGGGGCTTTTGGAGCAGGACTTCTGACCTCACAGTCCTTTTCCCGCTCTATGCCCCCAAAATAGGAGTCTAGGGTTGCATTTTTCTGTTTCCTTTGCCTTGGCATGTTGCCACTTAATTGCTTGACTTTTGGGCTTGTTGCCACACTATGGCTTTAAGGCCAGATAGAGGAATTTTCGTCCCGAACGTGTGGGGGGCAACTTCCGTTTCTGGCAAGCTATAAACCCACCCACAACTTCCACCCTAGATCCCAATCCAGATCCAGGGAGGTTAAAGCAAGAGCGATTACCCCCCAAGACTGATCGCTGGATCTCCCCACGATTTGTAGGCTGGGAGCCGGAAATGCCTCTGAAAACTACACAGTGGCGCGTCTCCTCAGCAGCTTCTAGCCCCCAGGGGAGGGAGCTGACGCATTCCCCAAATACAGGTCCCAAAGTCCATAGGACACTAACCTCTTACTTTGTCCTAGGCATGTCTATGTTGATAATTCTGGAGTTGCCACAGCTCCTGGTGTTCTGGGGTTCCTCCAGCCGGCTGCTGGCCCTGCCGCCCTGGGGCTAAAACCTCGGCTCACGTGGACCTGGGCTCGGCTCGGCTCTGGCGCTCTGCGCGCTGCCGGCTCCCAGACCACTGCGCTGGTCCTTCCTGCAGGGTGCTGGGCTGTCCTCAGCGGGAGGTTAGCTTCTCTGTGTCGTTCTGTGGGTGCTGGGGCTCCAGAAGATTTTCAGAGTCCTTTTTTACATAGTTTGTGGAGAATCTGGGGGCAGAGAGGCTTGGACGAGCTGTTTCTACTCCGCCATCTTGGCTCCGCCCCCTGAGTTGACATTTTTAGTATGGTACTTGTTGCCCGGCTTCCATTGGCTCAGATGGATTCGTGAGGACTAGGCTGTCCTGCTCTCTTGTTTGTCTCGACAGCCTTTATTTTAATGCACTGAAAGTGCAAAGAGCTCCCAGAAGCTCACAGCAGAGAAAAGCCATAAAGCTTCTAAATAGGTCATAGATTCTCTCCGGTAAGAGCTTAAATTCTGATGCTGCTGAACAAGGGAACAAGAAGCATGCCTTCTAATTAGATGGGCATTTTCCAAATAATGCACTGTAAAAATGTAGTTGTGGGGGAGAGAGAGGGAGGAGGCCACATCTTTTGCTTTGCTAAGTGAGAGAATTTATTTGCTCCCCCAAGTGCAGGACCCATGTAGAAGACCTTTCTCCCAGAAGCAGGTGGTACTAGGAGATCCCTTTCTCTACTAAAGAGTCTGACAAATGAAAGCCTTTGAATTGGAGCTTGCCTATAACGTAATCCCCAAAGCTGATGTTGTCCCAGGACATTCCTTTTTCTGGCTAGAGGGGGAATTCCTGGATCATATTGCCTATGATCTTCAAAATCTCCCCATTTACTACACAGGAAACCGAGATTTAGGAATATTGTCCACAGACTGCCCTCTTAAGCCAACGCCTACTTCTGCCACATGCTTCTATAGGAATGCCACCAATGCCTTGGATGCTACCATCTCTCAGAAATCTCAGCTCAGTCCATAAGCAAGCACATGTGACTGTCAAACACTTTTGATGTAGGTCACAATCCAATCCTTCTGGGGAGACAAAAGGGGAGAAATCCCTTCCCCTTGAGAGGAGCTGCCAGCATCCAGGCTCACGCCAAGGCACCACTGGAAGAGCCTCTGAGAAGAGGCATCCCATTCACTGGGTGTCAACCATGCATCACTCTTGACTTGGCAGGTCTGGGAAGACTTCTTAGATGTGATGGGCATATGCCCATGGACTAAATTCTTTAGGAAAATATGTCTTGCATTTGGATGTTGTTTTCTCATCATAAGTAAATCTGACTCAGTAAAATATTTTTCTTTAGGAGATTTGTGTGGAAACAGTGTCATTCAATGGACTATAGGTGTGTAGGCCTGGCATCCGATGGATCCTGAGTCGTGAATCCTCCCAGTTAATCCATATCATTCTTCCAATGCTTTTTGGAGTTTTTTACATTCATAGTTTCTCATGGCTCAGTAATTTTCTGATAGATTCAAGGCACCAGGAGCTTCAATGAACAGAGCGCTGGACCTGAGTTCAAATGTGGCCTCAGACACTTCCTAGCTGTGTGACCCTGGGTGAGTCAGTTAACCTTTGCCTGCCTCAATGTATCTATATGTAAAATGAGGGTAATAAAGGCACCTACTTTCCAAGACTGGTGTGAAGAAGGAATAGGATATTTGTAGAGTACTTAGCAAACCACAAAGTACCTGAAGAATCCTAGTTAAGATGATTTCTTTTTTTACAGTATGACCCTAATGTTCACTTCACCATCCATTTTGAACTTACTATGATTTACCCAGTTTACCCAGAAATTCTTCAAATAGAAAGTTCTTGAACCTGAGTATCAGACGTTTGGGGGTTTATCAAACTGAGGGAGTTCAATTGTTTCTGATTCTTCTTTATGGAGTTTGGTCCACCCATCTACTTTTCTATTTTTATCCAATAATTTTGCTAATTGCTACTCGGGGTCATGAAGAGTGAGACACACTTGAGCAGCAATGACACTTTGGGCATAGCTTGGAGGCTGGCAATGAGATTCCCAAGTCACTCCCCCCCTCATTATATCCCTTGAGACCTTATATTCAGTCTATATGCATGTATGTACATGTGTGTACTCTTTGTATTTCTTTAAGGCATCCCCTTGGCAGTTTGACTGGTGTAACATTAAATCTGAAAACTGAATGTCGACAGTGACATCCTTTTTACTTGTATATTAGTGGGGCTCAGCTCTGATAATGACCACCCCACCCGTGACTTGTCTTGGTAGCTGAATTTCAAGAAGGGGTCCTCCTGGTCCCAGCTCTCCCTGGCAGCTTGGCTGCCTAGGGTTCAGTTAACTGCTTGTCTCCTCAGAGTCTAGGGGAGCCCTACAGGGCAGGACACTCTTTCTAGCACTATACGTAGTTTTCACAGTGTGTTTCTCCCCAACATTATCAATTGATATCAATTGGTTAGCCAGAATGCACTCAGTTTTGACAGTGGACATTTACTACTTGGGGGGGGGGTATTTGGTGTCAGTATGTCCTTAATGCCTGTGGCACAAACTCCCATCAAATATATCCAGAGTCTAGGGAAGATGCGCTAAATCAGGGCTGGGGAACCTGTGCCCTGGAGGCCACATGTGGCCCTCTAGGTCCTCTGTCCTTTGACAGAGCCCAGGTCTTACAGAACAAAGCCTTTTATGAAGGGGATTTGTTCTGTGAAGTTTGGATTCAATCAAAGAGTTACCGTTGAGGATCTAGAGGGCCTTGTGTGGCCTCAAGGCCACGGATTCCCCAGCCCTGGGCTGAACCTTAAAGCACATGATATGGCAACAGGGTCATGGTTCATGGAAGTTTCTGCCAAAGTCCTCAAGATGTTCCCCTTAGACATTATGTTTCTTTTCTGCTGGACTCCTCGTAGCACCTCGAATCTTCCCTTCCTCACTATCTCTAGTCTGTCCTTGGCTTTGGATGCAGATGCTAATGCTGACCACTGCTGTCCTGGGGACAGTGTTGGTGGGAAGACTGCAATCCCTCCAAACCTTGGACGCTTTCACTCTCCCCTTCTGGTGGGGGTGGGGCGGGGTGGGCTGTGAGGTAGAAGGAGGAAGCTGAGGCTTCCAACAACTCTGAGTAATTCTTTCTCAGAGGCTTAGTGGGAAAGCTTTTGTCCCAGTCTTTTAGGCAGCTGAATTTCTGGGTCCTGAACTGACTTGCTGTTTTTCAGATGACACAATCAACCAGACTTCCTTTTACACTTTATTGAATTGTTTTTGATTGATTTGATTTAATTGAGAAATATGCTCTGCTGGCTAAGGTCTCACACTATCACTTACTCCAGGTAGGGTGGGGTAATTGGCTGTCTCACTGGTGCTCCCAGTCCTGACTGAGACTTGGTAATTGACTCCCAGATACTCTATGCACACAAACTCTGTTTGTTATTGATTACAGGAGCAAGCACCCTGTTATCCACTTTTGAGGAAACCTAGACATGAAGCAAACCTAAGCTGTGTTTCTGGAGATTGCCCTGGAGCAGACTCTGGAGGCAGGGAGGTGGCAGGACCATCCAAAGAGAGAATCAGACTCTTTTGGGGTCAGCATCTACGACTGGACCCAATCTGTGTGACGGCAGATCTTTGGAGAGCCTTGGGCTGCAGGGTTCATAGGCCTCTTCCACCTTGTACTCTTCTGGAAACAGAGGCTGCTGCTTTGGGAACCAGAGGGCACCACTTCAATTCATGGCTTTGCCACTTACTGCCTATGTGAACTTGGGCAAGTCACTTAAAATTCACCTCTGGGCCTCCGTAAAATGAGGGCATTAGATCCCCCCAGTATTTCTTCCAGCTCTAAAATCTCTGCTTCTGTGGTCCCAAGGCAGAGACCAGAGAGCAGCAGACATGATGAAGAAATGTGAACAACAGTGAGGAAACCATGGATATTGTATTCCATTGACAGGATGCCAATATCCAGGGAGAAGAATGGCCGTAGCATTCTCAGCCTAAAGTGCACAGAGTATGGGTGACAAAGTGACCATCTTTATCCATCATTTGGAGGAAGGCACAGAAAGCATCTGCATCGCACTGTCCAATGCAAAGCTAGGAGCACTGGCTTACATGGTGGATGGCAGCTGGGCTCCAAGATGCCCTTGACAGGCTGGTACATGAGACTGACACTAGTCTGATGAAATTCAGCGGTGATGAATATAAAGTCTTACCCTTGGGTTCAAAGCATCAATGCCACAAGTACAAGGTGGGAGAAACTTGACTGGACAGCAGCAAAACTTACTCTCTTAAAGGAATTCTGCCCCCACATTTGTGGTTATTCTATCTGATCAGATGTTAACACTTGCATGGAATTAAGCAGCAAAGAAGGGGTCCACCATTTTTGTTAGATAATTAATCCACAGCAATAGCATTCTCCCAATTATCACAGGGCTCAAGTAATTTTTTTTTCTTTATGAAAAAGGCTGTTAAGCACCTTAAGCATGACTCTATTCTTGGACAATTTTTAAAAAGCTCTTGTTTTTCACAGTTCTTTACATTGTAGACATTTAAAAAACTTGTAATTGAAATGGCTGCTATGGAAAAAATAAAGTATGGTGGTTCCAATCATAAAATGTTATGTTGTTTACTCAAACAGTAGCTACCCCCATAAAATTCTATTGATTTCCCAGTGGGGTCCTGAAGGGACATTGGCTATGCTAGACATCACACTGATTCCTCACTTGGGAGGGAGCATGACTTCTCTATGAAAGACAGATCTCAGTACTTTGTCTCTCCAGTCAGGCTGTCTTCTACTCAAAACCAGGAACTGGTCCTCCTGGACAGCAAAAGCAGCATTCACAGGGAGGAGAGCTGGAGGGAACCTTAGCCTTGACCACTGAGTTTAATGCCTTCCCTTGAAAGGTGAGGATATTGAGGCCCAGAGAGGTCAGAAGGGCCCTCGAACATCAATCCATTAAATCCCTATGTTCTGCAAGGAGGCTGGATAACTCACATGGGCAGTGGGGAGGAAGCCCTCTGTTCTGGCTGCCCTCCTCTGGATAGTTCCTGGATCATCAGTATCCTTCCCCCTTTTCTTATTTGTGACCTCATGGTCTTAACACAAATGACCCCAAGAAGTGACTGCTCAAAGGTCAGAGATGACAGGTCCTTATGGTCTAACCACCACTCTGTGTCCTGTGTCCACACTGAGAAATTCATGTGAAGCTCCAGGTTCCCCAGGGAAAGGGATGGGATTGGAATGGGGACGTACCAGGACAAAGATGAGGTGGGACAGGGGGATTAACACCCCCAAAGATGGTGCTTTGTTGATACAAAGGTGCTCTTTGTTGTTACAGAAAAGAGTGAGGATGAGATGTTGGAACAGGTTATTGGCGGTGAGTCTTTGGGCTCTTGAATGGAGGAACTTACTAAAAAAAACCCTCCTTGCAGGTTGGGGCCACCCTGGGGAGTGCCATGTTCAGCAAAGCCCAGCTTCATAACACAGCCCTTTACCTGAAGACTTCAGGGGCACAAGGAATTCAGTGGGACACCATGGCTCCTCTTGGAATAACAATGGATTCTTTCACAACATGGCCCCTCCACGGGGGTGGAGGAATCCAGGATCTGGCTGGGAGACAAAGCCATTATAGAATGAATATGCCAGGAGGTGTTGTCAGTTTCTTCCCCTTTTGCTAATTGTCTTTTCTCAGCAGAAAAATGATGGGGATGAGGTCAATTGGTGGCTTTTATTTTAAGGTTGGTTTCCAGACCCTTGCCAGCTATTTTTGACCAAACTTGTTGATGCATTGTGGAGGGAGGTGGAGAGGAGAAGATAGTTGGTTATTGCCTGACCCTACTACTTTGTCTCATGGAAATGGGCTCAGCTGGTCAACAGTCGTCTCTTTAATGACCTTTTTTTTTTTTTAGTATTTTCTTTAGAGTTGATGCCAGTCTCACCTATGTAATGTCCTAAAGGTCATCCTGGCTCAGCACTTCTCTGTTTTAAGGTCATTTAGGTTCTGTGTTCTAAGCACTCCAACAACTGAGATGTTCTAGGGGTCTCTTGCTTGTGTCATGCAACAATTGTAAAGGACAGAGCAAAGAAAGGAATGGATCTTCAGATCATTTAGTAGGAATGTGAGAATCAGGCCACTGGGGAGCTAGAGGCGTGCTGGAGGGCAGTGGGGTCAATCCATACCTAACTAGACTCAACCCCAGTGACAAGTGACACACACAATGGGGGCAAATACACAAGAAACTGGGAGGGCAGTGATTCAATGGAGGGAGGCAGCAGGAGCACAGACCTTGGGGTAGGAGCCTTTGAGTTTGAATCCTAGCCCTGCCACGGGCCACTCTGTAAGTGGCCAAGTCCCCTTCCATGTTGGGACCACAGCTTCCTTTTCTGTGAAATGAGGGGGTTTGGTTATATGATCACTTCCAGCTCCAAATTAAAGCTGGAATGGAATAACTAACTCTCCAAATCGAGTTAAGTGGGAGAAAGACGATGATGAGTTACTTTTACCTCTCACAAATTCAGAGTGAAAAACAATGGGCTTTAGCAACAGCATAGGAAATGTGTGTGTGTGCGCTCAAACTTTTGTACATACATACATGTATTTCAGTGTTTTATTGAGGACAATGTCATTTCACCCCTTTAACTCTAAGCTCTGAGCAGAAGAAGGGCAGTAATGGGGCCAGAGGGGAAGATGGAGTTAGTTTTGAAGGGTTTCAAGCAGCCAGTGTGTGCAGAGGTTTATTTTGCTTCTAGGGGCCACTGGGAGCCACTGGGATCTTCTGGGAGGGGAGAGACGTTGCATCAGATCCTATGGCAGCAAGAGAAACTGGGCTCAGGCAGAGGGAGAAGCTTCTGCTGGGAAGAGTGGTTGGAGGGGGTTTGTAGTCTGCTTGCAAATGTCAGGCTCCCCTTCCATCTTTGAGGTCCAGAAGGCAGAAGGTGAATCTTTCCCTCCCCCCAAATGGAGCACAGGGTTCTTGTCTCTGGGCAAAGCAGGGGAAATTACTGTTGGCTGAATGAGCAGACATTGTGTTTACTATAATTTCAGTTGTAGAAAGTAATGGTTGAAAGGGGCCTTAGAGATGACCTATTATCTTTGCCCTTTATAGATAGAGGCAGTAAGGAAGCCCAGAGACAGGGAGTGATCTGCCTAAGGTTGCACAGCAGGCTGCCAGGGTCCGCCTTGACTCCTAGGACAGAGGCATTCTTTAACTTCTCTCCTGGCTCTCTCATGACATAAGCCGCTCCCCCCCAACTCCCAGGCAGCCCCTTTGGCTCCTCCTGAACATTCCTCATCTCTGAGAAGAGCTGGGGGAGGGGGAAGTACTTGCAGGAGGCTTACTTGGAGGTTTTGAAGATATTCAGCCCTTCTTTTGACATTTTAAAATTACTTGAACATGCTTAGTTGGAAGCTTGGAGTGTTTTTGCCTTCAAGGTCAAGCCTGGGCCTAGGGTCTTCCCAATCCCTGCCAAACATCTTAGGAACAATGAAGGGCTGGGGGTCACTCACTGGGCATCTTGACTGGCCTTCAGTGCTCTCTTGTGCACTGAGTCAGTCTGGGGGATGCTCTCCTGCATCCATGGAGCTCCTCCACAGTGTAAGAAGCTGGCCTTTCCTGATTGTGCCTTCCCCTGCCTTCTCTGTCCAAGCAGTCTGGTAATATCGATGCAGTGTGGCATGCCAAGGGTGGCCCTAGAGCCTTGGGATTCTTAAGCTGGGAGTGATCCCACGGGGAGATGGGAAAGCTCTGTGTCTCATTGATGGAGCTCAGGACCCAGGCAACAACGACAAGGACACTAACAATTGCCCTATGGGCTGTCAAGGTTTGCAAAGTGCATTTCTCCCAATGATCCTATGAAGAAGAGAAGGTAAGGATTATTAGACCCATTCTACAGATAAGGAAACTGAGACTCAGAGAGGTAAGGTGACTTTCCGATTATTGCACCATGAGTCAGTATTCAGCCAGGATTAGAATGCAGGTTTGAGGGGTCTGAAGATACTTTCCTCCATATTCATAGACTCATTGGGTCACAGTCCTAGGGCTGGAAAGGGGCTTGAAGGCCACCCTCAGTTCAGAGATGAGGAAGCTGAGGTTCAAAGTCACACAACAGAGACAGGATTTGAACCATGTCCTTGGACTCTAAATCCAGGACTCATTCTCTCACCCACAATGCCTTGCAGACAATCTGGTCCTTGTTCGAGCACTCAGTCACATTTAATTCTTCATGACCCTTTTCTTGGCAAAGGTATTGGGTGGTTTTCCATTTCTTTCTGCTCAGTGTCTCCACTTTACAGAAGAGACCACTAAGGCAAATAGGGGTTGAATGACTCACCCAGGGTCATACAGTTGGTCCTACTGCCTCAATATACCAAAGAAGAGGGTGAAGCAGAGGGAGCAGTTGACCTTGCCCCTGGACAGATACAGTCCATCAAGGAATGGGGATGAGAGGGGGAAGGAAAGAAAGAGGGGGCAGGTGGAACTGTGAGGCTTGTTCTTGGGGCGTCAGAGGGAGTAGTGCCAGTCTTCCGACACAGGCTAGGACGCTGTGTGGACACGCCCCCAGGGGATGGCAGGAAGCCCACCCCAGGCTAGAGAGGGACAATGGAAAGGGCTCCACCCTCTGAGGTGACCAGGATGAGCCCAGGCAGGTTGAGAAGGAGGCTGGGAGCTTCTTTGTTTCCCTTTGAAGGCAGACACTGTCTTGTTTTTGTTTTTTTCATTACCAGAACCCAGATGCAAGAACCCAGAAGTCAGAACCTAGAATAGTGCTTAGAACATGCAAGCACTTAATTATTGCTTGCTTCATTGGAGGCCTTTCTGCAGAGATGACTGTGATAGGGAGGGCCACCTGTGAAATGGGGATTGGTGTGACACTCAAGTCAGTCAGAAACTATTTATTAAGGGCATCCTATGTGGTAGGGGGTGGCTAGGTGGCTCTTGGCTTCCTCAGGGGCTAGTGGGCCTCCTCTACTGACATTCTGCAGCAAAGAACCAAGGATTTGTGCCCATTTGCCCCACCCAGAGCACAGAACAGGGGACCTTGCATCTTTCCAGGAAGCTCACCACAGTTGGGTTCAGTGGTGATTTTGGCAGCTCCTGAAAGTGACACCTGCCTCCCTTTGTCTGGGAGAGTGGCCCAATGGTCACTGCGTGAGGCTTCCTCCTCTTACTCCATCATCCCTGACAAGCAGGATGGCATCTGTGCCCCACAGCCTTGGCAGGTGTTGGAGAACATGTGCACCCATATTTCAGCTGGGAACCTGTAAAGCTGTGCGTGTCTGAAGCTGATTTGTGGGGGTTTAAATTTACAGCCTTTGAGGACAATGGAATCTATTGCTTCAACCCACATGTGAACAGTCTCTGTGAGCCCAGGACTGGAGAGAGACAGAGTGAGTGAGAGAGGGCAGACAAAGAGAAGACAGAAGAATGGAGACAGAGGAAGATTAGAGGGTCAGTGTCAGGGCCAGCCCTCATTTTACAGAGGAGGAAATTGAGGCATGGAAAGGTTGACTGACTCCAGAGTCACACAACTGGAGTGGGATTTGAAGTCAGGACTTTCTGGCTCTAAGCTTGGTGCTCTCTCTGCACCACCTGGCTGGATTTGGGGTTCTTGGAAATCCATCCAAAGCCCCAGAATGTCTTAGGTCCAGAACCTTAGACAGCCCCTGCTGGCCTCTGGAGCCCTGTCCTCAACCATGTAGCTTCTTAGGGTAAAGTGGCTGAGGATTGTTTTCCACCAAGAATGGACTGCAGACCCCCCTGGTGCTGGGAAGGCTGTGGCCCTGCCCAAGCCGAGCTCAGAGAGCTTCACCACAGAGAGAACCCAGAGCATGCTGTGTACAGAGGTGAAAAAGGTGGCTCCCAGGGTAAAGCCACTGCAGGGCACCTAGAAGAGCCCAAATGGTCCCGCCCTTGCTTTGGAATGGTGCCACAGTTCTTCATCCTGCTCAGGATTTCCATGGCTTTCTTCCTCTCTCAAGGAGAGCTCAGGCTGAGCAGTCAGGACCCTTCTATTCCCCTCCCCCTTGAGTTCAGAGTTCTAATCAGGGAGGGGCTGAAGGAAGTTGAGAGAGGGCTGGGGGGCCCTGGGCAGCTCACCCCATGGGCTCACCTGCAGCCAGCTGCTTCCAGCGGCCCTCAGAGTCCTTTCTTAATTCCCAACCTCTGCTTCTCTCCCCTACTTCTCAGGCCAAAGCTCACTGACTGACTTTCTCAACAGAGTGATAGCAGCAAAAGTTCATATAAGCAGGTTGGGTTATATTGGTGCTTGTGGAAGGACTGGCATCTTCACAGTTTCTGCTCTTTAGTCATTCCCTTTCCTTCCTTCCCTTCCTCCCTCCTTTCCTCCCTCCTTTTCTTCCTTCCTTCCCTTCCCTCCTTCCTCCCTTCCTTCCCTCCCTCCCTCTTTCCTTCCTTCCTTCCTTCCTTCCTTCCTTCCTTCCTTCCTTCCTTCCTTCCTTCCTTCCCTCCTTCCCTCCCTCCCTCCTTCCCTCCCTCCCTCCTTCCTTTGCTCCCTCCCTCCCTCCTTCCCTCCTTCCTCCCTCCTTCCCTCCCTCCTTCCCTCCCTCCCTCCTTCCTTCCTTCCTTCCCTCCTTCCCTCCCTCCCTCTCTTCCTCCCTGTCTCCTCCCCTTGTCCCTCTCTTGGCCTCCTGCCCATGGCTTCCTTTCCTTTGGCCGGCATGAACATCTCTTTTGACACATCATAGAACAGACCAACACACGCTCTTCTTTTGTGTTTGTCACTTTCTTTGTCCTTTTGCTCTTGTCTCTGCTTCTTGACTCTTCATGGGCTTTGGGGAAGGGCCTGGGATACCTGTGTGTGAAAGCCCATTGCCCCCTTGCCAGGCTGGCTGTGAGCTGGGTGCTTGGTCTCCAGAAAGGCTGTCAGTGCTCTTGGCTGACTGGATGCCCTGGTCGTCCCAAGCTCTCTTTGGTGACCTTTGCTCTTCCTTTGGATGGGGAGAGAGAGTTGGCCCAATTTCCCTCCCAGGAAGCCAAGGACCGATTGAGTTTTATACCCAGGTGTTTGCCATCGATCCTGACACAAAGCCATGTTCTGGAAAACTATAAACCAACCTAATTTATAGAAATAAACCGAGTGAGAATCATTATTTTTTATTGGTACCACTTAATGTGCAGAAAATGTGTGCTTTCCCAAAATATGGAAAAACTGTTCTGTGCACGCCCTTTATTGGGGCCAAATGCGGAGGGTGACTTGGTTGGCCGATGCAAGCTTTCTTTCATATCTTGGCAGTGGTGATTTCCATTTCTATTCCTTTGGTATCCATAATCTCCCTGGAATCAGAAACAGATGCTTTGAGATCACTGGACAGCTCCCCCGCCTCCCACATTCTTAAAATGCACCAGGAAGGGTTATTGTTGTGGCAAAGCAAACAATGGGTGTGCTGGGAGAGAGAAACAGGCTGAACAGGCCAGGGACCAATGGACCCTCAACCTTCCAACTGTCCACTCACTGCCCATAGGTGCCAGTAGCCTCCCTCCATTCAGGTTTTCATTTGGGGAGGTCATGTGGCCAGCAGCTTTGGGTCTAGAGGGTCCAAACCAGGAGGACAGGGAGGAGAGGGGAAAAGGAAGGGGCCCAGAGGTCTTTCTTGTGGTTCAGGATGTGGGGCATATGTAGCCATCCATTCCTGGATTATCAAGGATGTGGAGCCGGCCACAGATGGAAGAAGGTGCCAGCAGACCCCCAGAGAGCCCCTGGATCTATTGACTGGGCTCATAGAACCCCAGTACTGGGAAGGACCATGGAAGTCATTGGGTCCAACTCCCTCATTTTACACATGAGGAAACTGAGGCCCAGAAAGGTAAAGTGACCAAAGGCTGGAGGATTGTGAAGCTGTCTAAGGTCGCTCCCCAATTTGGTAGGCGGTGTGCCCCAGGAGTAGTTTGTGGGGGACTTAAGTGCCCAGTAACTCAGCAATACTCTGTCTCCATCTTGAGGGATGGCATGGTTGGGAGGCAGGGGCTCCAGAGGTTCACTAGAGAAGTTCAGAATTACAGGGGTGAGGTATCTGTGTCCTCAATGTCTAAAAACCCGGATGTTTTCCAGGGAGCTCCTGCCCACTCTCTGGGATCTGCTATAAGTTTCCTGGGGCATCTAGTCAGCACTGGGAGCCACCAGCTGGCTGAGGCTGGGTCACAGCTGGACTTTTTGTGTCCTGCTGCTAAGGCACTCTCCTTCTTCCCTCTGGCTTCTGGCAGAGCCATCCTGCACTCGGACTTGTCTACACAGCAGGTGTGGTGGTGGTAGTGTTGGAGGCACAGGCCCAGAAGCTTCTCATCAGCAAATTGTGAATTGCTCCTGAGGCCAGGAAAGCTCCCCAGTGGACTGGAGGATGTGGGGTTTAAAGAGATAGCATGAACCAACCACAGGTGAGCCATGTCCTTGAGAAAGCCACTAGGGCACAACAGAAAGGTTCAGACAGCATGGAGCCCTCCATTCAGGGAGCCCTCCATTCAGGGAGCCCCTTCTGGCTCTGGGCTAAAGGAGCCAAACATGAGACTATCTCCCCAGAGAGTCAGAGCTGAGAGGGATCCTGGCAACCACTTAGTCCAGCTCTTTCATTTGACAGGGGAGGAAACTGAGGCCCAGAAAAGGGCAGAGTCTGACTCTGGGCCATTTTGTTCTGTCAGTTCCTATCTCATTCTCCAGCTTCCTGGTGATCTGGGATATGAAAAAGTATTCCAGGAAAAAAGGTCAATGCCAGCAACAGAATACCACACATAAAAGCATATGAAAGCCTCATGAATTCATTGACTCTGTGATCTCTTCCCAGAATCAGATACGGAGGGCAGGACTTCGGGGTCATACATAAACGGGAAACTCCACTATCATGCCCTGACAGAGTCTTTCCTCTCTACACAGTTGCTTCAGTGACCTTCCAATCCAAGATCTCCTTGAGGTGGGTCCACCCAAGGTTTGGGGCAGGGCCTAGCCATGCCCTTTCATCTTCTGCCTCTCCTCCCTATGCAGCTGCCCTCTGGCTGGTCTACATCTTTCTGCATGACCGGCCCACCTTCTTTTCTGGTCCTACATTCCTTGGGTGATAGCTTTGGCTCTGATTCTTGTCCATAAGTCATCACTGGCAATGTTTGGCAGTCAGCTGATGCCCAATGTAAATGTGTCCATTGTAATTTGGGCACCTCATGGCTTGGGTGCTTTGGAGGCCTCAGTGTTCTGGGACCTGCAGATGATCAATCCAGCAGCAAATGTGTGTTGTGTCTACACTGTGAAAGAGATGGGTCTGTATGTCAGAGTATGATGTACAGAATGTCTTTGTGTGGTGCTTATGGAGCAAGTTTTCAGTAGAATTTCAACATAAACTTTGCATGGCACTCCTAGACCGATGTTTGTGTGAATGTGAGTACTGGGAGGCCCAAGGAACAGAGAAGCCAGAATGTCAGAGCAAGGTGGGGCTTTAGAACAGACAACAGAAAATATCAGAAAGGAGAAGGGGCTTAGAACATGGAACATCCGAGATGAGAGGAACCTTAGAATTCAGAGGATGGCCTATCAGGGTTAGGAGGAACCCTAAAACTTACAGGACAGAGTGTCATGGCTGGGAGGGACGTTACAACATGGATTGTCAGAGATGAGAGGGACCTGAGGACTTAGAACAAAGATTGTTAGAATTGGGAGGAACCTTAATACATAAACATAGATTGTCAGAGCTGGGAGGGACTTTGGAATAAAGAATAAAGAACAGAGAATGTCAGAGCTGGGAAGGCCTCAGGATAGTCTGAACTTCAAACAACTTTGGGATCCAATTAGTAGGAAATCCTACTTCAGTCTACTTTCAAATTCATGGTGAGTGATTCTAAGTGTGTTAGGAATTATTTCTTTTGATCTTCTGGTCTATCTTTCCAAAGGGAAGAGAAATGTTTAATGAAGGGAAGGTGAGAACTTACAATTATTTAGTGAATTTAGGATCATTTTGGAGGGGGACAGGCACAGACCTTCCCTCTCACCAAACCACCATTCAATTTATGGGGTCTGTCTATACTCATCAAATAAGCTGGATGTGTCCCTCCTCCCCACCAGGACACTGAGTCATAGAGACTTGAATTTGCTTCTCTTACTGTCTGTATCACTGTGGGCAAGTTAATGACCCCCTTGTCCAACTTTCTGTTTTACAGGGAAGGAAATGAATGAAGAGGGGCAGCTATGCCCAAATTCCCCAGTGGTGAGTGAAGTAGGGACTCCAACCTAGAGCTTCTAACTCAAAGTGGAAAAATCTGTCCTTGTCCTCATGCCTCTGTAACCTGCACAATCTACCATCGCCAAGCACTGACCAAGACCTAGTCCTAGAGTTGACTCCCTACAGGGAGAGCAAAGAGAGCAGGGACATGGGGCCCTGTCCTCACAGAGCTTTAATCTCATTGGGAAGAGCACTGGCCTCTCCCCACTGTGAATTACACTTTCATATGCCAAGAAGAAATGAAGACACTAAGTTAAACCAATCAGTGACCAAATGAAATTGCTAAGACTTTGGACTGCGTCCTAACCTAACCAGGGAATTAACTGGCTCTGTTCCTCTCTCTCTATCCCTGTTTCCCTCTGTCTGCCTCTGTCCATCTGTCTGCCACTCATTCCTGCCTCCCAGCTCCAACATTCATTCCTCTTCACTTGTAATAAATGCTTCATAAATGTTTGTTTAGCTCCGAGGTGTTCCTTCGCCATGCCCCTTCATCCTCTGCCTCTCCTCCCTGTGCAGCTGCCCTCTGGCTGGTCTCCATCTTTCTGCCTGACCAGCCCACCTTCTTTTCTGGTCCTACATCCCTTGGATGATAGCTTTGGCTCTGATTCTTGTCCATTCTTGTCCAGTGCTGAAGTGCACTGTTGTGCTACAAAGCTCTGCCATGTCTTCCATGCACGTGCAGATTGAATGGCTTCATGACTTTCTGTGTCCTCTTCCAGACTCCCATCCAGCTTGGTAGGCCCAGACGGCATTCTGCAACCAGCTCTCTTGATTTTGGAGAGACTAATCAGTTGTGAGAGTCTTGGAGAAAGAGGAAAAAATCCACTCTCCTAGCCCCCTCCCCAGTGCTCCAAGTTCTATTTTCTCACAAGGGCTATTTGGAGGTTCAGCAGTATTATGATGTTGCCAAATGGACAGCTTTGTGAGTTGCAAAGATATGAATCACAGGAGATAAAAATGGTGGCCTTTGGCCACTGGCCTTTGTGTGGAAAGCATCTTGTTCTAACAGAAGACAGAAAGTGAAACTGATATTGTTCATGCGTCTGTCTGAGTTATGGTCTCGCCTGGCTTTGATTTCACCCATCCTTGGCCTGCAGCAGGCCTGTGGGGGCTGTGATCAATTTGGGCCCCAAGCTTTGGCCATAAATTGTGACTCTTCAGAAATATTTCTTGTGATTCAAAGTCCAATACCATGGAATTGAGTACGTTGTGTTTGAAAGAATTTCTCCTCCAAAGAAATAATTTTATAATACAAAAGAAAAAAGGCAGTGTGGTAGAGTAGTGAGGGGTCCAGGTTTGGAATCTGGAAGGCCTGGTGTAAGGCCTCTCTGGCACAGCCTGTCCCTATCTCTGGTATCCTTTGTTCGATGTTCTCAGGCCTCTCTCAACACTACTTTGTTAAATTCAAACCTGGTGCTACCACTCACTGCCTTGGGGGCCTTGGACAAGCCAGTCCTCTTGGTTCTCAGTTTCCACCTCTGTGAAATGAAAGGGTTGTGGCGGATGCCTCCAAGCTCACTGTTTTCTCTGGACCTTTGACCATCAGCGATAATGCTTCATGGGATCCATACCCATGTGTTGCTGAGCCCTGGAAGCCGTGGCTTTATTTTTCAGGGTCCCTCACGAGTAGAGAAACAAGGATCCCAGAAGGCCAGAGATGGAGGGGACTAGACACCCCCAAGGAATGAGAAGGTGTGTTCCAGGATATGCTGAGCTGGAGACAGAGCTGGGATTTGGGCTCAGTTCTCTGCATTCCCACTCAAGTGTTCTAAGCACTGAATCATACTCCCATTCCTCTGGTCAAGTCTTGGACAAGTCACTTCTGGGCCTCAGTTTCCTCCTTTGTAAAATGAGGTGTGGCACCAAGTCACCTTTGAAGTCTGATTCTCCAGTCCCCTGTTGTCCCCCTGCCAGTTTTCATTGCTCCATTTTGGGCCTCGTCAGTCTCCAGTGTCCTTCCAGGATATCTCAGTGTTGTCAGCAGCCATATGGTGTCCTGGCACCCAGTAGAACTCAGATGGGAAAGGGGCTCCTTGTCTGCCTGGACCTCAGGCACCCATCTCACCTTTTCTAGGAAGTCTTCAATGTCAGCAGTGAGGTCCCCCTAAGCTGAGTTCCCACCACCCTCATGGTCTGTCTAGAGGCAGCCCAGAGTTGTGGGGACAGGAATGGACTTGAAAACAACGCACCTCATTTTGAACCCTTATCTTGCCCCTTCTAATCTCTGTGACCTTGTGAAAGTCACCTAACGTCACTTAATTACCTCTTTTGTAAAATGAGAGGGTTGGAAGGGAATGGAAACTCCTTTCTGGTTCTTCTCCCTATGGCCACTGACTTCTTGCCACAGAACGCCCTGTGAAGGCACTGGCATATGCTGGAGGCATTAGCATGCCCTTGCGTGGAGAAGGCTGGGGAGCCTGCTTTTGGGAGGGGCGGGATCACATAGAAGGAAAGTGTTTGGGAGAAAAGCTGGAGCCCATGGAGAACTCCTCCCGGGTCGGTGACCGGATGGTTAATCAGATACTGGCCATGTAACAACCACTAGGGGAGGGAGGCAAGTGGGGCACTAAGTCAGCTGTAGCCGACTGTTTTCCACATGTCCTCTTGGCTGGGCTCTGCTGCCTGGAACCCTTTGCTCATGGTGGCCAGTGAGAGATGATGTTTCAAGGAGGGAGGCCATGGGGTCTTCTCTGTATCGAGTCCTTATGGCCCCAAGAAACCAGCCTTGGTCCTTTACCTCTATGTCCGTGGTCTCTGTTCTAGGCAAAGGGATTGGAGACTGATCTTGTGAACTTCTAAAGACCAAGAAGGAGTATCTGGGCTCTTTGGCTTTTGCACTCCCTCCTATCTGGGTGCACTGGCATCGGATTCCCTGGCATCAGGGATTCCCAGAATCTGGGTTTTGCAGACCATTCAGCCCAGAGAAGCAGAGACTGACCATTGGGAGTGGCCTTTGACATCTAGCCCATTGGTAGATGAGGCAAGGACTTCTCTCTCCATCAGACACACTGCGTTGGGATATGAACTGGGTGTTATGTGAGAACTGAGATAAGAGTGAGGCCAGAATTTCCAAAGCCTGAGACTAGATGAGGCAGAGTGACCTGATGTCTTGGGGGGAAATGTTTCTAATTTTATTGTCACTAATCCTTTAAAGAATTATCTCAGGGATATACATCCCTTTGTAAAAGCTAACTGATCTTAGCTGGCTAAATAGAGCTAGATTCTGGTCACTGGTGCCTAATGGTGGTTGTGTATGAATATGCAGACTGGGCTGGAGCTCATGGCCTTAGAGAAGAAAGCCCTGGAGCCCTGGAAGCCCAAGAGGGAGACCTGGTAGGAGGCCTCCCTCTGGGAAAGCAGGACCAGCCCAGACAAGCCAGATGTCTGTGTGATGCTGGAAGGCCTGCCTTCTCCATATGCATCAAATGAGATGTCATCTGGAAAGTACTTTTCAGCTCTTGAAGTATCATATAAAAGCTAGTTATATTACTATTGGTGTTGCTGTTAGTTGTTATTGTTCTTGCTTCTGTGGCCAGTTCTATGCTCTCTGAATGGCAAAAGGGTCTTCCAGGGTCACTTCCCTTTTGGAGAATGGCTTTGTGTGTTTGCAGTCGAGTCAGCACCTACTAAGTGCTAGGCATTGCCATGTCCTCTTGGGCAGGTCTGTCACTGCAGCTGCCGTGACCACTAATTAGCCTGTGTGTGATGCTTTGAGGTTTGCAAAGTGCCCAGCAGATGCCATCTCATTGTGTGCTCCCAGCAGCCCTGTGGGGAAGGTTTTATTATTAGCCTCACTTTACAGATGGGGAAACCCAGTCCCAAGGAGGCTGATTTGCCCAACATCACATCTCCAATGTTTGGGGCAGTTTGAATTCAGATCTTTCTGCCTCCAAGACAACAACAAGACATTATAAACAGAAATCTCCCAAGTCTTCCTGTGAGGTTTTGTGGTGGGTTGTTGAATGCTAAATCCATAAACTCAAGCTTTTGCAGGGGCTACCAGGCTAGTGATGCCTTCAGTGAGGTCATGGCCACGGACTTAGACCACTTCTGGAGTGCCAGGCCAGCTAAATGCAACAGGCTCATCTCTGCCAGGCTGGCCACTCAGAGTGGACCTTACTTGTTGGGACTCAGAAAACAAAGAAAAAACCCCAAATGGGACTAACTCCTACAGATCTTCCTTCTGCTTCTCCAGAGGCTGTGGGCAAGTAAAGAAAAGGGAGCCAGTGAGTGCAAACCAGAGCAAGAGTTCTTAGACTCTAGAAACTTTTTAAAAATAAATTTTTACTATTTGATAAATACAAAAAAATAAAATTTACATCTTTTGTTTTTACGTTACTTAATTTTCTCTCCTCTGAAGGAGCAAAGAATACTTTTAAAAGGAAAAAAAAGAATAGGCAAAAAAATCAGCAAAAACTGATCTCTACATAAAAAAAATCTGAGGGGTGGCTAGGTGGTGCAATGAATACAGCACCAGGCCTGGAGTCAGCAGGACCTGAGGGCAAATCTGCTCTCAGACACTTAACCCAAAAACTAGCCATGTGACCTTGGGCAAGTCACTTAACCCCAATTGCCCTGCTTTCTCCCCTCCAAAAAGCAAAAAAAATAAATCTGAAAACCTATGGAGATCTACATATTTGGACCTCTCACCTTGGCAAAGGAGAGGGTCTCATGTTAGTTCTTTTGGGCCAAGTATGTTCTTTGGAATTTTTCGGCATTCACTTTTGATTCATTGCTTTGGGGTTGTTCTTTCTGGTTCCGTGTTGCAGTCATTGTATATATTGTTTCCTTGACTCTGCTGACTTCATTTTGTATCAGTTCACGTATGTCTTCACAGTTTTCTTGGTATTCATTATATTTTTCCCTTCTCACAGCATAGTAATATTATATTTCATTTGTGTACCACAACGCTTTTTTAGCCACTTCCCAACCAATAGGAGCCTGCTTCATTTTCTTTGGTACCACAAACATTCTGCTATAGGCATTTCTTCTTATCAATGACCTCCTCACATCATATATGCCTAGTAGTGAAATCTCTGGGTTAAAGGGGATGGAAATTTTAAGAACTTTCATTTACATAATTCCAAATTGTTTTCCAGCATGGTTGTACTGAATCAGGATTCCCCCCATGTCCTAGTGTGCCTTCCTTCCACAACTGGTCTAGCATTGATTGTTTGGATTTTATGTTGTCTTTAACTTTCTGGGTGTAAAGTGAAACCTCAGGGTTGTTTTCTGTGCATTTCTCTTATTATTACTCATATGTGCAGTGCTCAGCACTTGTAGTGCCTGGAGCACAGTAGGTGATCAATCAATTTAAATTTATTGATTGATTGGGGGCAGGTTGGTGGCACAATGTATAGAGTGCTGGGCCTGGAGTCAGGAAGTTTCATCTTCCTGAGTTCAAATTTGGCTTTGGACATGACTAGCTGGGTGACCTGGGCAAGTCACTTCACCCTGTTTGCCTCAGTTTCCTCATCAGTAAAATGAGCTGAAGAAATAAATGGCAAAGCAATCCAGTATCTTTGCCAATAAAACTCCAAATGAGGTCATGAAGGGCTGGACTGGACTGAAAACTGGACTTAAAAACAACAAAAATCGATTGATTTGGAACATTCATTTATGTGGTTGTTAGTAGTTTGTAATTCTTCAAAAATCTGTTCTTGTTAGCAAATAGCTTTTATTCAGCTTATCTATATTTATACCTATATCTATCTACCCAGATAAATCTATCTGTATATCCATCTTTGTATACATACACAAATAGATATGGATAGTTAATCTCTCTCTCTCTCTCTCTCTCTCTCTCTCTCTCTCTCTCGCATACACACACACACACACACACACACACACACACACACACACACACACACACACGATATGGAGTCCTGAAATGAAAATATTGATACAAATGTGTTTTTCCTACTTGACTTCTTCTCTTAGTTGTAGTAATTTGTTTCTGCAGAACCGTTTCGATTTCATGTAATACACTGATCTGTTCCGCCTCTGTGGTCATCTCTGCCATGTGGTTGGTAATGAGTGCCTTTCCTGATTTAGTTCTGAAAGGCCCATAATGCACTTCGCCTCTAATTTGTTGATTGTATAACTTTAACATTCAGGTCACAATTTTGAATTTATTGTGCAATGTGGTGCAAAGTGTTACTCTCAACCTGATTTCTGCCAGACTGCTTTCCAGCCTCAGTTCTCATCAAATAGGGAATTTTGCCAGAAGTAATTTACATTTTTGGTTTATCAGACATTGGGTTATTGAGTTCTATTACAGTAATAAACTTTCTCGAATCTCTTGTTCCTCTCAATATAAGATCTTGTCCAGTGGTCAAAGAGTCGACATACTATTGGAGGAACTGAATCACATCTATTTTAATGTTACTCTCAATATAAGCAAAACCAGGAGGGAGGGAGGTGCAGCCAGGTGGAAAGATGACTTAGAGGGGGTCCTTAGAAAGGCCAGAATGGAGTGGGAGGAGTTGGCTTGATCACGCATATTAAGGCAACAAGACACATAATTCCTCAGGATATTTGGTCATTGCTCATCTCAGCACTCATGGAGTGAATTTCTAGAGGGTCTGCCAGGAAGAGAATCCCAGATGAGGGGCCAGTATTTGGGATTATTTCAGTCCCCAAACACTTGACCTCCTGAGTAGAATGGGTGAAAATCGAAAGCTGGGAAATGGCTTTCAAATGAAGAGGGCAGCTGGTGGCTCAGTGGACAGAATGCTGGGCATAGAGTCAGGAAGACCTAAGTTCAAATCTAGGCTCAGATATTTACTATTTGTATGATTCTGGGCAAATCACTTAATCTCCATTTGCTTCAGTTTTCTTATCAGCATTTACCTTCAAGCCAGGGCTGTTGGAAGGATCAAATAAGATAATTGTAAAACCCTTAGCACAGTGCCCGGCACATTGTAAGTGCTATAGAAATGTTAGCTATTAGGAATTAGCATTGTCCTAATGTGAAATGGGCCACCTTGGGAACTAGTGAAGTCTCACTCTTTGGAGGTTTGCAGGCAAATGCTGATTGACCACTTGTTAGGTATGTCCTAGAAGGGATTCTTTGTTGGTTGTGGGTTGGACTAAATGGTTGCTGAGGGTCTTTTCAATAATGAGATTCTGTGATACTCTGCCAACTAGAGGGATAAGGCAGCCAAAGGCAACACAGGTTTGGACTATAAACTTTTTGGTAAAATTTTACAGAGAAAGATGGTGGAAGATTATGAGCAGTATTGCCTCATAAAACTGTGAGAAGCAATGGAGAGGAAAGCCTGTTTAAAGAAAGTTTGGCAAGAGCCCCAACTGAGTAAAGTCATACCAAGGACACTGTTGGATCAAACTGGAGGGAAAACAGCCCCCCAAGTGGATGGTCTCTGTCAAGATGTTTCTGACACTCACCATCAAAGACAATGGAACCATCCCAACTGGCCCATAGCATGCTAGCCCCAGATATGCTCCTGGAAGAAGAACAAATGGTGCTGAAATTCAGATGAGGAGAGAAGCTAGACTGAATTAAGGATACATAGAGGACACCCATCCTGGAGGTGACACAGTTGTGAGCCTGATAAGTGATAGATTCCAAGGAATCTGAAAAAGAAATGGGTACTAAAGGCATGGAAAAAATCTTGGGCCTTATCAATGTTCCCAAAATAAAAAGTCAACCAAGAGAATTCCAGTAGTTACTGACCTTTTACCTGTTTTATTAACTCTACATTAAAAAAAATTAATAATCTATGTGTACACAGAAAACACTCTCCATGAAGATATAAGTTAGTGGAAGGCTTTTGTAAGTGCAGTTCTATGGTGGACAAAATTTTTACAAATCACATAATTGACTAGAAGATTTAGACAATTCAAGATTCTACTATCCTTGTTCTTTTCTAACTATTTAAGAAAATTGATGGAGTAGACCACCCTGCCACCATACAAGCTCTTCTCCAACAAGGCATTTCCATGTTTCTGTCAAAATCATACAAGATTTTTGGAAAGGTGTGATGGAAATAATTGCTTTAGGGGCTAGGGCTTCCCTGACACACCTATGTTCTAAGCCACACCTGAATCTGATTCACAATGACTGCATCCTGGATCATCTGTCTCTGCTTTTCAAGGATGACATGTAGCACCTGATTGCTTTAACGGTACACTCATGAAGTCAGAAGGATTGATGAAACTCATTGAGTGGACTCCCTGCAGTACAATGATGGGAGGGCATGGACAAAAGTCAACCAGGATGGCCCATTTGGGATGGGTTGTAAACTGTATCAAGGTAGGAAATTTCAAGCTGATGAGATCACAGAGCTGTTGGAGTGTCTCCAGCATTGAACATAGAGGCCTAGCACATATAGAGTTGTGTGTGTGTGTGTGTGTGTGTGTGTGTGTGTGTCATTAAGCTGAATGACAAAGAAATGACTAAAACCTGGCCCTCTATTGGATGGAGGCAGTATCCAGAGAGATGCAGTGATTATATAAAAGAATCTGAGAGCCCTGTCTTGGCAATTGCCTTGAGAATCGGGAAACCCTGCTGGTGATGGACTTTCCAGGTTCCCCCATAACATCAGCAAGTTTCCCAGCAGCCTTTCAGGGTCCAGGCCAGAGCCCAGCCCTGAACTGCCCCTGGGAGGAACCAGAGTGAGATAAGCTTTGTACCAGATCCCCAAGCAGGAGACAGGCCCTGAGGGGCTAATAGGTGGTCTTCAGGAGGGAGGATCTTTTGGCTTTATTACTTATGGCCCTGAGCTAGAATGAGAAGCTCATAAAAGGCAGAAGTACTGAAACCTGGATGGTAAACCTGTTTTTAATAATAGTTGGCATTTCTATAAAGCACCTCAACATTTGTAAAACTCTTAACTCATATTATCTTATTTGATTCTCTCAACAGCCCTCTGAGGTTAACCTGAGTTAGGTCAAATTACGAGCCCAGGGTCATACAGCTAGTAAATGTCCGAGGTCAGATTTGGACTTCCATTTGCCTGCCAGGAAACTGAAAGGGGGCATAGATAAGGTGTGGCTTGGCACCTCCATTTTACAGTCTGAGGCTCAGAAGGTTTGCAGAACTTTTTGTTTAGTAAGTCAACTTCAAGAAGAGTGTTCTAGCAATTTGGAATGTGTTTTCTTGGGAAGTACAGAGAGATCTTCCCATCACTGAAAGCATTCAAGCTGAGGGTAGATGGCCAGCTCAGAGGGATCTTAATAGTTTGGACTAGAGGACGTCTCCACCCTCAGAGTCTGTGGACCTGTGAGGTCCAATTGTATGTTAAGGTTCCCTTTATAAGGCGTCAGTACTGGATAGTAGAGAGTGCTCTGTGTCGCCTGGAACTAGAGAGCTTGGCTTTCACTTTAGCCCTACCTCTGCCCTCTGCCTTATTATATGATCTTAGAGACAAGTCATTTCTACTCTTTAGTCTCAGTTTTCTTTTCTGAAAAAATGGGTGAGTTGGGCTAGGTCACTTTTAAGGTACCTTAGAATTCTAATTTTTTTGATGTTCCCATGAATAAATCATCCTTGATCAGAATCTCACATCAGGTTTTCTTTTATATTAATATCCTGAAATACTTGATTTTATCTTAATTCCATATTTCCCTGGTACTTTTATGGTTAAAAAGTGTTTTTAATTTCTTAATTTTTTTTTACTATTTTCATTATTTAATCTATTTTTATTATTTTATAAATTTAAAAAATAAATGTTACATCCTTTGTTTTTACATCATCTCATTTTCTCCCTGTATTCCTTATTCTTATCTCCTCCTAGAGAATCATCCCATAGAACAAAGAATACTTTTAAAGGAAAAAAAGGGAGAAGAGGCAAAAAAATCAGCAAAAACTGATAAAAAATCTGAAAATTATAGAGATGTTCCACCTTTGTGGATCTCTCACCTTGTCAAAGGAGAGGGTCTCATGTTTGTCCTTTTGGACCTTTTGTTCTTTGGAATTTTGCAACATTCACTTATTTATGATTGGTTACTTTGTAGTTGTTCTTTCTGGTTACATTGTTACAGTCTTTGTATATATTGTTTCCTCTATGACTTCACTTTGTATCAGTTCACACATATCTTTACATTTTTCTCTGTATTCATCATATTTGTCTCTTCTTATAGCTTAGGGATATTCAATCTCATTTATGTAGCACAACATTCTTTTTTAAGTCATTTCCCAACCAATAGGAGTCTACATTGTTTCCATTTCTTTGGGCAATTTCTTACTATCAATGACCTCCTTGGTCAAAGTGCTTTCTTCACAGCAACCCTGAGAGACAGGCAAGGCAAGGTTTGGTATCCTCACTTTATGGCCCAAGGACACTGAGACTGAGAGAGTTTGTAGAACTTCTATTCAATGAGTCAACTTCACAAGTAAAAGCTAAGCATGACATGATTAGACAAGCTTATTTTTAAAAAGGTCTTGGGGTCTTAGTGGAAGACAAGCTCAATATATCTCTACAGTGTAAAACAGTGGTCTAGAAAGTGCTAATGTGACCTTGGGCTTACACATAGGTCTCTGGCTTCTAGTACTACAGTCACTGGCTCCACTGCCCTCTGTCTTGGTCAGAACACGCACATCTGGGTTCGTGTTATTAATTGAGGACATTTATCTTTAAATCATGGTTCTTTCACTCCTTTCAGCTTCCAGCTTGAAGATAGGCCTGAGTTTGAATCTGATCTCAGATACCAGCTGGGTGATGCTTTTTTGGAGCCTCAGTCTCTTCTTCTGAAGTTTTTTTTGGGGGGGGATGATAGCGCCTCCCTCCCAGGTTGTTGTAAGCATTAAATGAGAGCATATTTGTTTTTCTATTTTTAAATTTTTTTATTAATCAATTGCTTTATTAACTTCTGGTTTATATCATTCATTTCCACCAGATTTTAAGTTATAATTTTTCCCCATTTTTCCCCTACCCACCACCCCTGAATAGCAGTCCCACAGGATATCCCCTCATCCAATCTGCTCTCTCCCATATCTTCTCCTATACCCCCTTCAACTTTTCCATTAGGGCAAAGTGAGTCTCTGTGCCCCAATGCCTGCACATCTTATCTCCCAAATTACATGCAAAATAGTATTAATAATAGTATTTATATATATTTGAAACATTTAATTTTAAAACTTCGAATTCTGGATCCATTCTCTTTGTCCCTTGTCACCCACTCCTGCTGGGAAGATAAGCAATTCAGTATATGTTGTACATGTATAGTTATGCAAAACATTACCACAGTAGATATATTGTAAAAGACTGACTATATTTCCCCCCCACCCATCCCATCCCCCACCTGGTCTATTACCTACTTTGATCCTGTCCCTCTTCAAAAGTGGGTCCCTCCAACCTCCCCTCCCCCAGCATGCCCTCTCCTCCATCATCCTCCCTCTCATCCCCCTCCCCCCTACTCTCCTGCAGGGTGAGATATCCCATTTAGTATGTATGTCATTCTCTCCCTGAGCCAAATTCAATGAGAATATGGTTTTGCCTTTTTGCCTTCCTGCTCTTCCCTTCCCCTGCAGCTACTTCCCCTTGCCTCTTCTACATGAGATAGTTTACCCCTCCATCTCTCCCCATTTCCTCTTGCCACATTCCTCTCTCACCTCTTAACTTCACCCCTTAAGTATCATCCCTTCCCACCAAATTCAAAACATATATACACACATTCCCATTTGTATTCATATGTTCTTATACCCTTCTTCAACTATTTTCATACTGAGAAAAGTTTCATCAGTTATAATTATCATTTTTCCCTGTACGAATGTAAATAGTTCAACTTTGATAAGTTCCTTTTGATTTCTTTTCCCTGTTTACCTTCTCAAGTACCTCTTGCTTCTTGTGTCTGAATGTCAAATTTTCTATTCAACTCTGTTTTTTTCCTCAAGAATGCTCGAAAGTCCTCTATTCCACTGAATGACCATATTTTCCCCTGAAACAAGATACTAAGTTTTGCTGGGTAGGTGATTCTTGGTTTTAATCCCAGGTCCTTTGCCTTCTGGAATATCATATTCCATGCCCTTTGATCCCTCAGTGTAGAAGCTGCCAGGCCCCGTGCTATTCTGATTGTGTTTCCACAATATTCAAATTGTTTCTTCCTGGATGCTTGTAGTATTTTCTCCTTGATCTGGGAATTCTGGAACCTGCCTATAATATTCCTAGGAGTTTTCTTTTTGGGATCTTTTTCAGGAGGTGATCTGTGGATTCTTTCAACCTCTATTTTGCCCTCTGGTTCGAAAACATCAGGGCAATTTTCCTTGAGAATTTCTTGAAGGATGGTTTCTAGATTCTTTCTTTGATCATGGTTTTCAGATAGTCCAGTAATTTTTAGATTGTCTCTCCTGGATCTATTTTCTAGGTCAGTGGTTTTCCCAGTGAGATATTTCACATTGCCTTCTATTCTTTCATTTGTTTGGGTCTGCTTAATAGAATCTTGATTTCTCACAAAGTCACTAGCTTCCATTTGCTTCAGTCTAATTCTGAATGAATGAATTTCCTCAGTGAGCTTTTGAGATTCTTTTTCCATCTGGAAAATTTGGCTTTTTAAGGTGTTCTTCTCCTCATTGCCTCTTTGAGCGTCTTTTGCCATTTGAGTTAGTCTATTTTTTAAGGTGTTATTTTCCTCAGTCAGGCTGTTGACTCTCATTTCATACTTTTCTTGCATCTTTCTCATTTCTCTTCCCAATTTTTCTCCCACTTCTCTTATCTGCTTCTTAAGGTCCTCTATGGCTTGTAGCCAGCTTGTATTTTCATTTGGGGCTTTTGGTTCAGGAGTTCTGACCACACAGTCCTCCTCCTGTTCCATGCTTTGATCCTCTTTGCCCCCCAAATAGGAGTCTAATGTTGAATTTTTCTGTTTGTTTCCTTTGCCTACGCATATTGCCACTTAATTACTTGACTTTTGGGCTTGTTGCCACAGTAGGACTTTGCCACCAGCCAGGGGAACTTTCGTCCCAAATGTTGGGGTTTTCTCAACTTCCAGAGGTATTAGTTGGGTGGCCTCTGTGAAGCCTCCACACACTCTGGCAAGCTGGTCACATGCCCCAAGACCTCCACCCCAGACTGCAATCCAGATCCAAGAAGGGTAAAGCAAGAGCGATTACTCCCTAGACTGATCGCCGGATCCCCCTACAGTCCACAGGCCAGAGCTGAAGCTGCAATGGGAGCTGCAAAATGGCGGCTGTGCTGTAGCTTCTAGCCCCCGGGGGAACAAGCTGACACGTTCCCAAATACTGGTTCCAAAGTCCATAGGGCACTAACCTCTCACTTTGTCCTAGGCGTCTATGTGTTGGTAATTCTTGAAAAGCAAGACCAGCTGGTGTTCTGGGGTCCCTCCAGCCAGCTGCTGGTCCACCTGCCCTGGGACTAAAACCTCCAACTCATGCAGTCCTGGGCTTGACTCCCAGAGCACTGAGCTGGCCATTCCCTGCAGGGCTGCTGGGCTGTCCTCAGCGGGAGGTTAGCTTCTCTGTGTCGTTCTGTGGGTTCTGGAGCTCCAGAGGTTGTTCAGAGTCCTCCTTTTACATACTTTTGAAGTGGTGTGGGTTGGAGTGCCATGGAAGTGCTGTTTCGACTTCAGCATCTTAGCTCTACCCCTATGAGAGCATATTTGTAAAGCACTTTGCAAACCTGATGGCCCCAGAAGGGAATCTTCACCTTTCTTATCAATCACCTCTTGGGCATCAATCTGATGAAAACTTTGGATTCCTTCTCAGAACCATGCTTCTAAAGACATAGAATAAATACAGAAGACTATAAAAAGCCCCAATTATATTGAGAGAATGATAAAAATTATTAAAAAAAACCCTCCATGTCATAGACCTCAGTTTAAGAGCCCCTACTCCTGCACAATGCTGGCTATGGTTATTGGAGGCTTCTTGGTCAGGAAGGGGTCAGACTAGCTGCTTCCAAGGTCCCTTCCAACTCTGATGCCCAGAGTGCCAGTGACTATGCAAGAGGGGAGGTTGGAGCTCTACCCAAGCTCAGGGCTCTTTTCTTGTCCAGCCATGCTTCCTTGATGGCTAAGTATTTGTTAAATTGATTTCCTCTTTAGTTTTTGCTGGGTCTTATCTTTTGGTGACTCTTCCCCTTTTGTCCTTGAGGCATTCTCATCCTTAATCAAGCCATTCCCCCCTAGGAGTGACCTAGCCCTGGGACAAGGCAGTGGAAGGTGGGGGATTTTTCAGCTGAAATCTCAGGGATCCAATTTTATAACTGATGACCACGTTCAAAGCATTCCCACCTGACACAGAAACAATGATATCAAAAGGCAGGTTCGATTGCAGAAATCTCTTGGAGATCATCAAATCATCTTTGACATTACCTCACAGGACTGGCCAGAATCTGGGCACCAAATTCTCTGGGAGCCTCTTCAGTGAAACCCAGGGTAGGTTAACACAGCTGAGGAAATGAGAACAAGCTGCCAATGGTGCCACAACTCTCGACTCGGGTTTCTGAGAAATGCCCAATGTAATGCTGGCCTCCCTGGCTGGCCCAGTTAGGGCCGAGATACTTGGTTCATCAGATTCCAGATATGCAGCTTCCAGAATGAAGTCTGAGAAGCAATGGAGCTTGACTCCTTCATTTCCCATATGAAGAAACTGAGGCCCAGAGAGGATGAGAGCCTTTCCCAAAGTCACACAAATGGGAAGTGACAGAGGCTGGACTTGAACCCCGGCCATAGAACACTGAATTTCAGATTGGAGTGGAGTCCAAAGGCCATGCAGTCCATTCAAGATTCTCCTCCACATCTGCCAAGGAGCCTTTCAGCCTCTGCTTGGAGTGAGGCCTTAGGGCTGTGGGGAACCATTGTCTCAATGCAGCCCATTCCACTCTCCTCCAAATCTGCCCCAATCAGCCTTTTGCTCCTTCTTGTCTCCTTCTCAGTTCTGTTCTCTGGGCCAAGCAGAACATGGCTAGTCCTTCTGCTAAATGAGCAGCCGAAAGAGACAAGAAGACTCCTCTCCCAGCTGTCCACAGTCTTCCCTTCCCTGCATGGAGGCATCTCTGGTTTAGCCTGGGGACGGAGCTCAGGAAGCCATCTTGTGTCAGGATAAACGATGAGGTCGCTGGCATCTAGCCTCCTGGGGAGTGGGTGAGGAGGCAGGGGAGAATCCTTCACTTCCCTCATTCAGTACCAGATATGGAAAGGAGGGTCACTGATTCCTGGCCTTGATTTAGGACTGCATGGTTGACAGAGGGCATTCCTCCAGACAAGCCTGTGTCATAGTCAAGCAGCTCCATGAACAGTGGAGAAAGCCTGAACCTGGCCTCAGGAAGACCTGGCTTTGAATCCTGCCTCACACCCTCCCTAGCTGTGGAACTCTGAGAATGTTGCTTAACCTGTCTGGGCCTCAGTTTCCTCCTCTCTAAAGGGGGATAATAATAGCAACTATATTCCCAAGGTTCTTGTGAAGATGCAATGCTTTTCTCCTGGGACCTCCGTCCTCCTTCCTTACAAGTAATGACTGCCATGAGTCTTTTTCTTCCCCCACTTCCCTCTTCATGGGGCCAGAGGGGCAGAGGTTTCAAGTTGGAAGAGCCCTTGGAGGTTACCCAGTCCAACGTCCTCCTTTAACAGATGAGGATAATGAGTCCTAGAGAGGAGTGATGAGCACAGACAAGATTTGAATCCAGGCCCCATGACACTGAGCTTGCACTCTTTCTTCAATCCCATGCACCTCCTCACCTCTGAGCAAATCCGCCTCCAGTCTCTCTTGTTTCTAATCTTCCCTGCACTGGTGGCTTGATTCATCTTTCTAGTGAGTAGTTTGGCCTTATCACTCCCCTGGCTAAGAACCTTCATTGTTTCTCTGTTGCTTATAAAATAAAGTCCCGAGCTTTTAGTCTGAAATTCAGGGCCCTCAAAGGTAGGTAGGTTTTCCATAATTATTTCAGATGGCTCCTTCCACAAACTCTGTTGTTTGTTGTTGAATTGTTTTCAGTTGTGCCTGACTCTTCATGGCCTCATGTGGGGTTTTCTTTTTTTTTTTTTTAAACAAGTTTTGGCCCGGTTTATTAAAGTATACTTTTATACAGCTTACTTTTCACTGGTCTGTTCTGGCATGCTTCTAATGATATCAGAATCACCTGGATCAATGATAGCCAGTGTACATACTCTGTAGTACTTCCCACATGCTGTACCCAATTCACTGTTATTGCCACTGTAGTGTAGTGATGTACTCCAGTTTTGGCCAACATAGCGTAATATTCGATCTCTGATTTCCTCAAGGCTGGGCAGTTGTTGGCTGAGATGACCAATTTGGCTTTGCCTTGTCTGATCATTTTCAGTCTGTTTGTAGCCTAGCACGTATTTGCCGCTTTTCATGACCAGCTGGAGCCTCGAGTTGATGGACTCCAGCGACTTTTTCGTCTTCTTTGCGGCCACCATCTTCCTGCCTGCGGTGCGGGAGGACCCTCAGCCAGAGACCTGCCGCCAAGATGGCCGGGGCTCATGTGGGGTTTTCTTGGCAAAGATACTGGAGTGGTTTGCCATTTCCTTCTCCATTTGACAGATGAGGAAACTGATGCAAACAGGTCTAAGTGACTTGCCCAGGGTCACGCAACTAGTAAATGTCTGATGTTGTATTTGAACTCAGACCCTCCTGACTTCAAGTCGGGTGCTCTATCCATTGTGGCACCCCCTAGCTGTGCTCCAGTTAAATTACACTATTTGTGGCTCCCTACACAAGGCCTGGAGTTTCCTGCTTTTGGGTTTACCTTTGCCCTCCACATCCTCTTTGCCAGAAAGGTTTTTCACACACTTAGCTAGAGCTTACAGGATATAGAACCAGAAGGAGTCATCAAATCTAACCCTCTCATTTTATAGGGGAAGGAACTGAAGCCCCAATTCTAGCCTTAGTTCTCAAGCACCTTCTCTGTGAAGGAGTCACCCTTCATCTGTTAGTGGAAAGGCTTTGGAGGTGGAAGTTCTGGGCTTGAATCCCAACCCTGATATTTCTTGTGTGACCCTGGGCAACTTATTCTGCCTTTATCCCTTCTGTTTATCCCTCTGTAAAGTGGTGTGTATGTGTGTGTGTGTGTGTGTGTGTGTGTGTGTGTGTGTGTGTGTGTGTGAATTGGATGAGATGCCTTTTAATTCCAAATCCAGGATCGTGTGATGCCTCGGTGGTTCTTCCCTCCCCACTCCCACCTCCTTCTGCTAACCCTCTCGTGCACCCACGTGGTCTGCCTTCTGGTCACTGACCATCATTGGAAGAGCACCTTAGGGTTTGGGATGCTGTAGGAGAGAGATACTGCAGATGACATCATCTCCACTTTATAGATGAGGAAACAGTACATGGGGTTGAAGTCAATGTCTGTGGTACCTTGCACAGTCCTGGAGACTAATAGTTATTCTAAACAGGTCCTTGTCCGATTCCCTCCCGTCTTTTCACATGTGTCTTCCTTCCTCCCTCCCTCCCTCCCTCCCTCCCTTCCTTCCTTCCTTCCTTCCTTCCTTCCTTCCTTCCTTCCTTCTTCTCTCCCTCCCTCCCTCCCTCCCTTCCTTCCTTCCTTCCTTCCTTCCTTCCTTCCTTCCTTCCTTCCTTCCTTCCTTCCTTCCTTCCTTCCTTCCTTCCTTTCTGCTTGTCAGAAGAGTCAGGAAGGTCCAGACTGAGTACAAACTGAGACAAGAGCTTCTGAGTCTGGGACATCCAGGTTGGCTTTGGTTACTCCCTGCTGTGCTAGGGAACAAAAAAGGGTCCAAGAAGGGGCAGGCCCTTGACCTGGGCTGGTTAGGACGATAACAGCCAACAGGGAGGGCAGAGATGTTCACCATTGGGGGGGGAGACTTCCATTTTCTTTGCCAAGAAGAATGACCTTCATCCTTAAAATGACAGAAAACCAGGGCCTCCTGTCCCTGAGTCCCTCACACAGTGTCAGTCCTTGGCTGCCCTCCATGGATGAGGGGTAGGGCAGGGGACTCTGCATTCACCACCTATGGGGCCTTCTCCCTCTGTCTTCTCCCTGCAGAAGGCAGGCAGTCTAGAACCCAGGGATTGGGGGGTTTGAATTTGTTGAGGAGAGATTAATGGAGGTGGGGGGGTCGAAAGGAGCGTCTTCCAGGATACAGAAGCTACCTTCTAGAGGGAGAAGCCTCATTCTCCCAGGCCACATGAATTAGAGCTGGGAGGGCAGCAGGGCAGTGAGGCCCAGACAGGCAAGCACTTTTTCCACAGTCACTGCAGGTCAGTGACTGTGCATTCCAGCTCTGCTCCATCTTGCATACTTGTGGGCTGTATGGGACATTCAGGAGGCCTAGCCTCTCTGGGCTGGGGGCTGCTCATCTACCTTTGGTCTCCACCTTCACCCAACTCTCACCTGTGACTGAGAAGCCACAGGCTTCCACCACACACAGTAAACCATTTCAATAGGCAGGTCAAATCAGGTTGAGGGTAATCAGCAGGCCTCAGACCTGTCTGTGAGTTAGGAGGGTGTCTGCCTTAAGTATGTGAAGATTTCCCAGCTGAATGGCCAGATGAGAACAGTCTGTTCCCATAGCTATGAAGGCGACTGAAGCAGCTGCTGTGGAGCATAGGCTTATTGGGCATTGAAGACGCCAAGGTCGCCCACTGCATCCCAGGCTATTACCAGTTGTCCCGACTTTTGCCTTGCCACTGGACTTGATTGACTCTGGAGGAGAGTGATGTCCTTGGTCCCCTTTGAAATGAAGGACAAACAACAACACCTATGTATATGACCCTGCCAAGTCACTTAACTGTCCTGGGTTTCAAAGTGGAAGGGGCCTTCTGGTGCCTTTAGACAAAGTATTTATTAAACACCAACTATGTGCAAGTTCCTAAAAGAAACAAGTAAGACAATCCCCTGCCTCCCCCCAGGAGCTTGTGTTAGAGGATAACCCATATGGGGGAGCTGGGAAGTGGGGGCAGGGAGGGTACACTGAGGTACAAGGAGGCTGGGGAGGAGATGGGGAAGTCCCCTCCTGCCATGGCGGTCCAGGATAGGGATGCATGTGCATCTGAGAGTGGCCTCCAGGGAGAGGCATCTCCAGGGGGAGGATGTGGCTGGGGAGCAGGGAAAGCAGTCCAGAGTGGGGGACATAGGTGAGCTATGAGTGGAGCAGGAATCTGGGAGGCTCTCATCCCAAACCAGTAGTGTTTCTGCATTATTAGCCCCTTTCCTCCAGGTCACTCTTTTCTCTCTCTTTGTCCAGTCCTGGTGGTCACTGACCTCTCTCCAAACCCTGACTCTGTAAAGTACCAGAGGCGGACCCTTTCTGACAGTCTCTGTTCTAGGTCCTGCCCAGATCTGACATCTGTGTTCTGAAGTCCTTAGAGTTCCAGTATTCTCTGTTCTGATGTCTTTCCCCATTCTGGAATTCCCAATTCCTGGCATTTTCCTGGCTGCCCCTTCACAACCCAGTGAATCAACCAGAATGTGGCAATCAGGAGATGCCATATCGCCTCTTAACAGACAAGAGCATATTACTGCCCGATTCCTTCAGCTTGTTGTTTCTTCTTTAGCTAACTTCCTCTTCAGGGACCATCCCAAGGAAATCTTTCTGTCATGAAGTTGTTCTTGGAAGGCCTCCAAGCCGCTCTGTCCATGCTCTGCCCTTGAGGGATGAGGGAATGGAAGTCTCGCCAAAGTTAATAATGTAAGTGTGCCCGTCGTGTCAGAGTCATGTTGGAGGAGACAGAAAGAGCCATATTCATCAATGCCCTGTCATTGTCCTGTACTGGTGAGGCTGAAAGGGGCCGGTCAGAATGGGGTGGTGTGGGCCAGGGTGAGGAGACAAGCCTTCCTGCCAGTGACCTGGAGCAACCCCTTCTCTTCCCCCTTGTTGCTGGTCCTGTTCCTTGGGGCTCGACACACTGAGACTCACAACTCTGCCATAGGACAGCCCTCCAGGTGGTCTGGGTCAGCACCCATTCTCCTCTCAGGCCTTCTCTTCCCGAGGCTCAGAATTCCCAATCTTCCCATGGCAGCACCTGTGGCCTCATCATCCTGCTTCACTCATCCATTAAATGTCCTTCTTGGATGAGTGGACTTAGAACTTAACCCAATGGATGCAGCCAGTATTGGTGAATACCCTGTGTTACATGGTCTGCAACTGAGGGCCCTTGTCCCCAGAGAATGCTGTGTAGTTGCCAGCTAGAGCCACTGCTGTGGGCAATGCTGGACCCAGAAGGGGTCCTTTGAGCTGGAATGATATGTGAGGCCCTTCCCGCCCCCTGCACCTCACTTTTCTCCTTGGTCCCATGACCACACTAGAACTTTGGGTGCCCATGGTCCCTTGAAGCCAAAATTCTTGAACAGAATCCAGGGCTCAGACCAACCATACAGGGGTTGTCTCCCTTTCCATATGTGTCATCTCCTCCTCCTCCTCCTCCCCCTCCTCCCCCTCCTCTTCCTCTTCTTCCTCCTCCTCCCCCCTCCTCTTCCTCTTCTTCCTCCTTCTCCCCCTCCTCCTCTTCCTCTTCTTCCTCCTTCTCCCCCTCCTCTTCCTCTTCTTCCTCCTTCTCCCCCTCCTCCTCTTCCTCTTCTTCCTCCTTCTCCCCCTCCTCTTCCTCTTCTTCCTCCTTCTCCCCCTCCTCCTCCTCCTACCCCTTCCTCCTCCTCCTTTTCCTTCTGTTCCTCTTCCTCCTCCTCCTCCCCCCCGCTCCTTTTCCTTCTGTTCCTCGTCCTCCTCCTCCTCCTTTGCCTCAGATGTAAGATCCAGGTTCATGAGCATTCTTGGACACATAATGATCATGAGACACTGAGTAAGGAATTTTTCCTTTCTACTCTAGGCAGTTCTCAAAAGCCAGGTGGACAGTGAGCAAGCACTTATTAAGTGCCTGCTGTATGTCAGGCATATGCACTGGATACAGAAAAAAGACAAGTGTTCCCAGCCTCATGGCCGGCTTTGGTAGACAGCTTGCTCCTCGTATCAGTGAGGTCACCGGTTCAGCCCTGACCCTATCCCCAGAACCCAGCAGAGGGCCAGGTATGTAGCTGGTGTTTAATCAGTGCTTATTGTGTTGAACTAAATCAAGCTCCAGTGATTGATCTCAGAACTCCCAGGAGAAGTTATACTGGCTTCAGTGGCCAGCACCAGGTTTCTAAATCCCCTGAGTCTGGAAGGATGGAAACGATCATTTCTTCATTCTCAAAACCTAATTAGGAATTTGGGAGTGTATCCACAAGGGTAATGTCAGCCTGGTGAGCAGCAGCCATGGCAAGGTTCTTGCTTTGCTCCTACTGACTTTTTCCAAGGAAAAAACAGACCAATCTGTGCAAAGCAGAGAGAAGACCCCAAGGAATGATGGCCTGGGGCTCATTTCATTCCACTGGCAGCAGGTATCGAGTTCAAGTTCCCCAGGGGAGACAAGCTTGACATCAGGAAAAAGGAGCTGGTTTCCATGGAGCGTGCAGGCCCGCTCTTCCCCTGAATGCTGGGATCTCCTTCCAGGTCAGGGACCTGGGGCTTGGAATCCTGAATGTGGGGTGGGGGCCAGATACTCCCATGCAGCATTTGGGAGATCAGAGCTCCCTTGGAAGCCCCTGCAGGCATCCTGCTCTTAGTACCAGGGAAAGTGGGGGTGGGACATGTTTGAGTTTCTGTTCATGGTCCATGATGGTGGCCCTGTAACCCCAGCGACATCATCTGATCTTCCACAGCCTAGTTTCCTCCTTTTTAAAAAGGGGTGTTGGAACTATAACACCTCACTTCAATTTTTAGTTCTGACCATCACTGCCCCATGTTATTCACTTCCTCCCAGGTCTAACAGGCTGTGTTATATGTTCTCAGACAATCTACTGTCTAATGAGCTTCCCTCCCAGTCCTAGTGCTCATCAATCAATCAATTGAGGGACACCTACTATGTGCCAGGCCCTGTGCTAGGTACTGAGGTTAAAAGGCAAGGGCAAAACACTTCCCTATACTTAAGGGACATAAAGTTTAGCTGGGGTGAGACATGTATAGGCATGTTGGACTTGGGGTCCAGAAGGACCTAAGTTCAAATCCAACCATAGACTGTGTGATCCTGGAGAAGTACTTTGACTTCTCTTGGCCTCAGTTTCCTCATCTCTAAAATGGAGAGCACAATCCAAGAACCTTGGGGAAGGAAATAGGTTCAAGGATTAGGAGGAGTCCATTCTGCAGATGAGAAAACCGAAATTCAGGTAGAGGGAGCCATTCACCCAGGGTCACCCTCCTGCCGTGGACGTGTTAGGGTTAAGATGAAAAACCTGGCTCTTAGTTCCTTCCCGTTAGATTTCTCTGTTTCTCGAGGTAATTTATTAATTAGCTAAGTAATTTTTTTCAAACCCAGATCTTAATTATCCAATGTATCTAAACCACTCTTGATATGTGTGTGTGTGTGTGTGTGTGCAGCACCCCCTTTAGGAGCATTTGTACCCTTTTCAGGGTTCTAAGGGTAACCTGAGGATTACCATACTGTGTGCTCTCTCGTGGACATTAGCTAGGACCATCTCCAGTCACCCTGATCCATATCTGGCCATGGACCCAGATGGCTCTGGAGGAGAAAGTGAAACTGGTGACTTTGCCCATCTTTCCCTCACTTAAATTGAATTCAATTGCAAGTCATGTCATCATCTCCCTGGTGTCATGGTCCTCTTTGGGGATGAAGGATCAACCACACAATCTGTGAGTAATATCGACTGATTATTTTTTTCTGAATAGGATACTTGATGAAAAAAGTATAGCATGAACAGTAGTTACAAAATAATCCCATGAGCTCCTAGCCTGTGTATTACACAGTATCAATTAACCAGTTGACATCAATTATCTTTTACAAAAGGTATATTTACTAAGAAAATGTATCAAGAAGAGAAATTACCAAACAACCTCTAAGTGAGGCACATTTTTTCCCCTTATATAGCCAAAGTTTCTGGGCAGCATAGGCTTAAATTTAGTTCTTGTGGCCAAAGGGTAAATTCACAGATCAAGGTTATGGAAATCCTTCCTTTTCTCCCCCCGCCCCCAGAGTAATCATATTTTTGCCTTTTTTTTTTTAAAAGAGGGGCAGTTGGGGTTAAGTGACTTGCCCAAGGTCACACAACTAGTAAGTGTCAAGTGTCTGAGGCTGGAGTTGAATTCAGGCGCTCCTGACTCCAGGGCTGGTGCTCTGTACACTTCCACGTAGTGGCCCCTATTGTTCAGTTTTAAAAGACGAGAGCTTGGGGCCTGATTGTACAGCCCAGGCGGTTAGCTCCCTGCGGGCGGCTATACTGTCATCTATACTGTCGTCTTTGCTGTCGTCTATACTGTCGTCTTTGCTGTCATCTATACTGTCGTCTTTTCTGAGGACTAAAATCTAGAGCTGGAGAGGCCCTTTGAGATGTGCACGCCAACTCTGTCATCTCAGGAGGCTCAGGGACATGGAGTGACCTGCCCTAAGTCAGCCCCCAAGCCAGGAGTCAAGCCTGGGCTTTCCCCAGAGCGCCCCCTACCCTCACTCCTGGGCTCTTCTTGGAGGTGCTGTGGGAAGCGAAATCAATCTGTCAATTGGCTCTCATGTATTTATTGAGCACAGGTGCCCAGAACCTGCTACGGTCTGGGGACAGAGATGGGCTAGGGACTGGATCTCTAATTTCACTGAGGATGCAAAGATGAAAGAGATGGAGTCCTTGTCCTCAAGAAGCTTGTGATCTGTTAAGGTGGAAGGTGGTTTCTAATAGTGGGAGGGGGGATCAGGAGGGCACCTTGGTGGAGGTGATGTCTGAGCTGACCTTTAAAAGCCAGGTAGAATACAGGAGGGGAAGCCTGGGATGAAGGTGGATGAGGAAGACATTCTTGGGCAATGACCACTGTATACAAAGGTACAGAGCTGTAGGGAGGATTTATTATGAAAAATAACATTTTACAAAGTATTTTCTTATAATAATCCTGAGAGGCAGATAGAATAAGGATCTTCACTCCCATTTTATAGACATGGACACTGAGGCTCAGAGAGGCAATGGGCCTAGTCCATGATCACATAGGTAGTAATCGTCAGAGCCAGAATTTGAACTAAGGATGATGGTGTCCCAGGCTGGCTCCCTTTTCCACTTCAGTACAGGCTTTCTCCTCTTTATTCTTCCACTTTATTCCCCTCAGTACAATCTGATCAATCTTATTAGCTGCCTGGCTGTTCCTTATTCACAATGCTCCCTCTCCCAGTGTGCCATTGAACCAGGCAAGCTACATGCCTACAATGCTCTTCCTCCTCACTGCTTTCTCCTGGAGTCTCTGTCTTCCTTCAAGACTCCACTCTCATTATTGGCAGGAGGTTTCTCCTGGCCTTCATCAACCTGGCTTCCTCCCAGCTATTAGTGCCTTCTCCTCTGAGATCACCTGCTCTTAACTCTTTCTCTATATTGTATTTAAATATTTAGTTATGGGTTATCTCTCCCATTAGAATGGGAGTTCCTTGAAGGCAGGGATGATTCTTTCTGTGTTTCCCTAGCAGCACCATGTCCTACACATATTAAGGACATTAATATGAAGATTTTTGATGGACTATTTTGCAAGATTTATGGCAAAACAGGGCCAAGAACTACTTGGCACACAGAGTGGAGAGTTTATGGTTCATGTGATGGTGGGAAGACCCTTACCCAGGAAATCTCCAATCCAGAAAGATGCCATGTGCTTCTTGTTTCCCAAGTGACTCCCATCTCTGGGATCTCACCTGAGGTGCTCAGCAGCCTCAGGAGTTAGAGAGAAACCCTCTTCTCTTCATCTTGCAGAAAAGGAAACTGAGGCAGATAGCAGTGAAATGGTTTGCCTAAGCCCACAGGCACAGCAGCTGGGGTGGGTGAGACTGACATCCAGACCCCAGAATCTTGAGTTTCATAACTGAAGGGACACTTAGGGGTACTCCATGGATAAGGAGAAGAAAGCTCAAGAGGTGAAATGGCTTAACCAAGGTTACATAGGTAATTGAAGCACAGCTGACACCCTGCCCAAGCTTTACAGTGCCCAATCCAGAGCTCTTCCCACCATGAGCCCTGGCCACCTCCCGTGGAGCACCTTCCTCACCCCTCTAAAGTGGTCAGCACCCCACATTGGGGAGGTTTGACTGAAGAATGGCTGTTCAGTCAAGCCATGTCTCATTTTATGGCCACATGTTTCCCACTGTCTCTTCCTTCCTTTCTTTCTTTCTTTCTTTCTTTCTTTCTTTCTTTCTTTCTTTCTTTCTTTCTTTGAACTCAGGTCTTCCTGACTTCGGGGCCAGTGCTCTATTCACTGTACTGCCTAGCCACCCCCCTTTTCTTGAATCTTGAAGCTGATTTGAATTCATCTGATGCTGGACCTGGAGCTGTAAGGGTCTCTTAAGGGCAGCTCTTCAGGGATTTTCACAAATGAGGAAACTGAGGCCCAGGGAGAGGAAGGGACTTGGCCACCATGTACTAAGTTGTAGAGATGGGACTGGAGGCCAGGTCCTTGGATCCCAGAGCCAACCCACTTTGTTGCCCCCTTTCACTCACTGACCCTGTTTATTCTGGGAGGGCAGGACCTTGATTGGGAAGAAAATGCCTGTCTTTGTGTACATCCAGGAGGGCCCAGCAAATGGCATGTCTGGGTCCCAGAGCTCAGGGATCTGACTGCTGTTGCTTCCTGGGTCTTCCCGTAATGAACTCCCAGTGGCTGCTGATCGAGCACATGTGTACAGACTTCCGGTTTGGCAGATGTCTAAAGTTCAGTATTCCCGGGGCCGGGGGTGCAGAGATGGGGTGGGACGCTTTTTCCTGCTCCTGGGGAGGGAAGGGGAGAGTATCATTTCTCCTAAAAATGATTTATGTAAATGGGTAGGCTCGAATTCTCCTTCAAACCTAGGAGCTAAATGCACCTGTTGAAGGCAGCTTCCAGCTTCCCAGGTATTTTGGCATTGAATTTTCCCCATTAGGAGCATGATTGACACTGTGGTCCTTACAATAACACATGATTAGAACTCGGCAAATGGTAATTATGGACAATGGAAACCAGATGTGGTGCGGAATCTGACTCTACTGGCTTCTCGGTGAAGTAGATGAATTTGTAAAGGAGAAAACCACAGCTATTACTCAGCCGGACGGTCCAGGAATTAATGACATGATAGCTAAATCATAGATGGTTGAAAATAATGATTAACTTAACCTATCGAGATAAGCTAATGAAAAACAGGCTCGTTTGAAAATTAAGGCTATGTTCTCTTCGATATATTTTATCGGTACAGTAATAACCAAACCAGACCCGGTTTTATGTCTCGTCAGCCCCAAGTCTTATGAAGTAATATTAAAAGCAATCTCCTCAGTGCAGATCGAGCTGGGGAGAAAGGGAATGACACACAGTGGTTTTTGTTGGCTGGTCAGAGTTTTTAGCGTGCCTGAAATAAATCTCTTTTAAATATATATTTATTGTTCCTAAGGACAGTTAACAATGTTTTATGCTAAATTACTCTGGGACTGTAGATTGTTTTATAGACCAGCTTGGCTCAGAAGCTAACTTAAAGACTTATGGGCAAGTATGTGTGCAGAGGGTGACCTTGTGGGTCACAAAGCCTGGAATCCAGTTCGTGTCCCATCATTGTGTCCCTCTGTGTCCTTGTGCAAACCTCTTTCCCTCCTGAGGCCTCAGTTTCTTTCTCTGTTAAATGAAAGGGTTGAACTAAATGGTCTCTAAGGTCCTTCCCAGGTCTGGCATCCTATATTCTAAAGTGTGTGCATTTTTTCTCATCTGTTCTCTCTCTCTCTCTCTCTCTCTCTCTCTCTCTCTCTCTCTCTCTCTCTCTCTCTCTTTCTCTCTCTCTCTCTCTCCTCCTTTCCTCCCTCCCTTCCCTCCTTTGCCCCTATTTTCTTTGTATTTTTCTGTGTATGTTTTTCTGTCCCTCTCCTGTCTTTTACCTCTCATTCTCATTTTCTCTCTCTGTCTTTTTCTCTACCCTTTTTATTCTCTCTCCCTCTCTCTTTGTCTCTACCTCTCTTCTTCCCCCTCCCTCCTTCTCCCTCTTTACTCTGTCTGTCTCCTTTTGCTCCCTTCCTCTTCTCCCTTTCTCTTCCTCCCCCTCCTCCGTCTCTGTCTCTCTCCTTTGTTTTGTTCCCCATTCTTTGAGGCCTCCTAAATCAGATGTCCAGGGCTCTGCAGATTATACCTCAGTCTTTCTCCTCTATGTAAGATTTATGGGTGAGGAATATATGGGGCAAGAAGGGGTGGAAGGTTTGTAATCTGTGTGGGGAAGATCCTTACCTAGAAAATCTCCAATCCAAAAAACACCACATACTAGTTGTTTCATGTTTCCCAAACCATTCATGCCTCTGGAAGACTGACTGAGCCTCACAACAACCATGATCACAGTCAGAAAAAATGTATTTTTCCATTTTGTAGAAAGGTAAACTGAGGCACACAGAGATGAGACAACTTGCCTAGGTCCACAGAAATAGTGGCAGAGACAAGGCTCCCATCCAGGCCCCAGAATCTTGTGATTTAGAGCTGAAGCACAAGCTCTTACTTTATGGTTGAAGAGATTTCACCCCAAGAGTAGAGAGGACTTAGCCAAAGTCACAGAGACTATAAGGGGAAAGTAACAGAGGCTGGGGTCGGGGAGGGGTGGAAACGTAGCCTTCTGAGTGTATTTGTGCTTGGTAGAGGGGCCACTGGGCAGCTGTGAAACGTAGGAGGAGTGTGTCTGCATGTGAACATTAATAACCAACATGCCTTTTCCCCAACCAGCCCTTTGCATGGAACTACAGGAAAAGAAGAATAGCAAAACAATGGGGGAGCCATCGGGGGATGGTTTGGCCAATGCCCATCACCTAGTTTTGGCTTAGCCTGGGAGAGTGGGGAAATGGCATTGCCTGAGGGGACCAGGGAGAGTTGCTGAGAAGAAAGGCTTACCTGGGTTCTTCCACTTCTTGCCTAAAAGATGATAAGCCTTAGTGGGGAAGCTCCCAGAGAACAGGGCTAGTTACACTGCTGCCATTCCTAGGCTGAGTCCCTCATCTTTCTGAAGGAACACCACACTATCCTGGCCAAGGATTGCTGCTGAGCCTAAGTTTGGAGGTGGTCAAGACTACAGTTGCTCAGGGAGGGGCAAATCCAACTGAGCAAGCAGCCAAGCATAGATGCCATGTACCACAGGAAGCTTTGTGAAGAAACTGCAAAGAAAGCAAGAACATTGAGTCTTTGCATTTCTCCAGTTGTGAGTGTCTTAGTAACATATGTTTCCTACTTTCCTCCCATTGTACTATAAATTGATGCTCACTCTCCCCATGGACAGAGTGTTTATTATGGGGAAAAGGCATCCTTGTATTATATGGTGAGAATATTATATATCTACTGGTCACACTATATTACACCATTTAAGTAAATTCTTTTGCTAAGAACTGATTGAGTCTAATGACTGATTGTTAATCTGAAACTCACCAGCAGGGGCTCTGAATCTGTGATTTTAGACATGAAACATCCTTGAATCCATGGTAGCAATCACTTCTCTAGGTGTCCAACTCTTCAGTTCAAGTGCAAATTGGGAGTAGATCATAGTGGTGCTACTCCCTTCCTTCCTTCCTTCCTTCCTTCCTTCCTTCCTTCCTTCCTTCCTTCCTTCCTTCCTTCCTTTCTTTCTCTCTCTTCCTTCCTTCCTTTCTTTTTCTTTCTTTCCCTATTTCTTTCTCCCCTCCTCTGTCTCCTTGTTTCTCCTCTCTCTTTACTCTTTCTTTCTGTCTTTTTTGTCTATCTCTTCTTCTTCTTCTTCTTCTTCTTCTTCTTCTTCTTCTTCTTCTTCTTCTTCTTCTTCTTCTTCTTCTTCTTCTTCTTCTTCTTCCTCTTCTTCTTCTCCTCCTCCTCTCCATAATGGCAAGCAAAGTACTACTTTGCTTGTTGTTTCAGTTAGTCAAGTGCCTTTGAGCCTCACCTTTGATTGTGCCGTCTTTGTCAGAAATAGTATACATTGTGTTGCCCTTAATAGGCCTAAGGGAGTTTGGAGACCTTCCCTGCCCTTAATATGCCTAAGGTCATCACATGGAGCCCACAATGGGAGGAGCTTGCTGAAAGAGCAGGACAGGAAGGATGGAACAGGAAGGGCAGAATAGGAGGGGTGGAACAGGAAGGAGTAGAGCAGATAAAAGCTCAAGCACAAGCTGGGATCAAGCAGAGCTAAGAGAGAAAATGTTTGTGATGTCAGCACTCTGTTCTGTGTTGGTATTACTTTGTTAGACAGAAGCACTCTTATCTGTTGATTTGTGTTGATTTCTCAGACAGAAAGTGAATTGAGATGATAGTGGCAGCAATGTGTGTAAATATCATTGTAGCCCTGTTGAGCTTTGTTTTCCTAGAAACAGAAACTGTGAAGAGCTTGGGGTGGAGCAGTCCCATGAGCTGTGATATGGAACAGGAGCAGAGAGCTGGAAGAGGAGCCATGGGGTTTGGAGGTCGGCCTCAAGTTAAGATGAAAGGAGACTTTACATGGGTCCTTAATGCTGACTGATGAGATTGTAACTTACTATGACCTGGGGGTGGGTGGCCTTTGTACTTTCCACTACCCCTTAAGGGTGATTGGAAGTCAGCCTCAAGTGAAGATGAAAGACTTGATTGGGTACTCCATGTTGATTGAGGAGATTGTGACTTATTGAATGATATGGTTTGTTTAAGACTATGTGGCCACCTTAGTAATAAGTTGTTATGTTCTTGTGAATGTTGTGCTTTAGTTTCTTGAATGTTTTGCTTTAGTTTATTGCTGAATAAATAGAGTTCACTATATTATGTGTTCACTATATTAGATCCTTAAAGTTATTGATTGGTTCGCCCTATACCTCTTCTCCTCTCCCCCCTTTTTCTCTTTCTTTCTCTATTGCCCACCCCATACTCCCTCCATACACTTAGCAGTACTTAGCAGCCTCTCTGCACCTCCTACTCTGTACCTCTGCCCCTCCCTCATCTCTCTGTCCATTCTTTCTCTATCACTCTTTTTGTACTCTCCACACATGGCTCCCCTTTGGAACATCCCTGCACAGCCCCACCTCACACCTCTGATCCCCTCTCTCTGTGTCTTTCTATGTCTCTCCCATCTCCATCTCTGTGGTTCCATGTTTCTCTCTCCATGTCTTTCTCCTTCTCTCTCTCTGTTTCTATTTCTCCCCCACCCCCACAAACACACGTGCATGCACACATGTACCTCTCTCTGGAGTATCCCATAATAGCCCCAGCCTGCTCCTTCAACCCTGTTTCCTCTGTCTTTGTCTCTCTTTCCCCCTCTGTCTCTGTCTCTGTCTCTGACCCCTATGTCTCTGCCTCTCTCTCATGGCTCTCCTCCCATCTCTATCTCTGTCTCTCTCTCTCATGTCTCTCCTCCACTGTCTGTCTCTGTCTCTCTCTCATGTCTCTCCTACCCTCTCTGTCTCTCTCTCATGTCTCTCTTTCCACCTCTGTCTCTGTCTCTGACCCCTATGTCTCTGCCTCTCTCTCATGTCTCTCCCCTCATCTCTGTCTCTGTGGTTCTGTGTCACACACACTTCTCTGGAGCATCCCACAGCCCCACTCCACCCCTCTGGCCTTTCCTTGACCAGCAGTGTCCTCTGCATGGGCAGCCCCCTTCCCCGAAGCATTGGTCCACATCTCTCTGGCTGTCCCGTCTTGGCCATAACCATGACATCATCATGTGGCCCTCCTGCTTCCCTGCAGATGTGGAAGGCCTGCCCGGCAGGCATTCCATGGGAGGTGCCACATCCCTCCAGCACCCCCCCAGCCCACATATGGTGCAGGGATGGCCAGGCCTGCTGAGCTCGGGGAGCCAGGCGGCTACCTAATCCCCGGCTGCCGGGGCAGCCCGGGCAGCCCACACCTGCAGTTCATTCAATCCTGCCGGAGTACAAAGGGCTGATTTACAGCGCCCAGGGCTCTGGGTCTGCTTGCAGCTGGGGCTCTAGCAGGAAACGGAAGTTGTCCATCAACCTGGGCCCATTTCATTAGGGAGAGCCATGGAGATGTGCTCTGGGAAGCATCTCATGGCCTGAGCAAGAGCTCAAGGCCTGGCGTTTGGCACTGCCAGGGTAACGGCTTCAGGATGGTCGTCGGTATCCCATGTGCCCAACCTCAGCAGCCCCTGATTTCTTCAGCATTTTCCTAGCCCCTCCCATGGTCTTTGAAGCATGTTGGAGGCAGGCTTGGAAAGTTCCCAGATTCCTGATCCTTAGGGTATGAACATCCAAGAGTTATCTATGACCTGAGCTAAGCCTGGCCTAAAGGGGCTGTTTGCCCCCCACACCCCAGGACCTGCCAATGTCAGCTGGGCCTGAGCTCCAGGCAAGCTGTCTTTGTGAGCCTTGGAGCTCGGGATTTTGCCCTGCCCCCAGCAGACACTCAGGGAAGTCAGGAGTGGAGATGGTGTATGGGAGAAGCCCCTGTGCCCATGATGTGGCCTGAGAGGACAGGATAGCTGTGGGTCTGCCATGGAAGGCTCAGAGGGGCCTTGGCTAGAAAGAGCCCTGGGTTTGGAGTCTGGGTTTGCATCCTGGCTCTCATCTTTGATCCAGTGACGTGGGGGAGGTCATGTTCTGCTTGAAGGAGGTGCATCTCCAAGGTCCTTCCAGCTCTGATTCTTGGAGTCCCGAGTTAGTCATGGAGGGTGGTGATCTAACAGCCCTGTCTAGGAAATGAAGGGTCTCTTGTGGGATGGATCCTGGGAAGGCCTCATTACAACCCTCCCCTGTGAGAGAGAACACTTGCGAAGACAATGAGACCACCCACCCCCTGGGATCCCACATTACAAACATGAGTTTGTAAGCATGGGAATGGGTGATCACTGCCTCCTAGACTGGCTGAAGGCTTACTATTCTGCTTATGATGGGAGGGACCTTAGAGGCCTCCCTGGCCATCTCTGGAGAGTCCCTGAGAGTCCCAGAGAGCAGACAGGGCATCCAAGGTTGCTCAGCTGAGCTCATCATTAATTTCACCAAAAGAACCCAAGGAAGCTGGAGTTGTAGCAGTCAGTGCCTGAGGGAGTGAGCAGGTGATGAATCTCTGCTAATGAATATGGTGATGATGATGGATCTGAAGGAACCCAGACCTTGCCCTTGGAGCTCCATGTGACCAATGCCCCTCTCATGGCTGGGCCTCAGCTTCCTTGACCATCAAATGAGATCTGGGCTTCTGTGCCTCACCCACTGGCTATAACATGAAGGGGCTCTAGGTTACCTTCTTCCTTGAACCTTTTCCAGGAGGGGCTTGTGAAAGCTCCAAATGCCACTTTCTTAGACTGTCAGTGCCCAAAGGGGCCATATAACATAGAATATAAGCAGGGAGGAACATTAGAATCCAGAATGTCAGAGCTGGGAGGGTCCTTAGAACATGAACCATAGAATGTGGGAACTGAATAGGTGCTTATACTGATCATTGGGCTAAACCCTGCATCTTATAGATAAGGAAACTGAGACCCACTGAGAAACTGCACAAGGTCACAAAGGAGCAGAGCCAGGTTTCAAATCCAGAATTAAATGATCTCTGTAGCCTATTCTTCCCTTCAATTCCACAAGACAGAGAAGGAGAATTGGTCCCTACGTGGACCATCTCTGCCCAGCTGCCAAAGGCAACTCAGACTGAGATTTGAGGCGAATGACCTATGGACTCTAGAGATGGCATCCCATCCTGTGCCCAAGACCAAAAAGTCTAACACCTTTTACTCCTGAGTAATCAATAGTTATGCACTGTGCCAGGCTTGAGGGCTACATAGACAAAGAATGGAAGAAGGGGCACCACCCATTCAAGGACAGGGGCATATTGGGGTCCTAGGAGCCAAGCTCATTTCTACTCTAACACCAAAGAACACTACCAACTGCCAATGCAGACTGGACTAGAGATAGGCTTCTACGTTCTCCTGGGACATCAAAGGACCAGGTTTCCTTCAGAGCCCAGCTCAGGTGCTGCCACTAACCTGAGTCCTGTCTGGATCATCTCCTTAGAGCCTAGAGATTCCCCTGAAGTGTTTTTGTGTATATCCTGGAGTCAGGAAGACTCATCTTCTTGGGCTCAAATCTGGTCTCAGACACTTACTAGATGTGTGACCCTGGGCAAGTCACTTAACCCTGTTTGCCTCAGTTTTCTCATCTGTAAAATGAACTGGAGAAAGAAATGACAAACCACTCTGGCATTTCTGACAAATAGGGTCATGAAGAGTTGGGCATGACTGAAATGAATGAACAACAAAATACATGTACATATTGTTTCCACTCAATAGAAGTTAAGCTGTCTGAGGGCAGAGATTGTTTCTCTCTACACCCTTGTCTTGCTCTGGTCTTTCCATTCCCAGCAGCTCTCGAAGGAAGTACTTCATAAGTGTTGGATAAATCAATGAGTGTGGGCTCAGCTTTAAAAGTGTGTGTGTGTGTGGGGGGGGGGCAAGACAGATGGGCGGGGGAGGGGAGTCATTCTGTGACTGGAGGATTTACTTCAGGCATCACTTGAGTCCTGCATTTCAGATAGAGGCCAATGTCCCTTTAAATAATATAGTCCACATTTTCTTCCTAACAAAGCTGCCCCAGGTTTTCTGGGCAAATTCACAGGTCAATATTCGTATTTATACAGACACATATGTATACACACACAACATGTCCACACTATATAAAACACATATATAAACATAAGGAATATATCATATAATGTATCCACATATATGTAAACACACATATGTACACACTCTACAATATGTATATGTACACACATATGTACATATACATATGAATGTTGGTTAATGCCAAGCTATTGACCACAGGACTCCCACACAAACCAAGGTAGGATTTGTAACGTGTCTTCTAAAAGTCCCTGGACAGGAAGATGAATAGAAGCAGCCCAGGGCCCCATTGGCTTCTCCTGGCTCTGGCTGGCCCGGGATGTGAGGTGCTTCCCCAGGTTCCAGGCTGGGGCTTCTGAGCCAGGGGCTGGAATGCAGGCTGTCCTGGGCTGCCTGATTTCTCTGAAGTGCAAACCTAATTGCAGATTGGATCGGGGCCACTTGCCGAGTCTGTAAAAATAATTTTCCCTGAATATTTACCCAAAGCGCGTTATTGCTTATACAGTTGTGAAAAGCATTTCGCACTTTATAATCCTATATTTGCTCCTCGGTGAGCCTGGGAGCCTGCTCTGCTTGCAGAATTCACAAATGCCTTGAAGGCTGACAATTTTTACAAAGTGTTCCTCATGGAAAACATCTGGACGGGCTCCAGGATGGCATTCCAGATGTTATGGTTTTAGCAGTCACAGAAGTGTACAGCAGGCTGATTTTTTTTTTCATTTTTAAAAAGCGACTCGAGGGGCTGGGGTGAGGAGGGGTAGTTTCCCCCCAGTGGGTTTCTGCAGAACATGAGCTTTTGCCTCTGGACTCTGGAACGTTTTAGCTCTGAATTGTTTAACACTGTTTAACTCGCAGGTCTCGGGGAGGTGTAATGCAGCCCAGGAGCATCTGGGTGTGCACTCTGAGGACAGCATTTCATCCTCTGATCTGGAATGGGGGGACGGGGGAGGGAGGAATGCATCTGAAAAATTGATTTCTACAATGTTCTGTCAGAAAGAGGAATGAACACGTGCTGGGCAAGCCTGGACTGTGATGGGTTTGCCACATTGAGAAGAATCCTGCCTTCCCTTTCCCAAAGTGGAAGGCCCTGAGGGGACATGGGGGCTCAGTGTTTTACTTCCAAAAATGTTACATATTATTCAACTGGGGGAAATAAAAAGGAAGCCTGAAGGGGCAGGTCAGTCATTCCTTCCCACTGTGTTTTTTTTTTTTTTTTGGCATGCTGTTTAATAATATTTCCTCACACTCTATGAGGTAGGTTAAGGAGCCCTGGATATGATATGGGAGGGAGCTGGAATTGGAGATTGACTGTTCAACGTCTCTAATCCAGGTATGAGGCTGAGGAGAGGCTTAGACTGGAGTATTTTAAGGTGGATAGAAGCCACTGATGATGGTAAACCACCAGCCAGTTCCTATGCAAGCACTCAAGGTAACAATGTATATTAGATAAATGTACCACAATGAAAATGACAAATAACCCAAAGGACTGCTGGTAGCTATAGAGGGGTGGATACAATCCCCCTCGCCTTTTCATTGGTCTCAGTTTCCATCCTCAAGGAACTATAGAGGCTGCCTGACTTCTTCTACTAACCCAGTTACCTCTGGCAGAAGGGACACAGAGGTGGGGTTGATAGGGCACCAACTTCCCACATTCTGATGAACTCCCCATTCCATCCAAAGGAACTGCATTGACTCCTGTCTCATAGTACTGCCCTAAACGTCCAAACTCCTTTTGTAAAGTAAATGAACTTGGGGTTAATGCGATGAGCCCACTGACTGACATGTGATTCCAGGAGGTGACACCTTTGAAAAAAATAGAACCGATAAAAGGTGGATTAGCAGTGTGTAAGAAGATGATGAGAAAATGCCAGAGCAAGAGAATGCAGAGAAACTGAATGAGGTTCAGCAGAGGGAGGATTTTGCAGGAGGCATACAGACCACCTGGACAGAAGGAGGATAGCGATATGGGTTTCCAGAAGCATCAGAGGCCTGGAGGGATGGCATGGGATCACTGAAAGAGTGCTGGACTGGTCAGCAGACTGGCCCAGCTCCCTGAAGACAGGCAGGCAGTGTGCATTGATTAAGAACTCACTGTGTGTCAAGCACTGGAACTACAAGTAAAAGAGCCAGAATGACAGGGCCTGCCTTAAGAAACTAATGGGGGAAATCACGAGTGGGGCTGATCAGAACGGTGGCCGAGGGTGACTCTGCAAGGCGTGCACAGAAGTTACTGCAATTCTCCTGCTCATTTGAGGAAGAAGCCCAGAGAGCTGAGCCTTGAAGCCTTGGGCTCAAGGGGCTGCCAGCCTTAGAAGCAGGCTAAGAGCCTCACTTTAGAGCCCCAGGGGACCACAGAGGCCCTTTGTTTTACAGAGGAAGAAACAGATTCAGAGAAAGACTCAAATGGCTAACACAGCTGGTGAGTGGCAGGGTCCAAGTCATTGCTCTCGGGGCTCTGCTTTTGGCTTAATCTCCAGACTCTCTCCCCCCATCATCCCCTTCCCCATACCTCCCTCCTCACACCATTCAACTCCCTCTTAGGCATTGTCTTCCCCTTCCTCTCCAGGGCAGGGGCTGTCTTTCCTTTTGCCTGTATTTTTATTCTCAGGGCTTAGGATGGGGCTCCACACACAGGAAACCCTGAGCACTTGGAGAACTGCTCCAAGGGGCCTGGGCTGCCTTCACTGGAGACCTTTTTGCAGAGGCTGGATGGCCAAGGGGTGGATGTGGGGCAGAGGGGGATCATCTTGTCTGAGGCTCAGAGGTCTGCCCACCAGACCACTACCTCATATGCAAACACCTAAATATTGTCACCTGGAAACTTATCCCCAAAGTCAGTGCAGCTGCTAGTTTTCTGTCTGCCTGCTCTAAGGAAGTGGTGGTTAAGTTGAGGAATCTTGACTTGATTTGGCTGGCAATGGAGCAGAGGGTGGGGGGAGGTAGGCATGGAAGGCTTCTGAGGAGAAGAATGCCAGGCTCACAGTACTTCATTGGGAGACTAAAGCAGGAAAAGTTGGGGATGGTGGATTGGAGAGAGGAGAGACTGGAAGCAAGGAGGCCAGTTGGATGGCTGCTACCCTAGTCCAGAAGAGAAGAGATGAGAGCTAGAGCTGAGAGAGCTGAGATCAGAACCCAGGTCTCCTAACTCCAGATCCTCTTCCCAAGTCTTTCTGGTTCAGAACAGCAACTCCTCCCCTCTCCCAAGGGCTTTGAGAAAAAGCCCACAATCCTGTCGACATTATCCAGGAGAAGCAATTTTCAGCATTGGACAGGGCAGGCAGAGAGGGCTGTGACCTTCAGCAGCTCCTCAACATGGGGCATCCCAGGAAGGAAAGGCAGAACTGATACATGGTGGATCAGGAACCATCCTATAGTGACACCCAACAGCTGTCCCTGCAGGCTGAAACGTCATTGAAGGCCACTGGAGCAGGGGGAGGGAATGGCCTCATTCTGGGATGGGTTTTCTGGGGCAGGGTGGGGGGTTTGGGGGTGTGTGTGGGGGGGGACATAGCCAAGCATTGCAGCCAGGGACTGCCGAGGCTTCCTTAGGTGAAGGAGCCTGTTCCCAGGAAGGAAGGGAAGTGGTCCAGAGGCACACGCATGCACATACAGACATACATACAGACGTGGAGAGGATGTGTGATTTCATTAGTACAGAGAGCTCCCAGCTAAAGAAACTCCCCCTACAATACAGGTTGGCATTTTCTCTGCAGCTTTGAGATATTCTAGAACAGGGATATCACAGAAGTGTGCCTATGGACCCATCGCAGCCCACCAACACTCCAGTGTGGCCTATACTAAATTAAAATGTAATTGGGAAATATTTACCAAAGTAAATAAAATACAATGGGACATAGATAATGTTTTATGTGCTAAGTAGTTTCAGTTGTCTCTTCCTGGCCCCATTTGAGGTTTTCTCAGCAAAGATACTGAAGTGATGTGTCATTTCCTTCTCCAGCTCATTTTACAGATGAGGAAACTGAGGCACATGGGGTGAAGTGACTTGTTCAGGGTCACAGAGTCAGTGTCTGAGATCAGATTTGAACTCATGAAGATGAGTCTTCTTACTTCCAGACCCAATGCTCTGTTCCCTATGGTGCCTCCTAGAAGCTACATGTCAATATGTAGTTTTCTAAATCAATATGTCCCCTTCCCGGCTCTTTTGTGTGTGGTATTTTACTAGAGTTTGACACCATTGATCTAAAAGTTTGATAAATTAAGAGACTTTCCCAGGGTTGTGCGGCAAACAGAGGCCAGGGGCAGGACTTGAATCCAGGTCTTTCTCTCCTTCTACCCAAGAGGCCAGGCTGCCTTACACATACAAACACCTAAATATTGGCATCTGTAAACTTATATGTGGTGTCCCCAGAGCTTAATGCAGCTGTGAGCTTTCTCTCTGTCTCTTCCTCTCTCTGTCTCACTCTCTACCATATATACCTGTACACACACACACACACACACACACACACACACACAACGACAAGTCATGACAGGCAGCACAATATTGGACTTGAAATTAGGAAAACCTGAGTTTGAATCCTGCCTCATATACTTGCTAGCTGTGGGACACTAAGCCCCTTAGCTTCTCTTTGCCTCTGTTTCCTCATCTATAAAATGGGCTTAATAAAAGCACCTACCTGTCAGGCTTGTTGTGAGGATTAAATGGCATGATATTTGTGTTTTGTAAACCTTAAGACACTGTGTTAATCTTAGCCATTATTAGAAGGATTATTTCACATTATACAAACATGATCACAAAGCTATATTTAATTTCTTTAACTGGAAGGAGTCCACATGTTCAGATGAATGACAAACATACACTTGACTAAAAGACAATTTTACAGAGAACTCACCCAGGTGAGCTCCCATGGTGCTCAGAAAAGGCGATGCAAGGACACCCTCAAGGTCTCTCTTAAAAACTCTGGAATTGATTGTGTGACATGGGAGACATTGGCACAGGACCACCCAGTGTGGTGTGCCCGCATCAGAGAAGGTGCTGAGCTCTGTGGGCAAACAGAATCCGAGTAGCTCAAAAGAAACATGAGAGGCACAGATACAGTCATCTCCACCCCAAATGTTCACACGGACTTTTTGTGCCTGACCTGTGGTAGAGTGCTCCAGGCTCACATTGGTCTAATGAGCCACAGTCCGACACACTGGACCTTGACCCCGACAGAATGATGGCATTTTTGTCCTCTTCAAGCACAGAGTACACAACCCATCAACCACAATATGCAAATGACTCTGAAAAGGAGTTTCCTGAATGGCCCAGGGAGGGGACCCCCCCATTCTTGATGACCTCCAAGGACAGGCTTGGCCTTTGAGAGAACTGGCTTGTTGACCTTTAGCATTGGCTGATCTGGTCTCTGCCCTCTCCTCCTCACCTTAGGGGTGCTGAAGCAAGAGCAATGGGGGGAGCTGGTGAGATCACTGAACATGGAGTCCACGGCCCAGGCTTCCAAACCTGCCCCCTGTGGGCTTGCTGTGGGACCCCAGGGAAGGTGCTAACCCTCTCAGTATAGCCTACATGATGGCTGTAGAATGCTACATCCCACAGGATGGTGGGGAGGGCAATGCTTTGGAGCCCTGAGAGTGTCACCAAGATGGCGGGTGGGCTGATCAGATATGAGTCCATTATGCCCTTGGCTGCCCTGCTCACTCCATGAGCTAGCACCACTCTGGGTCCTGCTGAGCAGCCACCAGCCTGGACTGTGGCTCCCACAGCAGCTGCCCCATTCTCTGCTCCACCCTGATCTTGCCTGCAGCTGGCTCCCATTACCTCCCTGGTGCATTGTCTCCACTTTCACCCTTATCTCTTTATGTGTACTTTGAGCTGCCCCTTTGAAGCTGTGCTTTCAGCTGGCCCCTCCCACCCCCTTTCCCAGTACTGAAGAGGAGTCTTGGGGGTTAGAATAAGAAGAGTCCTGACCTTGATGACATGGGACTGGGGGCTCAGCCCTTGGACGGTGTGGGGCGTGGCCTTGGAAGGGAAGGCTGGCTCATGCTGGGACCATGCATGAGGCAGTCTCATGAAATCTCACTTTACTCATTTGTCAAATGTAATGGTGATCCCAGGGCTCTCTAGCCACCCCCTCTCTGTGCCATCTTTTTCTGTGAGAGCAGGAACCATGTTTCTTTTTACATATAGTCCCCAGTGCTTAGCACCGAGCCTGGCACACAGTAGGTGATTAATAAATGTCTATTGACTGCCAGATTCCTCGCCTTGTGTGCCAGGGTGTCCCTCTGTCCTCTGCTACATAGAACAACTACAGGAGAAAGTATTGCTGAATGTCAGGAGTCTCCTACGGGCAGGAAGAACCCGGGAATGGTTGTTACTAACAGACTTTTCAATCAGTGGTCCATAGGCTGATATCACTCCTGGTAAATTACTCAAAATGCGATTTACCCAAGGACCTTGCCTGAAAAAACCCATGGACTTGAAAAAACCAGCTCTTCCTTTTCTTCTTGAGACATTGGGGGGGTGCGATTAGTCCAGAGCCTGTCAGAAGATCAAGGAAAGGGCGGGAAGAATTTGCTCAGTATGATCTGTGGTGTTTGGGGTAGCCCCAAACAGCAGCAGCAAGAGGTCAGATGCATTGAGGCACAAGGGAGTGGTCATGCCACTGTATTCTGCCCTGGTCAGAGCATACCTGGAGGACAGAACTCTGTTCTGGATGTCTCCTTGTAACCTGGAGAGTGACCAGAGCAGGGCAACTGCGACAGGGCTGGGCTCTGAATTCATGACCTCGGAGGATCAGAGGCAGGAAGGGAATCAGCCCAGAGGAGAAGGCTTGGAGGATACATGATGACAACTTAAGTATTTAGATGACTGTCATGTAGAAGCCAACCTTAGTATGTTTGGCCCCAGACAGAAGAATCGGGAGTCCGGGGAAAGTGCAGAGAGACCCAGTTGAGCCGTGAAATGAATTGACCTGCAGACTTTTTTGCTAGAGTCTTGTCAAGTACGGGGGAGGGATAAGCCAGGTTCTTCCTCAGAGCCTAGGGTCCATAGTGGGAAGCCTGGGAGTCTGCCCACAGAGTTCATCCCCAATCCTGTTCTGGGGTTCAGTCACTAGTTTAGGAGCAATGTGTTCTTTATTTTAAGGGCATCGTAGGGCTTGGGAACAGAGGAGATCTGGAAGCTCATCTAATCAAAACTCCTCATATTACAGGAGAGGAAACTGAGGCAGAGTGGCAGAGTCATGCAGCTGAAAGCTGGAAGGGCTTGAATGTGGCTTCCCTCATTCCAGACTTTCTGCTCTTTCTGCTGCAATGATTTCTTATTGCTCCTAGTGAAGGAAAAGTGTCATGGAAAATGAAAACATTGGCTCTGCTCTCAATAGGACAGAGATGGGCTGTTTGCAGAGTGTGGGGCAAAGGGAGCTGAGATGCAGTCAGACACCAGGAGCCCTGAGGGGGCAGGCACTCTGGACATTCATCTAGGTTTCTCCTGAGGTTCAGAAGACCCTGTTTGGACCCGACCTCTCAGTTCCAGCTCGGTTCTGTGTGCCCTTCAGAGGGCACTATGTTCTGTGCCCGGCCCAGCCCTTTTGTGTCTGAGTTGTTCCAGGGCTCTGGCCTCAAGCCCTCCATGTCAGGGGACTTCACTTGCCCTGGGAAGCCAAGGCTCTTTTCATCCCCCCACTTTGGGAGTGGTGCTCAGTCTTGCCCTTGGCTATTAACCAACGATGCCCAGGGGCATCTGCAACATTCACAGAGAAGAGCAATTATAGATATTTAAATTTTAAAAATACATTCCTGACAGAATACTATGATGCAGATAGTAGAGAGGGCAGAGTGCTGAGGAAACAGAGTTAAAATTTATGGGCCTAAAGGCAAATGAGGCATTGGAGAGGCATGCAGGGGAGGGCCCTGGGGTGGTGACAGGCTTCAGGTCTATGCTGGATGAACTGGGTATGTTTCCATGAGGGCTGTCTTTGAATGCTTGGAAGGTTTCACCAATGAGGGATTTGGGTTCTGTAGGTAGAATGGTAGCATGATCGTCATTCAGGTCACGCTATGGGTGGGTCTTGGATTCCATCAACCAGCAAGCATTCACTAAGTACCTACTGTATGCTGGCTACTCAGCCAGGGCCTAGGGAATCAGAGACAGAAGGAAGCAGTCCTGCTCTTTAAGCATTTACAATCTAATAGACAGTATGAGATGTACATGTGGAGTGAAATGGAGGAGTTCCTATGTGATCTTGGAGGAAATGGGGCTGTTGGAGTTCAATGGGACAAATGTTCTCCACTTGATCCTCAGTGCAATTCTGTGGGGTAGGTGTTTGGTTATTATTTCCATTTTATAGCTGAGAAAACTGAGGCAAATGGCTATTAAATGACCCAGCTGGAAAGTGTCTGAACCAGGTCTCTGAGCTCAAGCCTTCTTGGCTCCAGGCTCAAGCCTCCATTGGTGGCATCACCAGCTGCCTAAGAAGAATATAATATTGTAATAGCAGGTCCTATTTCTATAGCACTTACCTTGGCCAGGCACTGTGTGGAGGGCTTTACGATGATCATCTCATTTGTTCCCCCCAATGACAAAATAACAGAGAACATTAGGGGAATTCGACGTGTCCTCAATGGGACAAGGCTGAGAGCAAGAGACAAACAGAAGTACAGGGCAAAGAGCCTGGAAACACCTGGACTAGCCCTCCCAGCACCCTCTCTGCAGGTGCATTGATGTGGTTTTGTTGCTTGTTTGGGTTTTTATAGATCTTTGCTGAGTGGAAGGGTTAAAAAGGGGGAGGAAAGGAAGACTATAATTAGGAATATATGATGTGCTCTAATTAAATCAAATGTAACAAGAAAGGGAAAATAATTCATGTGGTCTTTTAGGATGAAGAATCTATAGGAAAATGGGTGAGGAGGTAGAGCAAGGGATTGGACAGGGGAGGGCTTGGCTCTCAGTGGCAGGAAGGGGGACCACTGATATGTAGTCCTAGGGAAAAAGGGAGAGATTCTAGGAAGGAGGATGGGGACCTTACAATGGGCTTTATGTGTAGGGATTTGATGATTAGAGAGATCACTCATTCTGTCTCAGGAGAAGGGGATTCCAAGCTCCTGGGGACAGCTCTCAGTCAGAGGAGGGGGAGGGCCTGGACACTGGGAGGAGATTTGGAGTCAAATGGGGGAAATATAATCAAGGGGAAGACAAAGGTCATTCATTATGCAAATTTCCTGCCATCGGGGTTGCCATCCCCTCTATCACCATGGGGTCTAAGGGTGAGGCACACAGCTTCAAAAAGGAGACCACAGAGCAAAGATCTAGGAACATGGAAACTGTTCAGAAGAAGGAGCCTCCAAAAATCCCTGAGAAGCTGTCATTCCATGAGGCAGAAAGAAATGAAAGAAGGACTAAATAAATGTAAGGGCCAAGAGCCAAAGAAGAGAAGTCTGGAATACACAGAAAGGAAAGATAAATAATAAAGAAAAGGAGGCAAAGATGACCCCTTAAGGAAAAAAGAGAAGGCAGGGATGGACTGCAATCTACATTCCTGGAGAGAGCGCCCATATGAAAGACTTCAGAGATCCATTAAAATATCAAAAAATAATTGTCTTGTTGCTATTGACATTGTGGCCATTGTCCATCACCACCACCACCCTCCTCCTCCTCCTCCTCCTCCTCATCATCATCATCATCATCGTCGTCGTCATCATCACCATCACCATCATCATCATCATCGTCGTCATCATCGTCATTATCACCATCACTATCATCATTTTGTTTGCCTCCACTTCATAACAGCCTCAGAACAAACCCCTCTCACATTATGATGTTTTAAGGTTTGCGACCATGATTATTCTTCCCAATGTTATCTACAACCCAATGTGATGGATGCCCCAAGTCCATGGCCAGCCTCTCCCTGACTTTGCTGTCTCTCAGTGATGTCCTCAAGTCTGGGTCTCAGGGTCTCAAGGACAATGGTGCTCTCAGCCTCCCATCTGGGCAGTTGGGTGCTTATGGTTTCCTTCATCTGTCTATTGGCCCCTAATGGAGACCTGGGCACTGGGTTGGGCTATGAGGACTTTGAAAGAACTTTAGGAGGGTCATTTGAGATCTCAGGGCTGTCAATTCCCAAGCTAGAAAGGACCTGGGAACCAAGGACACCCAAGTGGGATTGATTCACTGATGTAATATTGTCCCAAGAGAACTTAAGCTCCCTGAGGGCAGGGACTATTTTGACCCTTCTTTCTACTAATAGTAATGATGGTTATAATAACAAAATGATTTCAGTTGTTAATGTTGTTCAGCCATTTTTCAGTCATGTCTGACTCTTGGTGATCCCATTTAGGATTTTCTTGGCAAAGACACTGGAGCAGTTTGCCATTTCCTCCTCCAGCTCATTTTACAGATAAGGAAACTGAGACAGAGTGAAGTGACTTGCCCAGGGTCACACATCGAGGAAGTGTCTGTGGCCAGATAAATAATGACTTAATTCTGTTCAATAAGCACCTCCTCAGTACTAGGCTGTGTGCTGGGAGCACAATGATAAAAACAAAATCCCTGACTTCTCCATCAGAAAACAATGACCGGCATTGAAATAATGACTAGAATGTGCAAAGTACATTCCAAATTCTTAGCTCATTCAGTCCTCACCATGCTTCTGGCAGGCAAGTGCTAGGATTAGTTTCATTTTCTGTGACTAATGTTAGGACTCAAGGAGGACATATGACTTGTCCAAGGAAGTGTCAGGGCAAGACTTGAACCCAAGCTTTCCTGATTTAAAGTTTAGCTCTCTACCTAAAATTGTCCTTCAATGCCTTGTACATTACAAGTTCTTAATAATCAATGAACAAGTCAATATAATGCATTTATTGGGTCACTGATTAATAATAGATACTAAATAATAATTGAGACAGTGGTGCATCTTGGCCTAGAATGAGAAAGATCTGCATTCAAATGACCTTAGATGCTGTGTGACCCTGGACAAGTCACTTTACTCCTGCTGCCTCAGTTTCCTCAACCATAAAATGGGGATAATAGCATCTGCTTCCCAAGGTTGTTGTGAAGATCAAATGTGATAATATTTGTAAAGCACGTGGCACATAGTAGGCATTCTGTAAAGCCTCCTTCCCTACCCACTGATGCATCCTAGGCACTGTTTGAGGGGATGATCAGGGCTGTTTGCTGAAATTAATGCCATTACTTATGGTCCTCAGGTTTCTGATCTGAAAAACGGGATTCTAATCCTTGCCTTTTCTTCCTGCTGGGGCTATTGTGATGAAGGAGCTGGGTAACCCCTGAAGGGCATCATTTCACATCTCACGCCCCACTTTGGAGAATTGTTTTCTTTTGTGTTCCTTCCATGCCAACAACTGCCATCCTCCTGTCCTTCAGGCAGATGCCAAATCCCACTGCTTCTCTTCACCAACCCAGGACAGTCCTTGGTCCCTTCCCAACACTCCTCACTGTTGCATTGGCTTGGGATCCTCCAGGTTAGTCTGGGAGGTCCTCAAGGGCAGGGACCCTGTCCGAGTCATGCCTTGGTCCTCAGTGCCTGCAGTGGGCCAGGCATCACTGGCACCGTGGGGAAGGCTTGCTGGCATGCGTGCAGCCTCCTCTTTGCTCTGCGTACACCTTGCTAGGGCTCATTGGAACCTTTTGGCTGGACTTGCTCAGGTTTCTCTCTTTCAGCATCAGAATACCATCCTTCTGCCTCTGCCTGTGTCTCCAGCTCCTCACTGTGTGATGACAGGAGCAATTGTTAGTTTGAAAAGTCAGTTTAATGTTCCACTTGAGCAGGGCCCATGGTCTCCAGCCTGGTGGAAGGACTGGCAATGGAGGGGCTGCACCCTCTCTGCCCACTTATTGGAGCTGTCTGGCGCATGCACTGCTCCCAGAATTTTCTCTGTGTCTTTATTTCAGTGTCCCCTCTCACTTCTGCTCCTGACACACATGTGGAGGGCTGCTTTTGTTGGATTGTCAGAACACAGCTCCACCTCTGCCTGCCTCTCACTGAACTCATCCCCTGCAAGGCCAAGGACAGGCTGGGGATCCCCATGCTGGCCTCAAATTAATGCCAACCCGCTGGATTGGGAGTGGGCTGCTTGATCCTGCTTCCAGGGCTAGGGGCCGCTGCTGTTTCCAGAGATGAAAGACAGTGCTGGTCTGAGAGACAGGAGACATGGGTTGGAAGCCTGGCTCTGCTGCTCAGCAGACTTGACACCTTGTACCAATTATTTCTCCTTTCTTGACCTCAGTTTCCTCCTCTATATATGAGATGGAAAGAAATGATCCCCCAGGTTCCTGTCAGTTCTCACCTTCTATGTCCATTGTTCTGAGACCTCAGTCAGCTCTGACTTCTGTGTTCTCTGCTCTAATGGTCCCCCTAGGCATCCCAAAGTTATCCTCTCCTCCTCTGCAAGGAAGCCTTGATAACTCCCCCACCAGCAGAACTGGGATATAGGGCTAGCAACTATTACTGAGGATGTGTGACCACATGCCTCTCCATGCCCTCTCTGCCTCTCTGGGAAGCCTGTGATTCTCCAGCAGAGCTGCCCAGGTAGTATAGTCACCCCATGCCCCCTCCTTCATTGCCCCACCTCCTGCTGCTGTGTGATCCCTCATTTTCATTCACTGATCATTTCATTCCCCCCGATTCACCCATGCTCCCATTTACCCACTATGCACTCTGGAATCCTCTTCTTTCATTAATAATTTGCACCTTGTATTAGTGCACTCTTCCCATCTCCCCTTAACACCTGACTCTTCCCCCCAAACACTGTATACCTCATCACTCTCTCCACAACTCTATCATATCCCACAGGAGGAGGAGGAGGAGAAGAGGGAGGAATAGGAAGAGGAAGAGGAGGAGGAGGAGGAGGAGGAGGAGGTATACTCTTTGTTCCTCATGGTCACTTCCAGTCTGTTCCTCTGCTGCCAATCATCAGTAACCTCTCTTCCTTTGAGTTTCATCCTATCCAGATCCTAGGTTGTCCCCAGGTAATACTCCTTCCTTTCTTAAAATATGTCCCTTGCCTGACTCAGAGTCTTCCTCTCCTCCTCCATCTCTGACATCATACTTGGGAACTTCAGTGTACCTACCCTGGCCTTCAAGGACTTGGACCTCCTCTCCACCAGGCCTCCCCTTAATCCACCTAGGTTTTGTTATTCCCATGGCCACTCCCTGGATCTTAGCATTACTCACTTGTTCTGTCCTTTTGATCCTGACATCTCCCCTGAGGGCTGGGATTGTTTTTGTTTTTGCCTATGTTTTCCTAGCATCCAGGAATCAACATCATCTTTATCATCATCCCCACTATCACCATCACCATCACCATCACCACCATCACCACCATCACCATCACCACCATCACCACCACCATCCCCACCACCATCATCACCACCATCACCACCATCACCATCACCACCATCACCATCACCATCATCACCATCATCACCACCATCACCACCATCATCCCCACCATCACCACCATCATCCCCACCACCATCCCCACCACCATCACCATCATCACCATCACCACCACCACCATCACCACCATCACCATCACCACCATCACCATCACCACCATCACCATCACCATCCCCACCAT